>KK116799.1:478222-514392 GCA_000611955.2 Stegodyphus mimosarum
TTCTTCAGAACGAATTTAAAATCAAATACAAATAAAAATAAAATACTTAAATAATTGATTACTTAAATGACTAAACACACTTAAATTTCGCGACACAACATTCCCCCCACGAAACGGGAAAACATTTTGTGCAACAAAACGTTTTGCAGAAAAAACAGCATTTCGAAAAACATTAACAAGTTAAGTGCCAAATAAATATTCAACCTAACTAGTTGTCACGGAGATCAGTGATAAAAAATATTTAATTTACACACAAGGCAATCAGTTAAGCAAATTAAATCCAAATCTAGTTACATCTCTAATAAACCGAAAAAACAAACAGCAGGAGTGAAGTGTCATAAATACCCTTATTTACTAATTTGGCAAACAAAATGCTCACAAACCAGCACCAAATTAAACTACTAGTGAGTAAAAAAAATATCTTTTTTTTTCTAATTAAGCAATTGTAACATAAACCAGAAATGCTTATAAAATTAACCTCTACACCGAAACAGAATTACAAACACGTAGAGAAAAGCTCCAGAAACGGAACTCAGTAGCTTAACCACAAGTAATCCAAAACTAAAGCGACCCCTAGAAAGGAAAAACAAAATAAAAATCAATTGCAACTTGATTTCAACACAAAAAAGAAAATTCGGACCAGCCGAAAAAACTCCCTAAAGAAGAAAGAAGAACCCGAAACCGAAACTAAGAGAATTCTCAAACGTGTGGATACCACCACTATAAAGAAGCCCAATTAAATGAAATCGAATAAATTAAAATATTTCTTCAAAGAGCAAAAGAAAATCCTAGATACTTCAAATGTACTCAAAACTCATAAATAACCCATTTACAAAAAATTCTAAACAAATTTGTCACCAAGGATAAGTCAAGAATGAACCGAAGCAAGTTAAAGAACATATATAGAAATCGCAAAATAACAAAAAAAGTTCAAAAAAACACAGAAAAGAAACATTTTTGACAGTATGAAACAAAAATGGCATAAAGAGATGTTTAGGTAATGTGCACTGCTTTGAGAAAAATGTAGCATTGAGCAACATCTATACAAAAACGCCCAAAGCAAAAATGAACATACAAAACCCAATTTAGAAAGCGAGACAGCAGTCTGTTAAGAAACAAAAGTGCATGCACTGCAATTGTGAGATGCAGTCCTTAGCATAAACAAAAGAAATTACCAAAGAGACTACTAAATCCTACAAGGAATAAATGTGAAAATCTCGAACAAGGAGGAAGTGTTTTAAAACTCAAAATCCCAAAATAAATTCAAACTCAAATCCAAAAATATCCACAAATCTGCACACTAAGCTCCAAGGAAAAATCCACATCAAAACCTGGCAGTATCTCTACCCATGCCTACAAACAACAAGTCTTGTCAGTTTAAAACGTTGGCAATAAACTGAAAATGCATAATATATACTAAATAAAAACTCAAAATACCAAATTCACAAAAACTGCTCCTGCAACCTGAAGTCTCCCGTATAAGTATTCATTCTCATTTTCATTCATTCATTCCAACGATCTGCACAAAACTCAAATACGAATTAGAATTAAACCTTAAATCTGCAACAAATTCAATCAAGAACTGACATCCAGTTACAAATGCTAGAAAGCTAATAAAAATCAAATTCCTTACTCCGATAACAATTACGTTCACGGTTCAAAACCCAGTTACGCTACTCACTGAATAATTTTCTCACCAGAATAGCACACAAACACATTGAACGCCTGTACAAGGAGTGCAGAAGAGTAATTATCCTAATTTCATAAATTACACAACAAATTCTATTTTGTCACAAGCTTCTCACAACAATAAATTGCCGCAAAAGTTCTCATAATTCGCAATTCTAAATAATCGTAAAAACACTATACTTCTACTGTTTACACACGTTTTCTCAGATAGCAATAACTCTTCACAAAATAAGTAGAAATTCAATTAAAAGCTAAACAAGAAACTTCACTCCAGCTGAAAACAAACTCCCAAAAAAAATTCAATCAATCTCTAAGCTAACTATCACTGTTCTCGCGCAACTTTACAAATCTAACCAAAATTAACTTTAAGATACTAACAATTCAGTTTTTCCAAAAACAAAATCAAAACCAAATTTTTAACTCATCTTCATAGGCAAAAATTACATAAATCTATTAACACACTTCAAGCAAATAAAAAAAAAATCACTATATTTTTATCACACAAATACTGTTCTAACATTAAGTCAATTCATTAAAATTAGAAATTTACAAATCAATTAATTGAAAAGCAATTAGCAAAATGAACTCATTAACAAAAATTCAATTCTCAAGTACTTCAAATTAAGTGATAAATGGATCAAATATCTAGGAGAGCGCAAAACATTTCATCACTTGTATTCAAAAATATAATATTCACACAAGATACAAATAAAATAGAAATTGCATATAATAAAAATTCAAAATAACATATTCATTGGGGTCTGCCAGTCGCGAAGTCTCGGCACCATTGATACGAAGTTTAAAATTTTCTGGTTTTAACTACTTAAGAAATTTAGCCTAAAGATTTTAAATAAACTCTTTTAAATATATATATATATTAAGCATGTTCTTCAGAATTTCAAATTTAAAATCAAATACAAATAAAAATAAAATGCTTAAATAATTAATCACATAAATGACTAAACACACTTAAATTTCGCGACACAAGACTTTCGCAAGCCACTAAAAATTGTTTCCTTACTCACTGGTAAAATATGAAACGTGTTTTGACGGCCCCTGAAGTAGACTACATTTCTAGTACATATCTCTCAATCTAATACAGGGTTCTTCTCATTGAATGGGACAAAAAGAATAGCATAGTACAAATTCTGTAACTTATTTATTAAACCGTAGAAAATTAATTTTGAAACTGCAATTATACAAGTTTTATCTGGCAACAGCGAAAACTCTCCGGTTACGAAATCGCTGCTAAAGGCACTGTTAATCAAAATGGCGCCATCTGTCCAGAGGGTAGAGTACTGTGTTTACTTTACTGTGTTACTTTTAGAGTAGGCCAAAAAATCATCATTTATAGTGGTTCAAAGACATTTTCTCCCGAAATTCGGTAATTGTTACAAGATCGAACGTTGGGTAAAGCAGTTTCAGAACACTGCTTGCGTCCGAACCCAGAGTCAGCCCAGGACGAACAGTAACCAAAACCGAAGTGGTTGAAAAAACTCTTGAAACTTGTTTACAAAGTATCGCAAAATAAACTTGTCGTGCGAGTTCTGAACTCAGTGTGGCATGTGTTAGGGAAATGTCTACAATTCCGGCCATACCCGTTTCAGATATTGCAAGAGTTAAAATCTTCCAACAAACTGTTATGTAAACGTTTGTAAGATTAGCTAGGGGTAGATTGTTTCAAGAATGGACTTGTTTTTACGGATGAAGCCAGTTTTCAAATTTTCGGAAAGTTAATCGCCAGAATTTACTATTTAGGGGCACGGAAAATTCACATGTTTTAAAGATGCATGATCGTAATTCTCCAATTTGATGAATTTTTCTGGGCTATTGCAACAGTTCTTCATGGAACAATCGACAAACGTGTGCATTTCCCAAGATATGCTATCAGAATGTTTGTTCCCTCAATTGTAAGAAACAGTTTCCTCCTTCCTTCTGCAGCAAGACGGTGCACAACCACATTAATTGAAAAACGTACACCAGTACCTGAACAATAGTCTCCCTCATCCCGTGGCTCCATCATCGGCTGTGCTGGTCAAACGATATGCCATTGGCTTGTTGGACATTAAGATCCCCAGATGTAATCCTTTGTGATTATTTCCTGCGGGGTTTTTTAGGCAAAGGTTTCATGCCTGCCTTTCCCCAGGACTTACAGCAACTGAAGCAACGGATAACTGAAGTGCTCGAATCTTTAACAAAGGATATTCTGTTAGCTTCCTTTAGTAGTTAAATTAATCACTCACAAGACGATTTTAAAAGAGACAAACAAACATTTATTTAAAGATAAATCGTACTCTTGACTTAATAACCTACGTGTAACGTATTTTTAAACGTACATATCATAACAAACGTTCTTAATTCATCGTACCAATATTCATTTCAATCGTACTTCATCTGAATAATAAATATATAATAGAACGACATCCAGAAATTGGCTGTTGCCATTTCTCAGTAGATATTCTGTCTAATAACTATAATTAATTTACAACTGTGCTTACAATTCTAATACGAGTAGGGCAGGAACTAGAATACAGCATAGATATTTGCCGTATCATACATAGAACATCTATAGAAACTTGGATAACTATAGTTTCCCTGCAAATGTAATTAATAAAAATAAAGTAATTGCAGTATTCACAGGTATGATTCCTTTTTGTTCCATTCATTATGAAACATCCTGTAAGCGTTTCAGCGCCTAAGCTATAAAGTCAGTCGTTGAACACTGTTAGTTCGGTCCGGGGCTTTAATCCCGACGAACGGGCTGGCTGGATGGGCGTTTTCATGGTTTTTTCTATGTGTAACGTGTATACGAGCCAGTTTTCCTTAGGAAATCTCTTTTCCTTAGGCATCCCTCCCCTTAGGCAGATAGTCCTCGTGTTGCTTTGCCGTATTAAAATAAACCAAACGAAACACCCTGTATTTTGTTTATTCATGGTTTGGTCTGCAAAGGTGAAGCTAAAACTTACAACTCTACAGAAAGAGCATGTGAGAGGCAATGTGAATGAGGAGTGGTGAATTTAGATTTTGGAAAACCCCCTGTAATTGGAGACTGAAGCACCTATGAGCACTCATCTGATAGGCTGTTCAAGTAAAATTTATTCTTCTCTTCAGATAAGGGCTTTTAATTCCTTAGCACTAATGGAGAATTACAAATCCATATTTCGCCCTCTTTTAAATTGAGAACGATCATAATGTATTTATTTCATTTCTTTTTAGAATTTTTCGCTATGCCACATTACAATTTCTCGTGAACACTTAAAGGAATTTTAGCCTGGCTTTTTATTTTTACATCAATCATACGATTTGCTTGGAAACATCATGACGTTACCTACTACGCTACTGAGTGGTTTTTTATCATATCTGTTTGTGATTCCTCCTTTCTTCTGTAGACTTTTCTGTTATTTTAAGTGCTTTAATGGAAATAGTTGTTTTTTTTATATATATTCTGCGTAATGACGTGAAACTTGCCGATTAAGCATTCGTCGGAATAACCAAACTTATCAATAATTGAGCCGTCTCTTGGGCGACCGATATTTTTTTAACCACAAGGAAGAGGAAAAGATCTTATATGGGAATTGAACGCATGTTCTTATTTTCAGATTAGCAGTCAACGTCCATTTGTAAATATCGTCCATCATCTTTGAGAATAGTATCATCCGTGCGTGAAAACTGAATATATTGTTAATTTATGATAAAAATATTTAAGAATTTTTGTGTACATTTGTGCCTTTATTGTATTCAATGTAAGGTATTTTTAATGCCCTCTACTACTTGATTCTATACAAAACAATTGTTTGCGCGGTTTCCCAGATAAATTTTAAAAGCAAAAAGTTCTAAATAGTTCAATGCTTAAATTTCCATTTAATTAAATACTCCGGAAAAAATTTTGTGACGTATTTAACATTCAGTTTGCAATAATTAGACTTTTGTTCCAAATAGTGATACATAATATTTTGCGATTTTGTTGATCACTTGAAGATTATGTTACGTAAGTGCCAAAGACGTGATATCTAATAAATAATGGGACAAAGAGATAATAAAAAGACAAACAAAACGTAAATTAATTTAATAATAAAAAGACATACAAAACAAAAAACATTTTGTACTCTCTCCTTACTGAGTGAACTAAATATTGATACGATAAACTGAGAACAGACTGAAAAAAAATATAAGAACGTATGCTAACACTTAACATTGCATCGGGAATTCTTGCTATGCTGTTATTAAATTTTTTGTAATTTTGCTGTTGAATCGCATATCGAAGAAACTGGTGCTTAGTTATACACAGTCCAGTCACATTAATGTGACCACCACGTACTTTCCATGTCAGAGTTAAATAACCAATCACAGAAGGCAGGTGGCAGCACAGTGCAGTTGAGCGTATATAAAGGGTGTGTGAGGGCTTCGGAAAACATTTCAATCGTTGGCGTAATGCAGAAACGAAGCGATTTATCCGACTTCCAAAAGGGCATGATCATTGGCTTTCGGGCCAAGGGTGGAAGCATTTCCGAAACGGCTGAGTTTGTGAACTGTTCGCGTGCCGCCGTGGTAAAAGTGTACCGTGCATGGCAAAATGGGACTGTCCAAAATCAGCGACGTGGCAAATGTGGTGCACCACGGGCCATAGATGACAGAGGCGAACGACGGTTGCGGAGATGCGTTCGGGCAGATAGACGGGCTACCGTTGAGCAACTGACCACCAAAATGAACCAAGGGGCTACCAAAAGTGTCTCCCAAAGTACTATTCAGCGAACATTGCTGCGTCTGGGCCTCCGAAGCAGACGCCTGGTTCGTGCACCTATGCTGACTGCTGTTCATCGACGGCGAAGGCTAGAATTTGCACGCCAGTACAGCAGCTGGACGTCCACTGAGTGGCGACAGGTTGCGTTTTCGGATGAATCGCGTTTTATGCTCCATCGGACAGATGGACGTTGGCGTATAAGGCGTGAAACCTCTGAAAGGAACCACCCTGCAACCATTGCCGGAACGGTCCAAGCTGGAGGCGGGAGCATTATGGTCTGGGGAATGTTTTCCTGGCATTCTCTAGGTTCACTGATCATTGTGGAAGGCACAATGGATCAATACAAGTACGCATCTGTCCTTGCGGACCATGTTCACCCCTACATGCGCATTGTTTTTCCTCAGGATGATGGCATCTTCCAGCAGGACAATGCGAGGTGCCATACAGCTGCCAGTGTACGTGCGTGGTTCGAAGAGCACCAGGATGAGTTTACCGTCCTCCCCTGGCCAGCAAACTCACCTGACTTAAACCCAATCGAGCATCTGTGGGACCATCTCGATCGAGTTGTTCGCGCCATGGATCCTCTACCGCGTAATCTAGCGCAGCTGGCCACGGCATTAGAGTCGGCATGGCTCAACATCCCAGAGAACACCTTCAGGGACCTATGTGACTCTCTACCTGCACGTCTCGCAGCAGTCCGCTCTGCGAAAGGTGGTTATTCTGGCTTTTGACAGATGGTCACATTAATGTGACTGGACTGTGTAAAACTAGCAAACGTAAATGCAACCAAAAATTGGCAGATTGAAAAAATTGGAGAAAAGAAAAAAATTGGAGCTCAGTGAGAGCGTAAATACCATTGACAAATCCCTTTTGGCAATCGTTAAAATCTAAACTCTTTCAGATTTTCTTTCTTACTCCAAATGGGCAATTTGCCCAGGACTGTTAACTTCGTTTTGGCATTTTGCATTGATTCACTACAAGCTTTGTTTCACTTTTCACATTGCTGCCTCCAAATATTATCGTCCTGTATTATATTTAAAGAAATTAAATAATGACGAATCTGCATAAATGTATGCATGTTTCTCTCATTGTGATAAAACAAAAGTACCTAGAGCCATCACATTTTGAATGATGTAATCCTCCTGCGAATACGAGCATCTGGAAGCCCAAATTTGAAATTTGGAATTTCTTTTATTACCGATTTCATAATTTGTAAAACTTTAAAAAAAATTTTAATCAACAAACTCAAGGATTTCAAAGCGAGCAATGGCAACGCTGTACAGAAAAAGCATTTTTATCTCCAATGCACGGGACTGTGTATCGGAAAATCTAAAGATATGTTCATTTTAAAATTATTTTGCGATAATGCTCTTGAACTGAATTTGATGGTTTAAGTGCGAAGAACATGATACTTAATAAATAAAGGTAACACACAAAATGTAAAAAAGCCCCTTTATACGTAATTTAAAACCTGAAACATTTGAGATTTTTTTTAATGTTTGTAAAAAGTATTTTTTGATCAAAATTTTCATAGGCTGAAAATTATTCTCTTTTTATTTTTATTATTTGTTTGTTTTCTTTTCCTTCTTTCTTCTGCAGTGAAGACTGAGTGAAACCATCGTACTTTCTTGGAGTACATAGTGCAAAACTATATTAACGTAAATAAAAATTTATTACCTTTCCCAGATGTGAATGAATTCAATGCAAAAAACTGTTAAATATAAATAAGAATTCCAATTAAAATAAACAGGCTGTTAATCTAAAAGTTCGAGTTTATAAAACACGAGCTTCTTCTACTCTAAATCGAAATAAGTGAATAAAAAATTAAGTTCAGTGAGTAATTATTTTGAAATTAGCTTCCAGTCCATTTCCAATATTTTTAATCTCTTGCGTCTTCTTGTCAGCAAAGGAATAATGGAAACTAAAGCTGGCTTCCACAGATAAGATTCAGTTTTGAAGCTTGGGAATTTTCTCTGAAGTAAATCGTGAAATTTAGGAAATCGACTTCTTTAAAGAAAAAAAAATGTTCTTAGCCTTTCCACCTTTTTTTTCCTTCCTTGTTTTATAAAGTTCATTGGACTCAGATTCCTTTGCTTGTGTATAAATGGCTTAGAGCACCAAATAGTTGTTTATAGTTGTAGGCTTATTATCATTATTCTTCACTAACCAATTACTTTATATTTTCCATCTTTACTATCACTTCTCATTTCTGTTTACCTACCAGAATGTAAATGAGGTAGAAAGAGATTATATTTAAAGGAGGAGTATAATTGCAACGTGTTCTGCCTCTCGCGGCGACGTTACTAGGTTTTTGTTGGCTCAGCTAAAATTTCATTAATTTGGTTTCCATTATAGTGCCGACATATTAGTAGCGCGTATTGTACACTGGTTATCATAAATTAAGGAAAAATCACGATTACTGAAAACGTTACACATAGAACTTTATGAAACTTACCCACAATACACAACATATAGTAAAGTATCAAATGACATAAAAAGAAATTACCAGACAGTTACGGTAATACAGAAATTAGCACATGTATAAAACAAACAAATCAAAGGTTTCACTTTGCTATAGGAAAAGTACCTTCAATATGGAATATGATCGCCTCTAGAAGCAATACAGCACATATAGCGATGTGTGATGCTTTCAGTTATGTGGTCTATCAGTTCCATAGGAAGCGAGAGCCATTGTTTTTGCAAAACAGTTGCAAGCTCGGCAAGCTTCTGAGGGAGCGGATTGAGAGCATCTAGACGTCTCCTTAAAGCATACCAAACATGCTCTATAGGACTCAAGTTAGGGGATCGAGCTGGCTACTCCCTGCGCATGATTGTTTCCTGTTGAAGATAATCATCTACGATGCGAATCCTGTGTGGTTATGCGTTGTCGTCCTGTAACAAGAAAGCATCACCTATTACTCAGGCGTATGGGCACACATAAGAATCAAAGATGTCATCTCTATAAACCTTAGCATTCACGGTTCCCCTTGGAAAGACATGGAGATCTGTGCGTCCACCCAAAGAGATGCCACTCCAAACACAGACACTGCCTCTTTCGTATGCATCTCTACCACGGATGTTTGACGGATGATAACGAGTCCCAGGTTCTCTCCATATCAAATAACGCATACTGTCGGTTTCTAGACAAAACCTGGACTCATCCGTAAACAATACAGCCTCCACTGATCAGGGGACCAGTGGACATGTTGTCGTGCCCACTGCAAACGGTCCCTGACGTGGCGTCACGTGAGCGGTACGAAAATGGCTGGTCGCCTCACATACAGACCACCTTCGTGAAGCCTTCTACGCACAGTTGACGTTGACACCAACCTTTCGGTGGTTGCAGCAAGGGAGGACTTAAGAACAGTTGGAGTAGTGGTTCTATTCCTGCGCGCACATAATGTTAAATATCGGTCATCCGCGCTCGTCGTAGCAGTTGGCCGTTTTTGGCTGAACCACTAGATGCCGAATCTGTGGTTTGAAATTGCCTCCAAATTCTATGAATCACAGAAGGACTCACATTTAGCCATCTGGCCACTTCTGTTTGATTTTGTCCTGCCTCTAGTCTCCCAATGGCTCTCCATCGTAGTTCTGCAAACAAATGATACCTGGAGGTCATTGTTAGGAATTGGCTATCTCAAATTTCTGATGTCGCTATTAGAGTGAAATATGTGGGCTTACTCTCAAACATGGACTTTTCTGCTCCTCGCAGATGACGTATTTCGAGTGCAGTGCCACTAATTTGCATATTTGCATTAATATATACCAATGTTTGCAGTTTTACTTTGCTACTCTTACTTGGGAACATACTCAAATTTTACACAGTTTGGCTTATTTTTGAGGCAGTTGTCGCTATTTTTGTGATTTTTCCTTAATTTATTATAACCAATGTAGTTAAGCAGGTTATATTTGTGAGCCAACCTCCCGTTAAATTGAATTGTATAGTTTTTGACTACTAGCTTAATTTTTAATTTGAACTTAGTATTACTTTAAATTACATCGCCACAAGTAGTTGGCTGACATGTAAGCACGTGCATTCCAGTTCCATTTCTGATTTAATAAAAACGGTTTGTTTTAAAACCTGCTTCTGTCTGTCTATACACAGCGATGATTTGTTTAATATCTGTTATTTTGGTTTATTTGATTACGGCAAAGCCTCGAAGGCTATCTACCAAAGGGGAGAGATGCCTTCGTGGAGGACTTTCTAAGGGAACTATCTCGTATACACGTGACACATGGGAAAACCACGAAAACGGTCATGCAGCCAGCCCGTTCATGGGACTCGAAACTCGGACCGAACTACCAATGTTTAACAACTTTACCGCTCGGTCACTGGTGGGCCCAACAGCTCTTAGAAGTTTGATATTATTTTATGCTACGAAAACAAGGCAACTTTTCTATAGTGAGAAAAAGAACGAGTTATTTTAAAATAAACGTTTTTGGACTGATGTAAATAAATTCATTAGGCCAAGGAAGCAGACCTCTAAAAGCTTCATTTTTAAAAAGAATTAATAATTGTGAAATTTTTTAATTTAATTTAGAACTACAACAAAAAATTTAAAGTAACATATTTTTCCAAGTTTTCAAAATGTTTATTTATGTGTTTGAATTTAAAAGAATGACTTTAAAAAATTCTAAGTTCTAAATTGAAAAAAAAAAGAAAATTTAGGAAAGTGTACATAACGTAATAAAATCTGAAAGACTTCAGATTTGACCGTCGTGGAAAAGAGTTTGCTGAGTTTTCTTATTCTCTCGCTGAGCTCGAAATCAACCAGTTTGCTTTACACTCACTAATGCCAACCCATTTCTTTTTTGTCTTTTTAGCTTTATTATTAAGCATAAGCATAATTTTGATGTTTTCCGTATTGTAGCATTTTACGTTCAAAAGGAAACACATAAAGAAATGCTGGACTGCATTTAAAATATTTAATTAAACATTTTTTTAATGTTGAAACCACTCATTAAAATATCTCAGAAAATTTATTTATGTAATACTACAAATAAAAAAGGCCAAAAATTTTAAAAACTGGATATGTTTTAGGAATTTTTAGGAACCTCAGTGTTTTGTCCGTTATAATTTTTATATTTCTAAGCATTTTTGCTTTCTAATTCCATAGTCATACCTTTTTTTCTCTTTCTCGTTTTCAAAAATGAATTCGATAAGCATTTTAGAAGCTGAAAATGTGATTCTATGTTTAGCACATTCTTAGGATGAATATAATTTGTTATTTCTACAGCGGGGCAAGGTATCATACACTTTCGAATATCGCAACCAATCATGAATTTATCGTCAGAATATTCACCAGAATGTTTTGCCCTATGTATTTAATTCGAATAGTTCTCCCAATAAATACATAAAATTTACATTTGAATTAAATTAAAGCTTAGTTTCTTTTAATTAGTGAGTAATAGAAAATTATATTCTTAACTTTAAACCCAAACGAGTAGCGAGTTTTAAAAACGAGTTTGGCAGATGAGGATTCAATGAAATATTGTACTAAGGACAATGCTACATCGCTTTCTGATACGTAACATTATTGACGGATAAAAATTAGATATGCCGCCGAAACACAATTGATTGATGAGAATCTATCAAAGCAAATTCCATCTGCTGACAAGATACGCAGTCTGGACGATAAAAGACTGCTAATCGATGTATTGATCTAACAATCAAGATCTTATCAGGTTTGTTCGAAACTCGTACATAAATATGGCATTAGCACCACGAGGTTTTGAGTTCTTACATGGGATCAGTAGTTTAAATCAGTTGTACACTGCGCAAAAAAAAAAAAAAAAAAGAAAGAAAAAAAAAAGACCGAAAGCAAAATTCGCTAACTTTTGATCATCCACACTCTTGGTTTAACATTGGACAAAACTGTCGTGTTTAATTATTTTCGAATATACATGAGACAACAGCCACCCCCGCATTCGCTGTCGCACTCATATTTGAGCGCAAGTGATGTACGTTGAAAACAAAAAGGGACAGTTCTATGTCTTCTGTTCTACTAGGGCCGATTGACGAAATTCAACTTAGTTTTTTACTGTCTCGAAAGCACGACTTAAGATTTGTATTGAATTTATATACAGCAGTGTTCCCATATAGGTATTTAACACAAAATCGAACTTTTGCTGAAATGACATGCCAATTGTCATACCCACGGCTAACGGCAGCTTACGAGACAGATCTGTTTCTGTGCTTGGCCTACTACATGTGGCAGTTACTGCCAAAATCTGTTGTCTTTGGGCGTTGCAACTCGAGGAGTGACCTATAGTGTAACGTCTACAGACATTTCTATCGTTTTGAAATCGTTGCCAAAGCCTAGAGATGACACTTTGGATTATTTCAAGTTCCTCGGATGCTTCCATTTGAGTACGCCCATATTCCAAGCAGACGACAACTCTACCACATTGAAAATCATCCACATGCGTTCTCTGCGTGATAACTAATCGGTTGTGGCACTTATTAGCTTACAGGACGCTTATGAACAATTTTACTTCTTTGCTACAATTCCTTATATAAGCTTCTCTTACACTCTAGCCATTGTGACGTACTACCGGCGCCATTTGATGACTTCCTGTAATTTGCATATTATTCTTGAAGTTGTGTGCGACAATTCTACCGGTGAAATGTTTACTTTAGAGCTCGATTTCCATGGGATTCCGAATTATCCTTAATTTATGGACATGAGTGTATTTGCACTGGAAAACAAAAATAGCCCGATTTTCTTAATTTTTGAATGCCTAAAATTACTCTTCTAGTGATGAAATTACATGTAGTTCTTTCGCATCAGCTTCGCTGTATTTATTTCATAAAGTCTTATGCGTCTTTTGCAACTGTAAAAACTGTTCATTTGAGATATTTTCATACGGTACAGAACAAACACCTAGATAAAAGCATAAACAGTGAAACTAACGAAATACAGCTAAAAATAATGATTTAAAAAGATTACTAAATGATACACGGGCCTGTAAAAATTGGACTTCTGCGACCTTGGCTATGATGTTAGATAAGATCGTAGCTTAGAAAAAGAAGAGATAGAAACGGACCAATTAAAGATGGAAGGAACAGCCATGTCCGTTAAAGAAGAGATGAAAGCAATTAAGCAAAGATGAAAGCGGGTCAAGGAAAGGTGGAAGAGGCCGTCAACTCAGTTCAAGAAAAGTTTGCATCAGGTCAAGAGGAAATAAAAAGAGAAATTACTGCAATAATAGAAAACAAATTTGATGCTATGGAAGGCAGAACAGACACGGTTGAAAACAAAGTTAGAGGATTTGAAGAAATAGTTGCTTCTATCAAAGAACAAATCGATGACAGAGTTTCTACTGTCGAATGATAAATCAATTACAGAGTTTTTGCTGTCGCCAAACAAGTTGACATCTTAAAGCAATTCTAGCGACAGCTGAAAATAATTTTGAAGAGCCATCCGGCAGCAGTACAAATGTAACTGATAAATAAATTACATGCAATATTTGTAATAACCACCATAACTGCAACAAGCTGCTCCATAACATTATCGAAGGGAGGGTGTTGATCAAGGGATACGTTATTAAACATTTATTAGACTCTCACTGTTTAACGATCAATCAATCAATTTCACTTCCTATGGATAAAACAGCAAATCAAAAGATAAATTCAACTATTCATAAATTAATTTTTTTTTAACCAACGGCCTTTCACTTGCTTGAAAAGAACTAACCTTGAATGGTCAAACCAATTTGTTATTTAGTCGCTTCGTAACCAACGTGTCGCCCAGTATGTGCAGTATGGGTGAACTGATATTATACCCGCGAGTAAGGAGATCGACAACTGCAAACAATCATGAGTTCTCCGGGATTTTAACCCGAACAAAACAATATGGCAATCGGCACAGCTTACCACTGTACTGAAGAGGATCTAAGTAACTTGAAGATCTTATGTTTTATGTTCTTATAAATATTTTCTTGATTTAAATAATCAAATGATATATTATTCGTATCAATACCTTATGGCATTTTTAATGCATTTATTAAATCGTACACCTAAAACGGACAAACACGCAAAAATCACATCTTGGTTATTTTTCGATAGTTAACAACTGCGATATTCATTGTGAATTTGTTTTATAAAATTCTAAACTGTTAAACTACAAAAATATAGATTTTAGCAAAATTATTATGTTTAAAGAATGAAAAATACCTTACGGTACCTTTAAAATTGTATACGTCTTTCTATACCCTTGATAGAGTATTCGTAACTTTCATTTTAGGTTTCAAACGCCAACACGTTTTAAGTAAAATTAATTTTTTTGTCATCCACATATTATTGTAACATGAACTTTTTAAAAATTTTTAGAGGAGAGTCTTTATAGTTACTCATTTAAAACTCATCATTTTATTTTTATATAACTGAAAAATAATCACTTTGGCTTAACACTTTTTAGTTTTTTGGGTTTATTAAAACAAATTACCACCAAATGCTGCAATCCTCATCAAAATTAATAAATATACACACAGATATGCCAATAAGTCAACTTTTTTTCTTTTATTTGTAATCATACATTTGAGTAAAATTACGTACAGTTTTACACAGATATGTGGATCAGAAGACCGATACATTTGCGAATTCAACAGAAGTGCCATTGTGCGGTCAAGATGATGTGATCATTTGAACGTGACACATCATCAAGACAACTTATTAAGAATTTGAAAATAGGGTAATCAACAGAGGTCAAAACATTTGTGTATCCTGCCAAAGGAGGTCCGATCATGAATTTACTAGAAGATTTAAATTTGATAATGAATGCATGCTAAAACGTGTTTTAAGTCAAACGTTTGGAATTTGATGGCCAAATGTAAATATAAAATTATGCATGCTAAAATATTTGTAATTTGGCACATACCTCAGGTTAAGTTTTTACTAAAGCGTGCAAGAGCTATCTGCCTAAAGGGAGCGATGCCATCGCGGAGGAATTTCGAAAAAAAAAAGGCCTTTGAGTGGGTATTAAAAATAAAAAATATAATTTTCATTCAAATTCTATTTATACATATTTCTTATGCGAAAATTTCGGGTATATGCAAAAATTATTGAAAATTACTTTACTCGGAAAATATAGTGAATGCACAGAAAATTAAAGATTTGCACATGCCGAAAATGAAAAATATGAAATATGTATGGGTATTTATGAATACGCATAAATACCCATACATATATGCATATATTAATTACGTATATAAATTTATAATGATTATAAATATTATCTAAATATATAATAACCTTAACATTGAATTGTAAACATGAATTGAAATCCTGTTGACAAATAAATTTATAAAACTATTTAAGCAAAAATTGTTTTTACTAGAAAACAATCTGTTAAACGATATTGTAAAGCATGAGATGCGTACTTATGGAAGTAATAAAGAGCAGTTTTAGAATATGTATTGTTGAAAATAAGGGTAAAAAAATATGATAAGTATAATTAAAAGAATTATCCCCTTACATTTTATAATAACACAGTTACAAGTTTTAAATAATATTTTTAAAAAATCCTTTTTTTATTCCTTTTCAGAAATATTCAGAGAAGGTTAAGTACTATTTACCGTATTTCACTATTAAAATAAAAGGTGTTCTTATTTGAAATGGACCGAATAAATCATTATTTATAAATTACACTTTTCGATTTAAAAGGTGACTCAGAAGTTAGAAAATCATGTCATATTTGAGAAAGTAATTTAGGAAGAAGCTCTAAAAATAGAAAAGAAATAATACATAATTTTAATATAAATAATGCAATAAACTTTTATCTTATTTTTTGTAATCTTTAACCGCATAAAATCGAATTACCTTAACAAAATTTTCTAATGTAATTAACGAAAAGTTGTGAAAATATTTCTTTCAAATTAAAAATTAAATTCTGATCAAATGTTCTATGAAAAGTATACATTTAATTCCGTTAAGAATGAAATGTTGTTTAAAAATGTATTCTTTGCACATACTTAGGACTCTGAAATATTGTAGAAAAAGAAAATATATACATTTATATGTATATTTACGACGTAATTACAAAATATTTACATCCGATCGTGTCAAAACCCATTGATCTTAATGTTAAGTAACCGAATGTTTTGGTCACCATGCAGGGATCACCAGTGCTTCAAAGTAGTGTATGTGAGAAAGCTGTTAGGGCCTCTCCTTCTTACTTCCTACCTCCGTAATTTCGAGGGGAATGCAGTCAGCTTAACTCGGCCTGCTGCAGTCCAAGTAAAGTTTAAAAACGAAATCAGTATTTGACAGCACTAGAGATCGAATTTAGGGAATATTGTCCTGAACTTTTTGATGAGGAGTTGGAATTAGTGTGAAACACTTTCAAATGGTTGATTGAATTCGAGATCAATTTCTCGAATTAAAGACCAAACTAGATATCTAAAGGAAAATCAGTCACAGAGTTTTGGTCCCAGATAATAGAACAAAAAGGCGCTACAGTACAAAAATAGTTAGAAGACAAATTACCAATAAAATAAAACCAAATACTTTACAGGAACATTCCATTTTTAGCTGCTGTGAATTATTTAAATGTCAGTTTTACTGCAGCAGTAACTGAAATAAATGAATTACTGCATTCAATGCTAAAAATAACTAATTAAAAAGTTTTTTATAAATCCTCTTAGTTTGAAATATTGGCAGACAACTGCTCAAAAGACGTAAATGATCGTATTATATAACAAGATGACAAATTCGTGCAAAAAAGGAATTTCTGTTCCTAAAATTAATAATATTTATCCATAATTTTCCGTTTAGCAAAGAATTAATCATTTTTTATGTAAACAAAGAAATGTCTCATAATTAATCGTTTCATTAATAAGCAGTTAATAATCAGTCAAAATATCATTATCGCATAATTCTCTAACGAATGAAACTAAAACGCAGTCTTCAAAAATAAATATACTTAAAAGAAAGCGATACAAATGAACGTGTCCTGTTCTTTATATTAATTGTTTTCTAACTGATCGATGTGAAGCAATCAATACTAATTCTCCAGAAACTTCTAAATGCATTTTGGAGTGCTGAAGAATGAGTCAAGCAATAAAAATTCATTTAAATTTGCACGCAAAATTAACCGAAAATATAAAATCATCTTGTTAACAAAGCTGCCATTTTCTGGTTTAACTTCCTTAAAATTATGAAGTAATGGCATATAAATTATAAAGAAAACGCAAACTAACATTAAGGAAAGTATTGTGTGGCATCTAAAAGGTTAAACTGAATTAGATTAAGAAACGTATTTTTTATATAGGCACAGAATTTTAACTAAGTTTTCCAAGAACGAATTAATTATTCACCTTTAGAAAACAGCTGTGAAGCACTTGTAAACGGTTACAGTAAATTTATTCCGTTGCAATATTTAACGATCTTTTTATACCAGTGCTTGGCCATTTTCTCTTTTCCAGTTAAGCGAATGGAAAGGCATTATCGAGAATTGTTCATTCACATGAAGAAAATCTTGGAGAAAAATCTGCTGTATATACAATGCAAAAATGCTTTTATCTTAGGAAAGAAGAATAAAATGCTTTCTGAAGCAAAGAAACCACACTTATTTTGCCTCCAAAAGGCAGACAAGAAAGTGGTATATTGTAAGATTCAAGAAGTCCTTGCGTTAACTTGAGAAAATCAATACATTCATGTTTAGAGAGCATAAACTATTTTCAACATCATTTACCGAGAAATAAAATGTAGAATCAACTTTACATAATGATATTCTACGAATACATACAAAAGAAGTATCTCTTGATAAAAATAAATAAAAGAGTTTTCTTTGATATTTTAAAGTAACTTTTAAATACTGCTGTTTTATATTAATTTCTTTCGCAAGGAAACAAAATAAAAGGATCCAGTTTTTATAAATAAGCTTCACTATAAATGCGAGCGGATTGTTTTTAAACCATTAAAGGAGATGTCCTGGAACCTTAAACACAGATTATTTCAAAACATTAGAAACTAATCTATAGGGTTGGCAACTAAGTAATTGCGGATTCCACTCATAGATAGCTTCAGTTGAATTTGTAGGTTTGCAGACGTAGTACAAATGTAAAACACATTTTGTTATTTGATAATTGGCAATTCAAATTCAGCTGTGAATCAGTAAAAAAAGTTTTTTGATCGGTTGCGTAGTTTTCGTTTGGCGTTCGTTGAAAAATGGAAAATCAAAAGCAACATTTTCGTCACATTTTGCTATTATATTTCCGCAAAGGGAAAAACGCATCGCAAGCTCATAAAAAGTTATGTGCTGTTTATGGTGACGAAGCCTTAAAAGAACGGCAGTGACAAAATTGGTTTGCCAAATTTCGTTCTGGTGATTTTTCACTCAAAGATGAAAAACGCTCTGGTCGTCCAGTTGAAGTTGATGACGACCTAATAAAAGCAATAATCGATTCGGATCGTCACAGTACAACGCGTGAGATTGCGGATAAGCTTCTGTGTATCACATACATGCATTGAAAATCACTTAAAACAACTTGGCTATGTTCAAAAACTCGATACATGGGTTCCTCACGAACTGAAAGAAACGCATTTAACGCAACGCATTAACAGCTGCGATTTGCTAAAGAAACGTAATGAAAATGATCCATTTTTAAAACGACTGATAACTGGCGATGAAAAATGAGTTGTTTACGACAATATCAAGCGGAAAAGATCGTGGAGCAGGCCAGGTGAACCAACTCAAACAACATCAAAAGCTGATATTCATCAAAAGAAGGTTTTGTTATCAGTTTGGTGGGATTACAAAGGAATTGTCTACTTTGAACTCAACCGAACGATCAATTCTGATGTCTACATTGAACAACAAACGAAGTTAAACAATGCAGTTGAAGAAAAGCGGCCCGAAATGACAAATCGAAAAGGTGTTGTATTCCATCATGACAATGCAAGGCCACACACATCTTTGGTCACTCGGCAGAAATTATTGGAGCTTGGTTGGGATGTTTTGCACATCCACCATATAGTCCTGACCTTGCACCATCTGATTACTTTTTGTTTCGATCTTTACAAAACTCCTTGAATGGTAAAAATTTCAATAATGATGATGATGTCAAATCGTACCTGATTCAGTTTTTTGCTAATAAAAACCAGAAGTTTTATGAACGTGGGATTATGATGCTGCCTGAAAGATGGCAAAAGGTCATCGATCAAAATGGGCAATACATTACAGAATAAAGTTATTTAGTTCCATAAAAAAAATTGTCTTTGATTTTCTAAAAAAAAAATCCGCAATTACTTAGTTGCCAACCCAATAGTTATTACAAACCTCTCTATATAGAATCCCTCGATATGTCAAAATCGAATTATTTCTTGAATTTTACCACTAAATCAGTGTTACTTTCACAAAGATTTCTCGAAGCATTTTCCTTGAAATCTGAAATTTTTTAACTCGAATAGTCAATATCTAGATCGGTTTATCTACCAATGCACATAAACCTTTACTTCTTTACTCCGGAAATAGTCAGCAGGTCGTAGTGATAGTCCGTAATACCTAGATTTTATGCTGCTTCGAGAAACCATTTTATCCCGTACTGTATTCTATAATGGAAGCTATCCAAAGCTGTAACAACACTCCACGTAGAGAATTTCCTGTGGCTTTTAATATTTAATGAAATAATAGCCAAACGGAAGACAGTTGTAAATTCTCCTCTCACTTTCTTCGTGATAATCAAATATCATGGAATAAATAAATCTCATTTTTGGAGAGTGGGCATTTCCATTGCTGCATTAAAAGGATTTAATAAATGCCGCAATCAAGGCAGCAACAGAATTCCCATGAGATGATGATAATGATATAGAATTATAGAGTTATTAGGTATTTATCGCAGCAGCAAACGAAGCAGTTTGATGCCCTCCCCGGGATTCGAACACTGTCCTCCCGACTGCCAAATGGATTTCCTTCCAGTTACAATATTAAGGCACGTGATAAGGATAGAGAAAAATCCGTTACAGAATTATTAACAGATTATAAAAAATGACTGCAAAAGAAACAAAAAAACGATTAACGAAATGTTTTAAGACCTTCTAAAACACTCGAGCTTTCTGAAAACGTTGATTTGAGTCATTCAGCTCAGTGACTATTATAAGAAAAGTCATCAAAATTACTTAAACGAGAACACGACTGTATTAAATGAATATTTTCGCTGAGTATGGCAAAGTTACTTACGTTTCTATCACGTGTTTCACCAAGCATCATTATTTAAACCTTTATAAAACGTGCATTTTTAACTTAAAGTCTAAAATTATAATTAACTATTGTTAACCTTTCTAATTTTCATTAATATGAGTTCGATGACGTTCACTTTCAGGTATTACTGCTCTTAAATTTATGAAAACCCTATTATTTCGACTTTTCTCTTCTGGTAAAATTCGAGATAACAAAAGGCTTGGTCTTTATCAGCTAATATTTATTCTAAGGTATTTTGTCTTTCCTTCCAGCATACCTTCGTGGTGTAACGATAACACACTCAGCACAGTATTCGAGAGGTCCAGCTTCGCGTCCCAGTGAGGTTATTGCACATTTTCCACAATTCCTGCGTAAAAAAAAAAACCTAATGACTATACGGTGGCGCCCGAACTAAAAGGTGATGGACAATAGTACGTCATCACCAGGATTTTCCGACTAGGTTCCCTAATCCCCAGTCGCCCTTTAAAATATGGAGTATATAAGGCATTTTCTCTGTACTTCCAGCATGTCTTCGGGGTATATCGGTAGCACACTCGGCGCGTTTTGCAGAGGTCGAAGTTCGTGTCCACACGAGCGCATTTTTCATGTATCAAAAAAACTTAATGACTCTTTAACTTTAAATTAGATTTTGTAAACTGTTGCGCAGGTAGAATATAAAGATGAAGGGTAAAAAACATGTGAGACGTTCAAAATAACATCTCAGTATTTGTTTAAGTAACACAGGTAAGAAATAGAGTACGCTGTTTAAATACTTTTTTTCAAAGTATATATATCTTAAAATATATTATAAATACGAACACTGCCAGTTCTTAAGTAAAACAACAAAGTTATTGATGCCACCTGTAACACTATTAGAAATTTTCCGATGCATTATACGCTGTCAAAAAAAATATGCGCTCACCCAAGGAAATTCGTTTTCCATGTTAATATTAATAACAACACAGGAGAACAGCAATTTCGTTGTCTTAGATCTGTTACTTGTTCCTGACAAAAGTTTGGCCTCTGAATCCAGTCTGTCATATCAAATTTTTAAGCTTTAGGCTATCCTTCTGCCCTTTATCTCAAAAGTCACACAGTAGAGACATTAGGTATTTTTCGAAACAAGGAAATCGAAGAAATGAGCCAGGACTCGAACCACGGACCTGTCGAATACACGCCGAGTGCGCTGGCCATTACACCACGAAGACATGCTAAGAAGGCGGGAGAAATACCTTATACACTCCCTCATTTTAAAGGGCGACTAGTGATTAGGGGACCCAGTCGCCAAATCCCTGTGGTGGAGAATAATCATCCACCACTTTCTTTTAGTTCGGGCGCCATTGTAGAGACACTAGGATTTTTTCGAAGCACGGGACATGAAAAATTAATTTTTTCTAGAGTCAGAGAGATACTTTCTTTTAATCAGAAGGAGGACATTTATTTTTCTGCCCACGTATTTTTTATATTTCCCTAATAGTGAAATTACTTGAAAAATAAAACTACTAAATTCCACACAATGTTCATTTTTAATGTACTGCAAAATACCCATTAATAGAGCTGCAGATAGTGCACTTCGCATGGCAGCTGGAGAAATCAGCGTTATGTGAATTTTTAGAAACTGTGAATACAAAGAGTTCCTCCCTTAATCGTTTGTCGATACTAAAGAGAAATGGGGAGCAAATATATCGATTTTTTTTCTTGTTTAATACCCTAGGGAAAGTCATTCTCACCATTTCAAATTTCCGGATTTGAGAGCACCAATTTCATCTAGGACAAAATCTCTTTCTATAGCTGCAAGCATGAAGAAGGTTTAAACAAACAGAAATTTTTGTATAACCATTCATTCTCTTTTAAGACAGTTTCGTGATTGATTCAAGGTTTAAACAGTATTATATTTTATATTTATTCCAAGAGATATTTTCAAATACTACTAAGGTTAAACTCAGTTTGACTAAATTTAAACATTTAATCCTTCTGGATTCCTTCCTGCGGGATCGTCCTATCGGTCCTAAGACACTAAATAATATAATTATATAAATAAACGCAATATATAAAATAATTCAATAATACAACAGTAAATCATAGTATAATAATACAATTATAAATAAGAACGCAATAATACAATTATAAATAATAACGCAATAATACAATAATAAATAATAACGCAATAATACAATAATAAATACAATAATACAATAATAAATACAATAATACAATAATTAATAAAATACTACAATAATGAGTACAAGAATAAATGCACTAAGTAAAATAATATAATAATGCAATAATAAATACAGTATATGAAATGGTATAATAATACAATAACGTCAAACAGCTTAAGGATCTATAGAACTTCGGCTTGAAGTTTCAAAATTAAAGCAATGAAGAAAATTTATTTTTGCTTTTTTATAATAAATTTACTTATTGCTATGTTTAATTAAGATATTAATTTAACTAAAAGTAACTTATATAAAATTAACTTTGTTAGAAAAAAAGAAACAACACTGATTCGAAGCTATTACAAGTTTAAATTTTAAACCTACCAACTTGGCTCTACTTTTACATAAACACTAACTAAATTTTCATTTTGGAACATACTCACCAGCTGGTAACAATAGCATTAACACGGCAGAGAGTAACTAAAAAATTTAATCACATTGGCCTAAGTATGGTATTCCTCTGTTCAAATCTTCGATTCATTTCCTATTTAAAACTCAGTTCATTTGCCTATTATAGTGGAGTAAATGAAACAAGAAATGTTCAGCAAAGATTTAACATAAAAAATAGCGTAGTTATGAAAATAAATGTTATGTATTTACAGTAGGTAATGGGAAATATAGTTGTGGCTTTGGGGATAATGGAGAAATTCGAACGTGGGTTTTGCAAAAACCAGTGTTTTCCCAATTTTAAATTTTACTTTGTTCTTGCTAATTCTTTGATACTGGTGGAAGGTCCTCTAAATACTAGACTGCTTATAAATTAAAGTAATTATGTTTCTTGCAATAGCCACTTTTTCCAAGTACAATGGATAACATATGCCCTAGTAACATAAACATGTAATGTAGTGAAAAGCGTAGCATGAAAAGAGTAATGTATAGAAATTTGTAACGTCAAATAACTGAAAAAACACATCCTGTGAGATGCTACAGAATTTATATAAGATATTGAATTTATTCGCGCATGCGCATTCTGACTCTGTCGGTTGACTATGAGCGCTTTCGATTATCGTATTCTATCACACAAGAATTTATACAATGGATGATATTATGCTAAGCCGAAATTTATGGCTTCCTTGCTGATGAAGTTCTATTTCTTGTTTACATACTTTCTATTGTGGAGTTCCACCACCTTTTTATTTAATAACTAAATGTAGGAATCCCTTTACACCGATAAGCGAATAATCGCTTGAGTATGTGAACAGAGACATAACATTCAAACGGGTTAATTAACCTTTATTTCTCAAAATAAGGATGAGCACGGTCGGCTCCTATCTTACAGCGTACAGCAAAGCCTCCACTTGGGCTTGAACTCAAATTGATAAGAATTAAAGCTTAAGTAATGCTTCACTAAAGGATATCACCGAAGTTACCGGGATTCAAAGTATTGGCGCCTAAATCTCAACTGACGAAACTATCAAGGGCCTGAAGTACGGCCAAGCGTAGTAATAGCTTATAAAGAGACGTAGTCCAAAGGCAAACACGCGCTAGTCGGAAACTCTGGCTCTCTAACGAAGTCAGTGAAACATCGACTTGAATACCACTTTTACTCATTTGCATTAAACTCGTCTCTGAAATTACATTCTTGTATGAAATTGTAATCTGAAGCTAGAAGCGATAGGAAAGGTGCATAAACTTAAAATAATTGTATACAATTAGAATAAACCTTACACTAATACCATAAATTCACTGAAAAAATGTACGGATTATCTAAGTTACTTTATGAAGTATTTTCTCCGTACTCTCCGCGAGCTTTCGTAGTGTATTTGCAAGCCTACTCAATGCCTATCCGAAAGGTCCAGGGTTCGAGTTCCGGCGAGGGCACTGCTCATTTTTCCGGCTTCAGATAATTTATTGGCTTTATAACTTGAATAATTGAAAATTACTAGACTCGAAAATTTTAACGGAAGAGAGAATGCACACTAATTATGGAAAATGAGAGCGAAATGCGTTTGTTTGGGCATAAGAAAATATTTGGCTGGCAAGAAAGTAATTTCATTTTATTAGTATAAAGTAAAACTCAGTTTTTTTTCTATATAAAATGAACTTTAATAAATCCGATATCTTTCTTTCTGTTTGATGACCTTTTGCCATCTTTTTGGTAACTTCAGTGCTAATGGAACCTGTGGCATTTATAAGCAAAAACCTCAACCTAGTGCTATTGGAGGTTATCGTTAATACTAAACGTTTTGCAAACTTCGAAATAAATGACAGTCCGATGATGCAAGATTTGTCAGGACTGAGTGTTCGGTGCATAGTCTTAGCGAGCATCTTCGTCAAAACGTAAGTCCTGATCTTGAACAGGGATCTGAATGCAGCTATGTTCTGTGGTAGAAAACAGTGGTTAAGTGGTAGAAGAACTGCACTTGAGAAGGATTTAAAATCCTCTTTTATTAAACCACAATTATGTACAGCCACTTCCCAACTCGGGAGGGATACAGAAAATAACGACCGAACTTGGGTCTTAAACTGAACAATCAAATAATTTAAACTAAATTTAAATAGAAAATTAAGTAACCGTTGCTCACAGAGCTATGCACGCGAGGTTGGCCTCTAAACTAAATGGTGCGTAGCAAGATTTTACTAATACTAACGTACTTAGAATTACTTCAATAAGTAATAGCGTAACAGCGCTACAGCTTAGGATTTAAATACTAGCTGGTCAGGCGAACGTCGAACAGAGTAACAGTGGTCTGAAACTAAACGCTCTCTCACTCTGAGAGGTTCCTACCTCCCGTTTAAATAGCAACTTGGCTCCACTTCAAATAAGCATAAAGTTGAAATGCGCGCTTATTCTAACGGGAAGTTGAAATAAGAACAGTTAGAAAAAGTCAAATTAAAATAAAACTTTGCTAGTTTAAACTAAAACCTTACAGATTAAGGCTGTATGGGGGCTGAGACATTATTACGTTTAAATCAAGCTCCAATAATTTCATATGTGTTGCTAAAGATGTGTGAAGTCTCATATTTTCGTGGTAGAACACGATTCTTTGCGATTTTCCAATCTGGCCTTTTCTCTTTCATTGTTTCCTCCAATTTCATAAGTTGTTGGCTGTAAACAACTTAGTTGATTGTTTGGTTGCTTGGAAAAAACTCAAAATACACAACACCATTGTAACCCCAGTAATTTGGCAGCATGATCTTTTTCTGATGTAATTTAGTTTTCGACGGAATTTGTGCTGATTCATCATGCTTGGACCATGGACCTTTCCAATTAATGTTGCTGCAGACTATACATTTTTAAACACTCGTGACAATTCGTTCCAAAAATGAGTCGACTGCATTACGTTTGAAGTTCTTATCCAAAACACTGATACGCAATGTTAGATGAATTTCTTTCAGTTAATGTGGAAACGAAATATCGAGCTTTTTAACGAGTCCAAGATATCTTATGTGGTTTTCAATTGTTGTTTATGATCCTCTGTAAGCTTTCTGCAAACGCTTTCACAGTTATATCACGATTCGACTCAATTATAGCTTTAATTTTCTCTTCATCAAATTCAGAATGTCGGTCAGAACGTTGGTCAACTTAAAGTGAAAAAAACATTTGAAGCAATTCTGACACATGCATTCTTTTCAGTAATCACCATAAACTTCACTTACCTCTTTGCAAGTCTCAGTCGCCTTCTTGTCTTTATGAAAATTGATAATTAAAATATGTTTATTATTTTTGCATCCCATATTTAAACAAAATGAATTATAAGATTGGAAGAAGAATATCAAAACGAATATAACGCTATTATTTGTGCAAACCAAAATTACTTTTTTGCCATCCTAATACATCGACGGAATAATGATAGGTCTCTGATGCCTAAAATGTACGTTATATGCGGCTGAAATGTCTGCTTGTCACCGATAGTTTATTGGTTGCTTGCGTAACTGTACTAGTCAACGGAATGAAGTTGCTACGGCATTGAAATAGTAAAATAAATTTTATCACAATTTATCATTGTTTTAATTAAATTATCATGGTATTTAAATATTTTTAATTCATACAATTGTTGCTTATTATGCATTTAACAATATTTACTTTAGGAACTTGCAAACGTTGGGAAATTAAAGGAGACAAAACCAACTAACGAGTTGTGCGTAGTACATCTCGGTGTACCCAAACTCCTATGCTAAATATCCTTTCTCGTAAAGAATTTAAAATTTTTCCCGATTTTATTCCCACATTGTATTTTAAACTGAATTTTCAGCTGAACGTAAATTGAACGTGTCAGAGGGAACTTGAACATTTGTTTGCATTAGCAATTATCTGTTTTTGAAACAATTTGAGGCTGAACGCAAATTGAGCGTGTCAGGAGGAAGGTGAACATTTGTTTTTGGCAATCATCTGTTTTTCATAAAAACTGCGTCTTAAAGTAATTTCGTTTAAGAATGTCTCCTAGAAAATACAACACTGAAGAGGAGAGAAAAGGAGCTAAATCTGCACAAAAACGGCTTTCTTGACAAAAAGAAACCACTGAGCAAAGAAAGAAATATACCGCCAGTGGTTTTCTTCATTGCACTCTACTTTAAGCAATTAAGCAGGTAGAAGGGGGAAACCCCGTGGGGCAGTAAGCTAAAGGGCATCCTTGCCGTCTGTCCTGGGTAATTCAGTTTGAATTAGCAGACATCTTTGCACAAATCATTTTAATTACAATTTATAATATCTAGAAACGGGGTCATTTCGTTTGACCGCCAGGTTTTCTAGTGTATATTAAGCGTGTAATTTATTTAAGAAATTGATTATTAATATTTCGAGTCAGTTTTGATTATTGTTATTGAACACGTCTTTAGTTTTCTTTATTGCCATTAACTGAAACAAAATAAATATCGATTTACAGAAAATATTGTTTGCAGCTCACATAATGCATCCTTTCCGGCCTTTTTGTCATCAGAAAGACTAGTTTGTTTGATTATGATGTAGCACGCCAGGACTAACTGTTTAAGGCGATTGATGTCTTGGCCCATATCCACGTTCCACATGAGAAAACCACGAAAAGGATCATGTAGCCAGCCCATTTTCTTGGAATCGAACCCAACCACTGTTCAGAGATTTTAAAGCTCGGCCCCTGGTGGACCATCATTAGGAAAGTGTGTAAATGAGGCTTCTTATGTTGCGTTACGTAACTGTATTAGGACAACTACGTTCCGTTACTACTACGAGCCTAGGAACTCTTATGTCGATTGCCACCAAGCTCAAAAGAAGCTCCCACGTCACGTCACCGGCAAGACATTAGTAGCTCTATCATCGTATCATTTGGCTTCCAAAATGGAAGGAAATAAAGACTGTGTATATGTACTCAAAAGGCACAACAAAATTACTAAAACAGAGAAAGGGGGCCTAGCTAGCGAAGACAGCATCTTCCAAGCAGAATTAACTGCAATGCAGAAGATACTAGAATATGCAAGAAGAACCAATATCAACAAATTGAACATCCAATCAGATTGCAAACCAGCATTACATGCTATTAGAATCGCACAACACAGTGGCTTAATAGTAAACAATATTCTACAATTAATTAAGAAGATGCAAACAACAACACATTGTTATTTCATGGATCACGAAGGAAATAATGGAAACAAAAAAGCACATAAACTTGTGAAAATAGCTGCACAAGACAAAACAACAATAAAAAAGAACATACTGTATTTACCTTGGCCAAGAATTTAATCTCGCTTCCAGTCTGTAACGAATAGCAATGACAGCATGGCAAGAGAAATGTCATACAAGAGGGAAGGACGACTATACCAAAGGGAAGAACAAATTGTGATAGAAATAGATTTATAGCTGCTCCAGAATTAAACTGTATTGTATCAGATCATGATCCATTGCCTACATAGATTACTCCAGAAGCATTTCATCAACAGATAACTCCATCTGTGGCAAATTAGAAGACGGTCCGCATTATGTATTTACATGTCCAATAATAAAAGATTTCCACATTCGTCATCCGTCACAAATAAATCCAAAACATATAGCTTTTATTAAAAAAAGAAAGAACACAGTAGAAACATCATCAAAATAATGTATATGATAGCAAACATAAGCACAGATCTATTTCATCCCTGATGAAGAATTTTTCGTTCTGAAAAAAAAAAAACCTCATTATGTAATCAGTTTTTTCCTCCATCAGGTGTTTTGCACGCATAAAACGCGCTATAGAAAGTTATATATAAGTCTTATAAGTTGCAATCTATGCAATCGCTGCTTCGTCTTAAGTACAAGAGCTTCAAATATAGCATGAATTCGTTCTGCAAATCTGTTCAAACGTTAATACTGAAAAAGTATTAAAACCCAAAAAAACATCTAAATTACAGAAAGTTGCAAACAAAGGGCAGCATCTGTTGATCATACGGTAAAGAACTAGTACTCTCTCCTGCTATCAAAAATCTACTGTCTATAGGGCATTTGCATAGCTTGGCAAATATCGCAGATTCGTTTTCCAAATATGGCTCAATTCAAGAGGCTCTAATTTATTAACAATTCGATCTGGCCGGTAGCCAGGTCCTAGTGCTATTTGAATGATGTAAGATCTTTATCTTTCACATTTTAAAAAGCTTTTTTTCGCTTGACTATTTGAGAGATTAAAAGAAAGTGAATATATCTTTATAAGTTACATCTTTTTTAATAATATCTCAGATTGGTGTGTAATTCATATGACTTATAACCTGACTGCTTCATGATATATATGAGATTTTGCACTATTGTTGTTATTAAAACATGGTTTTTCAAATTCTATATATATTACAAACCTCTCTAAAGAATAATTGTTAACAACCAATTTTAAAACGTGTTTGTATTAACACGTAAAACATTTAAAAATACATTTCCATGCATCAGCATTTTTAGAATTTTCTCATTTTCCACTTCCGGCCAGAATTAACGCGTGAATATGTTTATGCAAATTGTACTTGCTAACGCTTAAGTATTTAAGTTGTGGCTTTTTGCCAAGAAGGTAGTAGAAGAAG
Source organism: Stegodyphus mimosarum (assembly GCA_000611955.2). Classification (NCBI taxonomy): domain Eukaryota; kingdom Metazoa; phylum Arthropoda; class Arachnida; order Araneae; family Eresidae; genus Stegodyphus; species Stegodyphus mimosarum. Next base: position 508,006 of record KK116799.1, read on the forward strand.
AGGGAATAAGCCATCTTGCCACGAGTCTTCACGCGAGCTTTCCACCAGTTATTGCCCGCCTTTAAGGCCAGATTGTTTAATCCTCTTGAAAGCTAAAGACGTATTGTAGCTTTCCGCAGTTTGCGTACTACAGACGTAGTAATTTAAAAGGCCAGTCTTAGTGTTAGTCATCTGCGTAAAATATTAAAAGTTAGCTCATATTTAAATTTTATTTAGTTAGTAGTCTTATATTTTTACGTTTAGACTGCAAGTGGTTGGTCTTTAGATCCCGAAGTGCGGGAGCGACTGTGAAAACGTGAAAAAAATAAAGAATAATCTTAACCCTTCTCATCTTGTCGTCTTTGCTGCACTCCATAGGACATAGTTTGCAGTCAACTCACTGTCCAGTCAGGACAAATCATGTTCGCCAAACAGATAAAAAGAAATACGAGTCCTGATAGAGTACCCTGAGTAACACTCTCGATGACGAGAAGCAACTCTGAATTAACAAGTATTTTACGCATTTTTAGAAACTCTACTTTTACAAAGACAAAAGAAGCGCTACTCCCTTCATAAAATAATGTCAGCAAAATCAATAACGCAGTAAACTTGCAGGTGAAAGTAAAAACTATCTTTTATTAATCAATAAAAATAAAACGGTGAGAAAAATAAATAAATAAAACAAACAAAAAAATGGCCTGTAACTCTTTCACATTTTAATGTCGCACGAAAGACTTCCGCTTCCTCTTTTAAAGGTTTTGTTACGCTCTTGCTGAGTTGCAAGTTTATCAGTCTGCTTTTGCACTCATTTCTGTTGATTAGTTTATTATTATATTCTCCCATACAATGAAAAATAATAACTGTACGTGCTCGTGTATAGTTGAACGAACACCGTGGCATCCCTTTATTTTGTTGATAGCTCTTTTCTTCAGGCTTTCTTTAGTTATCACATCAATGTTCAGTTCTTAATATAAGAATAAGAATAAGTGCACAACTTCTTTTTCTTTCAACTTTTATTTATTAAGCATCACATCATAGCACCTACGCTACATAAAATTCAAAAGCAAATAAAGAAAACGCTTACAAGCACCATATCTTTAGAACTCCTGATGACGTTTTAAGTGCTGCCACACATTTTTTCGTGTTCATTATATTATTATTCCTTTAAAATAATACATAGTGATATCATTTGATGGTATCCTTTATTTTGAAGGTGATACGGCGCAAAAGTGAAAATTGAGACTGATTGCCTTTCTGGGGCTGATTATATAATTATACATTGTTCCTTTATATTACACTGTTTAACAATATTATAATTCAACAATTTCATTGTTCGATAAAATTTAGTTGTGAAAGATTAATTACTCAATAATAAATTACAGTTTTTTCTTTTATATAATAGTTATTTTATCCGTTATTTCCACAATATTTCTAAATGCTTAGTTCATTTTTTATTTTTCATATTTTTCTTCTTCTTTTCATTTTTCTATTCCGCACTGGTTAAACTTTTTACTCCGAACTTCTTTAATTTCGTCCTCTCTATTTCAAACAGTATCTCAGACATTTAAGCTCAATCAAGATGTCAGACATGTTTTTAACAAAACTTTTGAACAAACATGTCACTGTCTACAACCATAATATGATTGTAGACAGTAAGGGATAATCTCTCCACAGAATATTTTGCTGAAATCTTAAACCATCTGAGATGTTACAGATGAAGAGATGTTTCGAAATTTCATCATGAAAATTATAACATCAATAAGGAATGCATTATAAATATTTTATATCTCGTAAATTTTATTCAAAATGTTTTAAACTTATAAATTAGAATAAATAAAGAAATTATAAACTGAATAAATTTATCATCTGAATCGTAAACTTTGTTTACTGAACAACCAATTCAGCCTGCTCAGTAAACAAAGCTGATAAGCACAGATAAGTCTGAACAAAGCATGGATAAGGCTGAACTTTCTGAACAGACTAGTATATGAGTACAGCATATCAACATTCTCGTTCCATTTGCTTTTCTGTTTACTAGATTAATAAGCTCTGAATCTAAGCATAAATTAAGAAATTAATATGGCACCTCATTAGCTCAGTTGTTTAAACATACTTCGCAAGCCTCTAGCATTCTTATCTCTGGGCAGGAATTGATGGGTCGCCTTCTGTTTAAGGTTGGAACTTGCTTGCTGCATTCGTGACCTAAATACAATCCTGTATTGCTTATGTTTTATAAACTGTTATAATAAAGAGAAAATATTAAGACAAACTGGGCATAAATTATAAAATATAATAAGATTTTTATTTATTTCTATATCGCGTGGAACTTCAACTTTATCGTGACAAATTGTTGCGTAAACGAGATTTCATCATTTGCACACTGAAATTCATTAAATATTTCCATTTGAATTCAAAAACTGAGTTTCGCAATTGTTAATAAATAAATTAATATGCATCTTTGTTTTACAGATAAGTAAGTAATCTAAACGTATATGTATCTTTTTGCATTAATTATTTCGCTTAAGGTGTGAAAAACTTTCACGTGTTGTCCCCTGTGAAGCAGATTTGGGTATAACAATAAAATGGGTTTAGAATTCATGATTAATGTACGTAGTTTTGCATTTATATAAAGAGGAACATATATTGCATACTTAATTATTTATCTATAGATCACAGAGTTATCACTTTAATAAAAATATTTTTTAATATACAGTGAAACCAAAATTCATTAAATACTATTTAAATGTCCATTCCCCTTTAAAATTGTTTCACCAAATATTATCGTCCTGTGTTATATTTAAAGAAATTAAATAATGAAGAATCTGCATAAATGTGTGTATTTGCTCGCATTGTGACCTACAGCCATATAATTTAGAATAACGTAATCCTCCACCAAATGTGGGCATCTGGAAGACATAATTGGGAATTTGTTTTATTATCGATTTCATATTTTGTAACACTTTAAATAATTTTTGATTAAGAAGCTCAATGATTTTAAAGCGAGCAATGGCAACACTGTCCGAAAAAAAAAACAATTTGTTTCCAGCGCGAGACTGCGTATTGGAAATGCTAAAGATATGCTCATTTTAAAATTATTTTGCAATATTGCTGTTGAATTGAATTTTATGGTTTAAGGGTGAATAACATGATACTTAATAAATAAAGGTAACACACAAAACATTAAAAAAAGCCCCTTTGAGCGTAATGTATAATCTGTGAAAGCTTTCAGATTTTGTTTTTATTTTCTTTTTTTAGTTTAATTGTATTTTTTATTTTAAGTTATTTACGTATACACGTAATTAATTTTTTTAGTTATTAATATTTAATTCTTTAAGTAATATTTAACAGTGATACCTCGTTATATTGAGAATGAAGGGTTACCTAGCAACAATATACAAGGATAAAAGAATAATTACATACAAGTGTATTTTAGTTGTAAATTCCAAAGGCATCTTTACGCAGATCAGAAAACAAGCTATATAAATAAAAAGCAGTAAACAAAACAGAAAATAGAAAAATTTAATATAGAGCACATAAAAAGCAAATACATGATACCATGCAAATTTCTGTATTTTGATGTAAATTAAAGTAATAATAAGCACATTTGTGCATAAGATTTTACATTTAAATGCACAGTACTCTAGATATTTGTGCCTTATAAAATTATTTCCTTAAAAATGCTTTCAAGGTTTTCAACTGTCATTTGGCCCTTATATTACTATCTTCAAAACGTTTACAGAAACTGCTTGTAGGTCAGTTCTGTTTAAAAGGCAAAAAAAGAAAACGTTTACCTTTTTTGCTGTTGCAGGAATATTCATTGGAACAATCAAAGTAACACACTACTTCCTCCAGTGTTCTTGACATTTCTAGAAATATTGATTGAATGCCTTTCAGGTGCCAGTCATAAATCTTTATATTTAGTGGGATTTAGTGGGTAAGCATATTTAAGAGATAAAATTTCTAAGTCCGGTTTGCATAGTTTTAGACTGCTTTAATTTGCCTACTACTTTGATCCGTAGAATCATTTTTTTAATAGAGAAAAGCCGGGTTGGGAAGTAATCGGGCAAATGGTTCTCATAGGAATTTATTTTTGATAAAATTAACTAAATGTTCCTCAAATTACTATATCTCGCATCATAAAACAACAGCACAAACTACGGAGTCCCGATGGACGTCATTTTCGCATATTTCTTCTATAAAGGTACGTTAACAACCATTGAAAAGCCAAATTTAATTACTGCATATTTGACACAGATGGCTCACCGAACTCATGTTTCAACTAAGTGAACTGCTTTGAAGAGCATGTTATCCATAAGAAGAGTCATTAATGTTTGAAGAATCATTGTTTCTTCTTTAGGTACACTGAGAAAAAAAGGGACAGTTCTATATCTCCCGTTCTACTGGGCTGAAGAAATTCAAATTGCGTTTTTCATGTTTCGAAAGAGGGATTTAGGATACATATTGCATTTATATATAACGTTGTTCTAATATAGGTATTCTGACACAAAATCGGACTTTCTCTGAAATGGCATGCCAATGTTTTTCCATATTTCGATTTTACGACTTAAATTATATCTAAATTTTACATAGTGCGAAATTTAGGAAGAAATTCAAAAATTTACCTTGGCATATTTTTTTCAGTTTTCGCCAAGAATAATTCATTTGACTAAATTCTTAATTTAAAGCAACCTACTTACTTTTTTTTTCATTGGTGCACGAGTGGAAAAAAGGTCCATCGTTAGATTTTCGTGTAATGTTAAGTACGTGAACTACATTTTCGTTATTATCGCTTATAATAAACTAGAAAACTCGGCGGTCATACGAAATGACCGCTGTTCTAGATATTATAAATTGTAATTAAACTGATTTGTGCAAAGGTGTCTGGTAATTCAAACTGAAATACCCAGGACAGACGGCAAGGACGCCCCTTTGCTTATTGCCCCACGGGGTTTCCCCCTTCTACCTGCTTAATTGCTTAAAGTAGAGTGCAATGAAGGAAACCACCGGCGGTACATTTCTTTTTTTGTTCGGTGGTTTTTTTTTTTTTTTTTTTTTTTTTTTTTTTTTTATGTTGTCAAGAAAGCCGTTTTTGTGCAGCTTTAGCTCCTTTTCTCTCCTCTTCAGTGCTGTATTTTCTAGGAGGCATTCTTAAAAGAAATTACGTTAAGATGTAGTTTTTATGTAAAACAGATGATTGCCAATACAAACAAATGTTCACCTTCCTCCTGATACGCTCAGTTTGCGTCAAGCCTTAAATTGTTTCAAAAACAGATGATTGCTAATGCAAACATATGTTCACCTTCCCCCTGACAAGCCCGATTTGCGTTCAGCTGAAAATATAATGTCGGAATAAAATCTGGCGAAATTTTAAACTCTTTACGCGAAAGGATATTTAGCATAAGAGTTTAGGTAAACTTACTTGATGAGATGTACTACGCACAATTCGTTAGTTGGTTTCGTCTCCTTTAATTTCTCAACGTTTGCAAGTTTCTAGGTAATTCATGTGTAAATACAGTTAAATGCATAATAAGCAACAATTGTATGAATTAAAAATATTTAAATACCATGATAATTTAATTAAAATAATGATAACTATTGTGATAAAATTTATTTTACTGTTGGAATGTCGTGGCAACTTCATCCCATTGGCTAGTACAGTTACGCAAGCAACCAATAAACTATCGGCGACAAACAGACACTTAAGCTGCATATAATAAAGATTCTCTAAATCACTATGTAAATTCAAGTATATCGTCGGAAATTTTAAATAAAAAACTCTAATTTTTTGCATTTATGCTTAGAAAAACATCTACTTTCAGATGATGGTAAAATTCTTATAGGTTTTATTTGAAACGTTTCTTCGAAAAATAAAAAAAAAAAAAATTTAAAAATACAAATTTGAAGAATAAATCATAAAAAGGCGAATTTTATTCGGAATGAACCTAAATTTGGAAACGTGAAAGGGATAATCAAATAAGTTAAATAAAAAAAGAGATATTAGTAAATAAATACCAAATGCAATTAACACGGAAAAGCTAAACTTTTGAGAATTAATTTTTTTGAAAACTATTCGTGCGATTCTTACAAATATTGTGAATTTGGTGTAATTTGAGTCATGGAATTGAAATGTGGAAAAAACTGCCACGCCATTTCAGAAAAAATCCCATTTTGTCTCAAAATACCTATATTACAACAATGCTATATATTAATCTAATTCCTATCCTAAGTCGCGCTTTCAAGACATGAAAAACGCAAGTTGAATTTCGTCAATTGGCCAAGTAGAACGTAAGACATAGAACTGCCCCCCTTTTTTTCGCAGTGTACATCATATCAATGCCATTTTACTTTTCTATGGCTTAGACTACACTTACGTAATATCCAAAGCTGAGATATTAAAAGCACAGTTAT
>KK116800.1:0-54586 GCA_000611955.2 Stegodyphus mimosarum
ACACAACATAGTTTCACCAGTAGCAAGGCTCTTCGGGTTGTTGAAACGAAATTTTAAGATTTTTACCACACAACGCAAATGCCTTATTTGTTTAAACTACTAGTATTTTACAACTTAGTACTTAACAATATCTAGGCATAATTTGAGCCGTAGAATCGAAATATGAAAAAAAAACTGATATGTTATTTCAGAAAAAGTTCGATTTTGTGTCAAAATACGTATCTAAAACAATGTTATGTATAAATCTAATATATAAGTTACGCTTTCGAGACATGAAAAACGCAGTTTGAATTTCGTCAATCGGCCTAGTAGAATGGGAGATATAAATCTGTAAACCCCCTTTTTTTGCAGTGTACATGATATACTCATTCATCATGTTTTCATAACAGCGCAAAGTGCTACAGATGACTTGTAATCATGGCAACGAAAATATTGCTGCTCTGCATATTGTACTTATTGCTCTTCTACGCAGACTTTTTCTTCCGCCTATCTGCAGTTAAAACTGTAAACAGCTTACTGTTTCACGAAATTCAGCGAATTCGGGGACGTATTGTTTAAATAAATTTTTATAATTACAATTTTAACAGCCGATTTGCGGAAATAAAAATGTTTTGTATGGTAATTTTACGGAACTTGTACTGGAATGATATAATTAATCCACCACTACGCAATTGCTGAAGACAGGTTCTAGTGATATGATACCTACGCAAATGCCAATGGAGCTTAAGTAGCCAAGTAATGATTGGGAGATTTATCGGCAACAGTTTGGCATGTATTCTAATAGCTTAAATGATATTATGAGAGCTGTTAACATTCAGCTCAGTCCGAAATCTTGATAGAAATGGCATCTAATCTCCAGCAGTATCCTAAATACATAGAATCTGTTAAAGATACGGTATTGATTTTGGAATTTGAAGATGCTAAGACAGTATTCAGGTATATGTAACTTATTTTCTAAACATCTATGGAAATAACAGGTGACAAGTTGAAGATTGTAGACAACTGATTATTCACTTAAGTTGCTCTATGAATGCAAAGGTGTATATTTTGTAATTGATCTTTATATTACCTGTTATTTTACTGCCTTGTTTTATACCAAAAGACAATGGTGTAATTGAGCCTGTAGTGAAGAACCAGCATATAGGGTCTTATATGGGCTAAATGAAATTTTCTAAGGCCTTTGATAATAAAGAAAAGGATTTTGGTTTATTAGGAACCGCCGTTAAACTGTTATTACGTTAACTTAAATATATGATGTTAATACTTAGAAAGTTTCAAAGACTGAAGGTTTTGCAATTCATGCCTACTGATATGCCTAAAACACAGATTTCCTAATAGAATTATGATGAGATGGTTTATTTTGTTCTTTTACATTTGACAAATTGAGGCAACCGAGTACATTTGAAGATACTTTTCTGTAGTAAATTAGCACTTTTGAAAAGAAGCTTCTTATAACAATATGGCTTCTGTACTAATTTAGTATTTTTGAAAGCATCAATTTAGTGCTTTTGAAATCAGCAGTTTTGACAGCAATTAAGAAAGTAATATCCTTGAAGGTTATTTCTTAGAAAAATTATATATAGAAATGATGTTATAAAAGCTAATATACTATTATAAACTATTATAATGAACTGTAATTTAGAATTCTTCCTTCTCAAGTTTTAATGGGGAGTTTTGGATAAACTTTCATAAAGTGATTTAATGTATTCAGCTCTCAATCTTGTTTTTGAATAGATATTTATGAGACAGCAAAAATATTTCTGCTTGTTTTCCGAGCCAACGACAATGGATATAACATTTACTTTTAGATCTATTACTCAGTCAAACAGACAATAAAAGGAAATATGTGATTTAGATAAGATTTAGAATTTGTCATTTAGATAAGACATTTTAGATAATATTTCAGTTTATTCAGCTTTTAAGACTCATACAATTCAGATATTACTCCAGTTTTAGTGATGCTATACCCTGATAAAATTATCGATTATGCGAATCGAATATGGGTCCGAATCGATTATGCTTCGAATACAACGAATATGTCGAATATTACAGCTTAGCTTGACCTTCTTTTGGTAGGTAATCTGAAAAGTACGCCTAATGTGTTAAAAGAATATGTATATTTACTACAGAAAATAAAAGTTATATCTATTGCGAAGTTACTTACTGAAATCTGCTATTTTGAATTTATGTGAGGAAGGAGTAGGAATTACTTAGAGGTTGTTAATAAAATTTAATATTTTTTAATAGAAAAAATTATTTGATTCTTTCTAAACATTACATCATGAAGTTAATTTTGTAATAAAAAGTTCTTTCTTTAATAACTATTGATTGTGTGGAAGAAATTGTATGTGTTAACTGAAGAAGGATGGGGCAGACACGATTAGTATCTATGTACAATGTGTTCACGAATGCATAATTAACTTTAAGTGTAAATAAAGAACGACTCAAAAGATGGCGTTAAATTTTGTTCAGCAACGTAACAGGTAATTGGTAGAAATTATTAGTTTGTGTCCTATCTCGAAATAATACTCAGTTAATCTATGGTGATCTGAGGTTTTTAATTAAATGTTCCTAATCTTAAGTGGAAAAACGATACATAAAAAACAGATGTTCTACATAATTGGCGGTGCACTCAGCTGGTGATAAATAAGTAAGTAAGTATGAACACATACTTTATATTATACAAAGTATAAGAATAAATCAGGACAGTCTCGTCCTAAGTTAGAATGCTTAATTCATAAAGATCAGTCTGTCCGTCGTTTACAATCACTACAAACATATACTGTTACTTCTTCGATATGGGACAAATACCGTCACTCATGATTATTTGTATCATTAATCTAGCGCAATAAATTTGCCTCTAATTCAATTGGTGTTTGTAATTCTTTTTCCTAAAAGTTTATCAAGAGATCTTCAAACAGTTTCAAGCTTTAAAATGCTGCTAGGATGAATTTTGAACAATTACAAGTGCAATGCATTTTGAGCAATATATGTATGCTGACCAATCTTATGGGAATTTTTTGGGTAAACGTTTCGCCATGTTAGTTTCCAAAGGTTATTAAATAGTTCAAGTGTTTCTATTAGATCTGAGTTTTTATTTTCGAATAAAACCAGTCAAATAGAATTATTTGATTTAGTGTCATTTTTTATTATGCTATAGAGAGTTTGTTTGCGGTAAAAGACCCAGGTCCGATTTTTCACCCAGAAGCATGCTTTTGCTTAATTTTACAAGGAGCCATGTCACAGTACAAGATGCCTTAGGATTGATTTTTCGCATTCATAGACAAGCAGTGAACATCGAATTTCGCTGATGGTTCATAAGCAAACATTGCAATAAATATCGTAAAACAACCTTTTCAAATAATGAACCATTCTATTTAATAAATAAATATGGAGCTATAAGACAACAAGTATTGCAAAGCAACAAAGTTTGTTCCTTAAAGATGATGCTAGAAGAAGAAGGTGAATAAATATATTTATTTACCAAAATTAAAACGGATCTGGAAAAATGGCAGCTAAAGCACACGAGATCTATGACGATGCTACGCCAAGAGAATTATTTCACTAATTGAGGGATCTTCAAGATATGTGTTAACCTCATGAAAGGGCACATGAAGTGCTTTAAAAATGAGCTTTATTTGAAGAAAAAAGAGTATAACACGCAACACATACCCCTGTATGTGTCTGGGTTTTAAGGAAATCATCAGAAAACTTATCCTTTTAACCGAATATCCTAGTTTTCTACTTGTTTTGTATGAAAGATGGTAAAGTTTAAAATGTGCTGTATGAAAATTGATAAATTAACATTAGACAACTAGGAATTCACCCTTTTAATAGAAAAAAGACTAGAGACACCCTATCTGAGAGAACCTCAGATAGGTTGTCACCCTTTTTTGCCCCATGAACCCCTTTCATCATTGTTAGAAGATCATTCCCTCTCTTCTTTCCAAAACTAGAAAAATAAATATATACATTTATTTAGATTTAGATGATTTTTCAACTTGTCTTATAAATTAAACAACAAAAACTATAGAAAATGTTGATAAATATCAAAATTTGAATAAAAGTAGTTTTTTATATTCGTAAATTAAAATTAAATACTTAACAGATAAATCAAAGGTTGATAACATTCTCCCCCCCTGAAACTATGAATTCTTCCCAAAGGGAGAATTTTCCCCTGGTTCAGAAACCCTGTTCTAGAGAAAAGATCTAAAGGAAAGTCTTATATTTCTCCAAACATATATATGTACATATTTCGCGTATCACACGAGATAAAATGTAAGCAGTTCCTCTTAAAAAAGGTAATATGAATAACTATTTTTAAAAACCATTACTAATGACTTATCTACTTTTCCAGAAACCACTTTTATATGGACTGAAAAGGCCATTTCCTTTTGCTTTAGGTAGTAAATGGGATGAATAAGCCTTTCTATTTCAGAACTTACAACAGGAGTTACTCTATAGCTGACAGGATTCTTTGGGCTTTTCTTTTTTTATTATAAAGATGAAAACAACTTTCTTCCATGCATTCATGAAACTATGGAGAATGAGGATAGGAGGCAAAGACCTTACAGGGCAATTGGACTGATTTTTAGATATTTTATGTTATCAGTATTCGAAATAGTTTCATGGGTCTGTGAGTGTGTTCAATCATTTTTAAGGCAGCAGCAGAAGTATTGGAATTCATGGTAAATAACCTAAGTCTTCAAGACATCACCGAAGTTTTGAGAATTTACTCATATCCTTCCCATCTGGAACTGTCTGATGCCAGCTGGTTTTATTGGGCTTACAAGAAGCTGGATAATTGCAACAATTAAATATCGCTACGCATACTTCCCCAATAATATTAATAATTTACTGAGCTAAAAAGATTACAAATCAATACGAAGAAGCACCCATTGACAGATAGAAAAGTATTTCAGTAAAAAGGAGCAAATAAGGTTTTAATAATTTTAATTAATTTCCAACATTCTAACATTAAGAACTTCGTATCAGATTTTGTTGAGTACTGTAATTACATATTGTTATAAACGATGCAGATATTTTTGGAAACTAATGTTGGTGGTCAATAATATACAATGCATAGCGAATATATATAGCATCGATCTTTGTAATATGAAACAAACTTACAATGGCGCCTTGTTATAGTCAGAGCACTAGCAGTAACAAATTGCATGGTACTTATTATTAACAGAAATTTACTTTTCTCTAAAAATATGCCGATGCAATAAATATCAGTTATTCCTTATTATTTGCTATTAAAATTTTGGCGAATAATGTAACTTTTGACAAATTTTTCTTTTAGGAATTGAACATAATCTAAGTGTAAATCTTTATTTTCTGATATGCGGGTTTACCAAGCAGCAGAAGGATTAGAACGTGTTGTAAATAGTCAATCAGGGCTATTTTTTACATTAAGTTTAACCCGGTGTGCCGTTCTTTCTCCACAGGAATGTAATGTTTGTATAATGAGGTAATTGCTTAAATGTTCTATAAGGTATTTCTTCCTCCTTCTTCGCATGCCTTCGTGGTGAAGTGGTCAATCCACTCGACGCGCAACCGAGAGGCCCGTGGTTTAACACATATCCCTTAGTCCGTGGTCGATTGCCGGCGAGGACATTGCTCATTTTCATCTCTCCTGCTTCTAAATATCCTAGTGACTCTACAGTTCATTTGCAAATATTTATGGAATAAAATTTTTCAATAACATTTTATTAGGCCCATTTTCTCCTCCCTCTGCCTTTACCACTAGAATAAACTTCTTCCCTCCGAATCTTCTGAAAGTCCAAGCTGGTAAATTATATGGTTTTGAAAGATTTGTTTAATTATGGCAAAGCACTCAAGGGCTATCTGCCTAAGGTTAGAGAGAACTTCATGGGGGATTTTTAAGGAAAACTGGCTCATATGCAAGTTTCACATGGGGAAACCATGAAAACGCCCCTGCAGCCAGTACGTTTGCCGAGATCCGAACCTGAACCGAACTACCAGTGCTCAGCGACTTTACTGCTAGGCCGCCGGTGGACGGAAAATTATATGAGTTACAGAAACGATTCAAAGTTATAATCATAAATAAACGCAGAAACTTTAAATAGATCTTATTTATTGCGCTTTTTATAACGTAAATTTTAATTACGATACTAGTCGTGGATTTGTGCATTTTAAAATAATATAAAATTTGTTTATTAAAACTCATTAATCATCCTTCTTAGGAATTATTTTTTAAATTCCGATATTAGGCTGAAAGAGCCCGATAATTAATAGTACAGAACAAAATGTTTTTCTTCGAAGTTAGACTTTCTTTTTAATGAAATTGCAAGTTCATGTAAGGGCTTAAGAAGTGTAATCAGTAAGTGATTAATGTTTAACCTCTCTTTTATTTGACTACATTAATCAAGAAGCTAGAATTTCCTGTTTTCTATCATAATTTTTTTATTTCAAGAAAAATGAAAAACGAAAGTTAAAAAAACTTGAATGATCAGGTGAAAGGAAATTATCGAAGGTGATTAATATCTTTTATTGGATACAATTTTCGCCCACATTACTAAAATAGAGCGTTTTAAGAAACATTTCTTAAATGGAAAAGGCCTCAAGCGAAGAATTCATTATCACTTAATTTATACGGGAAGTGTTTTGGGGGCTTGCAGCCCTTAGCGGAGATATTACATTACATCACATGATGCATAAAATCTAGAACAGCAATAAAATTAAGAATAGGATTACTATTAATGTTAATTATTATTAGAGTTTTATCTTCTAGAATTTTATAAACAGCCAGCTAGCTAAAAGTCTTAAAAGAATGTGGTAATCTAGTTGTATATTAAACTGAGGTGTTAAAGATTTAGTTGTAGCAGATGTGTAAGACTAAACTGCAGAAGAGTGATGACTGTCTTTTGTTACATCATGTTACTAATCCGCAGTTTCTTGATTTGCTTACTCCAGTTTATTGAAAGTCCACTATTCTTGGGGATTACTCTGTTCCGGGAGGTGCAGTCTTTGAGGTAGAAGGGATGTTGTAAATTTCTGTAAGAATTTGATTATATTGTTACTTTTTGTGTATTTTTAGAATATTATGTATTGCTTTATTTATTTATTTATTTTATTTTTGCGTTTTAGGTATTAATTTTAGGGCTTAATTTTGTGTAATTAAATTTGTGACCGTTATTTTATATACAAATGCCTGGTTCTTGTGAAAGTGAATTCAAGAATTTTCAACAAATGTTTACGAAGAACTGTAAAATAATAATAAAAAAAAGTATCTGCCTGAGCAGTCAGGTCTACTGCCTATTTAATTACATAATTTTTGATTTTGAATCCGATAATGTTTATATAATAACTTGAGTAAAGATTTATATGCAGGCAGAAATTATCCTGACGAGCCTTGGCAAGATTTGACGATTTATAGCAATTTAATGACTTTTAAAGTTTTAAATCTCAAAACGTGTGTTTTTTAAAGTTTCTAGAAGATTTAGCAACACCATATAAATACGGCTCCGATAGTCAAGAGTCAGTCAGTAGTTAGTTCTGAATAATTTCAGAAAGACTGGCTTAAAGAGATTCTTACATTAATCAAACAAAGCTCTTTCCAGTGATTTCCATGGTAATAAACCATAGTCTATTATCAAGTTTGTTACTATATTACTTTTTAAAAATGAATAAAATTAGCAGTGGAGTGAATAGCTATTTGAACAGAAATTTAACTTGCTCCTGGTAACATATTTCACTTTAATTAAAAAATTAATAAAGGTGTTAAAAGTTTTTGATCTTATGCGCGAACTTCAATGTAGATTGGGAAATAAATGATGTGAAAGACTTACAGTAGGTAGCAGACCTGACTGCTTAGACAAATAACCTTTTTTACATTCTGTAGGTCTTCACAGACAGTTTTTTTATTGCTCTTAAAATATATAATAGACAGACTCTTAGCACGCTTCAAAATTGCATTTAACTCACATGCTACTTCACAATGAAATTTTTTACATACATTCAACCATCACATAAAACAAACCCTGAATCAAAATTTTAATTATCTCTTAGTTTCGTACAGATGAAATTCTTCTTAAGATTTCTTCCAACAAGTTAAAAAATTACTAATGTGGATCTTTCGTCACACTGAAACAAATTTAAGTGTATTTTTGAGAAGCAAACGATTGTGCCGTATTGTACCCACATATTAGGCATTTTCGCCCATCTTGAAATTCTAATTCTGAAATCATATTTCAAAATTTCAAACTGAATTGAAATTCAGCCAATTTCAAAATTTAAGCAACTTCAAATAATTGGTTACAAACAAGACGAAGGAAAAGAAAGAAGTAGTAAATATTAAAGGCTTTTAATGCTGGAAAATTCCCAAAAGGAATTTATCATAAAATAAAACGGACTTTATGACATGAACATTCTATGTTGTTGTGAATTATCTTACTTGTCTGACAATAACATTAGAATAAGCACACGAAATTAATTCGCGGCAAGCAATGCAAGACTGCGCCTGTCGTTGGTAAGGGCCTTGAGCATCATACAGGTGACAGCAGGACTTTTGCTTAGTTCCGCCCCCAATTTCGAGGTAGAGCACCCTAGGGGTGGACAGTTCCGAGGGTCTCCGGACCGTTCCAACAACTT
The DNA here is from genome assembly GCA_000611955.2 of Stegodyphus mimosarum. Lineage (NCBI taxonomy): Eukaryota > Metazoa > Arthropoda > Arachnida > Araneae > Eresidae > Stegodyphus > Stegodyphus mimosarum. Next base: position 8,617 of record KK116800.1, read on the forward strand.
CTCAAGAGGACTTTCGGCTCGTCGCATATTTAGAGCGCTCCCATGCCGCGGCACTATATATTTACAAACATCCATGTGTTCTCCGGGCTGCGAGCCCTGACCCTTCGGTACGGCAATGAGCATCGCTAACCACTATCCTGGTTGGGTAGCAGATTACTATTCTTTATGATAGGACTGAGGAACAGATAAGGATTCATTTTTTAATCCCTCTCTCCAATCTGCCAGTATATGTTGCGATACGTACAAAGATAAAATATAGATACTTACAAATATGTATAAACTTAAAAAGAAGGTACAACGATATAACGGAAGTATTTAATGTAGATTCTAATGTACATTTCTTTATAGAAATGAAATTAGTTTTCTTTCGCAGAAGATATAGTTTATTGCGATATGAAATTAGTTTTCATCATATTTATTGGTATTAATGCAATTACTCAAATATTTTGGTGATGGAATAGCTTCGAAAACAGATTTGAAACCATCAGAAAGAAATCTATAAGAATGATCTTTTCACTTCTCTTTAACAAGCTAAATATTTTCCATTCACAGCTTTATATCCATGTACTTTCTGGCATATATCTATATGCCACTCTGTCTGTATATCTCGATTTATGCTGTGCAGATGGGGAAAAAGGTGATAGGAAAACTAATCATTATCAATTTTTGGTCCTATCACAAAGAATATTCAACTGAAAAAGTGATTGGAATTCTATGCTATCTCTACATATAATAAAACAAAGAGTCTGTGTGTGTGTGTGTCTTTCGTTCGTGTTGCGAGTACACTAATAGACCCAGGGCCCCGAAATTTGGTACATAGGTGTATCTACACAAGAGCCAGTGCACCTCGAAGCGATTTTTTCGAAATTCGAATTAGAATTTTTTTTATTTTATGTTTTGTGACCAAATCGCGTCATTTTGAGACATAATGGGCTACAGGAAAGCGAGATTTCACTCTATACATTTCATTTTTACATCGTCGTAAAGTGTAGATACTTAGCTACTTTACGAACTTAAAATAAATTTCCTATTTCAATAAATCGATTAAATACGAATTTATTTAGGAAAGTGAGCTTAACACCTTTTCAGCGGAATTTTTTTTAAAAAAACTTATTTTAAAAAATGTGCTGTTTATTTTCCTTTGATTTTTGGACACGTTGAACTTTAATCCTTCCGACTCCTTTTAAAAAAGGAATTTTGGAAAAATAATAATATCTTGTATTTTTTTTTATATTTTTTAAGTGAAGCTTCCGAATACACTTCTCACATCTCAGATATTTTAAGATGTAGTTTTGGCAACAATTTTCCTTTCTTATTGTTGTTGATAGACTTTTGATAAAATTGCATCATTTTGAATAGTTTTATTCTTTTAAAAATTTCGGCTTGGCAACAATTTTCATCGTATTTCTTATGTTACTGTTTTTAAGAGACTGAAAAGTTTAAGAAATTAAAAAGTTGTTTCTTTTTGCAACGGTAAATTGTTTAATTACTTTATTAAGATAATTAACATTTGTATCATTATGTTTTAATTATATATAATTTTAATTATAAAAAAGTTTTGCATTATATTTTTTAATCTGTTTAAGTTCTTAATCTGTTTATACCATTTGAGTTCTTAAGATTTTGCAAAGGGAAGTTGGTTAATTTATTTATTAGGATAATTAATATTTGTATTAAGGGATATTGCTTATTTCGTTGTATGCTTTTTATATGTAATGCATTTTTAAATGAATTTTTTTTCCGTTGTTGTTTGTTTCTTTTTCGATAAAATTGTTCTGCAGAGTAAAATTCTGTGCAGTTTTCAAATTTAATGTTTGGTGTTCTCTTTAGGCATTTTTCTGGGTACACTTAAAAGCCAGACGAAGGCTGGCCGCGCAGCGGCTAGTATATATATATATATAATTAAAACTCCAAAGCTACATTAAATAAACCAGAGTATTATAAAATTATTATCAGCTTGCAGAACTGACACTGTAAGGAACTCTCTCCTTGCTTACCCCGCGCTTTCGTGGTATATGCGAAAGCTCGTCCGGTTGGCAACTGGAAGGTTCGAATTCCGGCGTAGGCTTTACTGATTTTTCATGCTTCTTGCTGAAAAGTACATGTAATGATTCTACAATATATGCCATGTGTAGCGACTGGAGACCTTTTAACAAATTACTGAAATTAATCCCCAAACATGAACTTTCTTTCTATTTCATTGAATTTTACAGTATTTGTAAACTTGCACGATTTGCTGTTTTTTACGTTGCTAACCTACAGAAAATTTTAAGATTTCAGTTTTTATTTATGTATGATGTATCATAAATTTATATGATCTTAATCTCTTTGGCCAAATAAACGCTATTTGATCCTACTAAGGAACCTGGTGACTTCTCGCTCAGGCGTGAAATAATACTAGCGTAAAAGAAGGGTGAAAATAATCCTTTATGATTCTCGACTATGAACAGAAGTGCACGTTCTTTACAATAACACCGACAACTTGCGGTGAGCTTAAGAATCGTTACACAATAAATTCAAGTCTGAAGAGTAGTGCTGAACTAGCACCTTAAGTTAAGGCTAACTAGGTTGACTCGACAACCTACCCGGCGTGATAATTATTTAAATAGCCCAAAAGGCGCATCAGCAACTCCGAGTAGCAGCAAGATCAGAATCATAAAGTGCGCTGGCTAGTGAAAATATGCTCTGAATATACTTTCGCCTGTACACTGGCTTACAGCAGGGGATATTTTGAAAAAATTCCAAGAATCATCCGTTTAAATACTCACTTCACTTAACTTTAAATTAAAATGCTGGCTAGGAAATGCGAGAGGAAGTTGAGGAGTGCAGGAAAGATAACAAAAATTTGAACAATTGGTTAATTGAACTAAGAGAAGCCCTACAAGTTATACTGCTTTATTTTTTACTTACTGTATTTGTTAATTCTTTCTACAGATGTGGCTTTTGAAATTCTTAAAATATTCCTAAAACTTTTTATATTATTATGTTAACATAGTGTGTTTTATGTACTATTCAACATGTTTTTCTAAATGAATAAATTAGCAGAGACAGAATTTGATGATTGACAGTGTCATTCTGGCTATTCTATTCGCTAATATCTTTATATGTTGAGAGAGAAGTAAAGTATTTAAATATCTTAATACCAGCACGAACTATAAAAAACACTGAGCAATGCAGTTTTTGAAATGTGCCCCAGGCAAATATTATCTCTGTTAAATAAGAGTTAAACATGTAGATTTTATTTTCACAGTAAAACTTTCCTGTAAAAGTAGAAATTATGATTTTTCACATGCAAATATTTTTGAGTACATTTATTTATAATTTTAATTATAATCATTTTACTATTCTACCATTCTCTTTCAGCATTAGTTTGAGTTAGGATGCAATTTTTCATAACTTTAATGAATTTATAAGGTATTTTCTCCCTCCTTTCAGCATGTATTTGTTGTGAAACGATAGCACACTCGGCTACCGTTACAAGGACATTACACATTTTGCATGTCTGCCTCATCAAAAATTCCTAAAGACACTACAAGTGGCGCCCGAACTAAAAGAAGGTGAACCACCAAAATTTGGCAACTGGGTCCTTTAATTCCCAGACGCCCTTTAAAAAGGGTAATATATAAGGTATTTTCTTCCTCCTTTTAGCATGTCTTCATGAAGTAACGGTAGCAAACTCGGCGCGTATTCGAGAGGTCCAGGCTCGAGTCCCGGCGAGGACATTGCACATTTTTCATGTCTGCTGCTAAAAAAACAAGCCTAATGACTCTACAAATTTATAATACGTTTATCCGATTTATTAAAAAACAAATGAATGAGAAATTATGAATATATAACAGGTATTTAATTCCTTAAATATAAAAAACTGGTGAATAATATTGACATATTTTACAGTTTATTATAAAGCACCTTAAATAGACCACATTTATTATCAAATAGCTTGTACCTTTTTAATTTTAATTCTTATCAAGTGTTTAGATTTTAGTTAATTTATGTTTTATTCTTTTATTTCTGAAATGCATTAACATCTTAAGGAAATCCAAACTGATTTTACATAAGAAATAGCAGTGCATTAGAAATATAACAGATAGTAGTTGCCGTTCTAACCATTAATGCGATTACGCATAAAAAGATTTCGCTGCCTTGCGTGATGCTACTTCGCTGATTAAAAATTAGGCATAAATTTAATTACAGCTTTTCGGTTAATGAGATTTAAATTTATTTTAATTTGTCTTGGAGCCTATCATGCTATGCATATCATGCATGCTTTTAGTGAGAGTTAAATTAGCTAATATATCTCTAGAAAAGAAATCGTGCTATAGTGTTAATTTATCACTAGTAACTTGTCACTAGTGAATTTTTGCATAACTATTTGAATATACCTCTAAGATACAGAAAGTTTAGCTGAAATTGCGTCTTTAGTTTGAGTAATAGGCAGCAATTTAGTTGCCAGTGAAAGTTATACAGCTCTTGTTTTGATTGTTCATTATGTCTGTTCATTCTGTTATTTTAAGTATGGATAATGACAGTCTGACTTCAGCAGCATAGCAAACGTGCAATTAAACTTTGTTTGTAAAGTTTTAAATAACTCATTACCCTTATGGTAATTCTTTTCTGTATTTTCTGTTTCTTCCCTTAGACGTCATTAGGATGTAGTTGAGTTTGAATAGCAACATTGAGTTTAAACAGCCTGTGAAGCTGCACTTTAGATAGAGAGCTGTGCTAGTCCGATAGTAGAGCTGTTTGCTCTGAAACGTTCAGCTGTAGCTGTTTTGCAGTTTTTAATGAGTATACTTTCTATTTGTTAATACTCAAGACTGGAATCCATGTTAGCCGATGCAGATTGAATTAGTCTTTGATCCGTGTTTTTATTTAAGTATTTAAATATTTAAATTTTTGAGACTCCGCAAATAATGGTGGCTAGTAGGTTTTGTTCATTTCAGTTGCATAATCGAAGATTTAGTTTTTAATATTTTTAGTTAAGTTTGTAGAGTTACTATTGTAACTGGAAGCTAAAGTCCTGCAGACCCTACAAAAGCAATAATGCGTTACGTCTTAAACAACTCAGATAATACGGAAGAAGGTTAAAATAACCTTTTTTCATTTAATCTGAATGAACAGAACAGGCACAACTTGTACTACAGATGAAGCTTACGTCACTTGTAGACAATTAAACTAACATCCAGACAATTAAATTTAAGCGTTGATAACGTAGTAAGACTACACATTAAACAGTTAAAAATAGGCTGGCTCAGATATTTTACCAACGCGTGTTTAAAACATCGGCTAGCGAGAATGCTAAAGCCGAATTATAACTTTTAAGTAGAGCTAGCGCAAAATTCAAACAATGAGATGCGAATGCCTGAAGTTCTTATCTAAAGAATCAAAATCCTCACCTCAAATGCAGGACCTAATTTACCTTCTAGGAGGAATACGGAAAAGAGAAATTATAGTAAAGAGTTAAATCATAATAAATGGTTAAGTAAAATAAAATATTTTAAAAATTTTACCTTTTGTTCGTATTCTTGTAGTTTAAATATTCGTTTAAGTGCAAAGATGATAATTTTTCTGAAACATTGGAAGGTTAAAGAGATATAAAAAATTGCTAATTAGATTTGCACAGGTACTCAGTAACAGTACAGATTTCCACTTAATTTACACAGTTAGTTAGTTATTGAACGAAAAATAAAATTTTTAAATTCTTGAGTTACTTTCACGTGATTCTTTGTCTAAAAAGAAAGAATCCCTAATTTCAATACACGAGAGTGAAAAGAGAGGGAATTCGCTTACAAGCTTACTGCTAAAAAGGTTACTGTTGTGGAAAAGTTACTGTTAAAATATATACACCATGTCTGCAAAAATCCTTAGCTGGCCTTTAATTTCTCAACTGCTTGCCGTAAACGATTACTTAATTACAGAAATATTTTAAACGACGCAAAGACTCATGCTTCCGTATTTCTAAATTAATTTTTTTTTATAAAATACAAAATCTGGCTTTTTGCACATTATTCCTGTCTCTATACTTTTAATTAGAAAAAATTTATATTTGCTATAAAAAATTAAACACAGACGTTTGACACCGAGACAAAAATTGAGCGAGGTATTTGATATCAAAATAGGAAATCATGTTCGGGGAGTAAACAAATTGAAGAATGAAATGTTCAGATTTGTGATAAAAGTAAAATATCGTTTTGAAAAATTTCTGATATTTTTAAGAGATTACATGAAGAGCATTTATATGCAGATCATTGCCAAAAGTATTGTTCAATATACTAATTTTGTTTTTCCAAAGGGAGATCTTATTCCTAGAATCTTACAGAATTGCTGTTCTAGAAAACACTAGGACGCTTCAAGATTGGCAAAGATATAATATTATTTGCATTAATTAAAAATTAAAAATATTTGCACATTACTGAAATTTTGTACGATTACCAGTTTGTGATTTGAAACTACTAAAACTTCATGAAAATATTTATAATGCATTATTATATTTTGAAAATTGACAAAACATCAGTGAGAAAATTTTTTCGGGGTACCAAATATAGCAAAAATTATAAATAAAGACAGTAGTAAGTTATTAAAGGATATTATTGAACATCATTTACGGATAAAAAATCATTCTCGAATTACTGTAATTTATTTATTAATCCACCCCCCCCAATACCAATTCAGAATGACTTCAAACAACGCAGCTTTTAAAATGAAACATCTCGGTCAATTTTAGTCGCACGGGAGTATGATTAATGAAATCTGAAGAAAGGCTTTTTGAATGCAAAATGTATGTCAATTTACTTAGAAGTCGTTTAAGAATTAATTATTCAGTAAAAGGTATGAAAATTAGTTTAATGCAGGAGTGAATTATTAAGTTACTGCTTTTTAATTTCATTCTAGTTAAAGAAGGAATATTATATTTCTCAGAGTTTTGCTGACTTTGTTAACTCTACTACTAGAGAAATTTTTATGAGATAAAAATAAAGGCACAATTTTATTATTTCAAGTTTTTTTTAATTCAGCTTATCAGACACTTATATTAATTAATGAAATATTGAATTATTCATATCAGTATTTTAAAAAATCATTTTTCACTTAATGACATACATTCTACACAAAGGAAAAAAATCTATTCTGATATTGAATTACGTGAAAAAATATGCACGCAAAAAATTTATAACCTGAATAAAAAAATGTCATGGGAATCAATTTGCTAGTAGCGCTCTCAAATTATTTTTACTTCATCTGCGGTTAGAATCTGAATTAGAATCCTCAATTCAGAATTAGGAACATTATCCCTTTTGTAAGAAAAAAAGTTGTTTAGGAGAAAAAGGGAATTTTGCTGCGTTGCATTTTTTTTCAACCGAAAAGAATATCTCGAGTTAGAAATTAAGCCTTGGAGAAAAAGAAATATACATTTCCATGCGTTAATTAGGTAACTAATTATTAATGATTCAAATGCTTTACTTTTATTTACACAACAAATTTCCATTGGTGATAAATTTTTTTTTGGCTGCAAGGTGAAAAAAATCTTAACAAAAAGCCATCTTTGAATACATCGTTTGATTATAATTTTCTGCTCTCTGTGGTTCATAAATGCATAATTACTTTGTTTATATGATAAAAATGAAGTTTCGTACAGTATTAAGCTTGTAATATCAGAAAACAAAACATAACTAAAATATGGAAATATGCTAGCGTGATTGTGAAGCTAGTTGAACAATGTTTAAACTAAACGATTAGTAGCATAGGTTTCCAAAGTGAAATCTATTCACTCTTCAGTAATGTTATAAAGAACTGTCGCTTACCACCATGTGTGCTCTCAAAGTGTAAACGATTGACAAAACCAGACTGCAAACTGGAAGGCCCAGGCTGGTTTGAATCCCGGCGAAGGCACAATTGATTTCTCACATTTTCTGGTTTAAGAAATTTTCTTTTTCCTTATCACGTGCTTTCGTAGCATAATTGAAAAGCATGTATGACTAGCAATCGAAAGGTTCGAAGTTCAAATCCCGACGAGGGCATTGTTGATGAAAAGCAAACCTAATGACTTTACAAGGTCTTTAGATAGTCAGGGAAAACAGCTAGTAATTTCTTTTATCTGTATAATATATTTTTATACTAAATATAAATAAACATTTCCTACACCTCGTAGAGACATTAGGTTATTTCAAAGCAGGAGACAAGAAAAATGAGCAAAGCCTTCGCTGGGAATCGAATCTCGGACCTCTCGGTTATGCGTCGAGCGTGCTGACCACTTCACCATGGAGGCATGCGAAGAAGGCGGGAGAAATACCTTATTACTTAGTTATTGATTTACATTAAGTTAATTGTGTGAGTTTACTGTAGAGGACTATTTTCAAGGCGGGAAGGAATTGAGGAGTCTCAAAACAAACGCTCAAAAGCCCTACGAAAGCTAACTTGTCACACATGGCCGTTCTTTACGGCGAGAAGAAAATAAAATCACCTAACACATTGTTCATTTGGAATTGGCGGTTTTACAGGCTATCTTTATCTCAGGCTCAGCGCACGCTTAGGCTCAATTCTCTAAAAAGCAGCTAACACGTTAGCTAAGAAAGATCTTTCTACTCATCTTGGAGCTGTGATCTGGGATTTTGTTTTACAAATTTAGGGTGTTTTGAGCGCATTCTGTTATACTCTCACTGACGTATATAGCTCAATGCAGTCCTCCCTGATAGTAAGTTCACCGCTCCTTCGGGATGTCTATTATATTGGGCAAATTCTTCTGGAATCCCCAGAAAAGGAAATAGACACTGCTTCTTCGCTAGCTGCAGGATGCGATGGGCTTTATATTGTTGTTGCATATCAATATAATACTTCAATTTTATGCATGGAACTGTTCTAGATTTAAAAGTTACGCCATGGAACCCAGGATGGAAATTGTTGCGCAGACGTGAAATAATACTAGCTCAGATGAAGGGCGAAAATAATCCTTTATTATTCTTGACTATGAACAGAAGTGCACATACTTCGTGCTTCACAATAACACCGAGAAATTGCGGTGGATGCTTTCCACAAGTCCTTTATGACGGCTATCGTTACTTTCTTCCACTCGGCTTGGAGAAGACATATGAGTTCCTTTTCTCATGTTGGACGGTTGTTGCACACGTTCATTCGGCTATCCAACTCGTTTCAGAATTGCTCAATAGAGTTCAGGTCTGGGGTGTGGGAACGCCTGTTCATTCGGTTAACCCCATTGTTTCCATTCCAATTCATGTTGGACCTGGCAACATGACAGTTAGTGCTGACTTCCTGAAAGTAATATGGAATGAGCCCGTAAAACTGCTACAGCGTAGATAGCACACTGTCAGTAGTGCAGTAGACGTCGACGTTGAAATTACTAGGAATTTGACCAAGGGTAACAGTCAATACCAGAAGGAACACCCCCAAATCGTAATCCTACCTACTCTGAAATTTATTGTAGGCACAAATTCTTCCAAGGCTTCAGTAATACATTAGAAGGACTTCCTTAAGCTTTAGTCTCTTTTCCATGACAGGTTTTAACTCAAAATTAATTGTGAGTAGCTCTCAACTGTTCTGTGTCTCATCCTATCCCCAAATCCTTTATTTATAGAAAAATTTTACTTTGTAAGGATCTTAAGTTTGACTAACTTTTATTTTATTTTAAAACTTTACTATGATCTCTTATTTTCCTCCTTCCGGCCAGAATTAACGCGTGAATATGTTTAGGCAAATTGTACTTGCTAATGCTTAAGTATTTTAGTTGCGGATTTTGCCAAGAGCATAGTAGAAGGAAAGAGAGTGAGCCATCTTGCCACGAGTCTTCTCGCGAGCTTGCCATCAGTTACTGTCCGCCTTTAAGGCCAGAGGTTTTAGTCCTCTTGAAAGCTAAAGACATATTGCAGTTTTCGGTAGTTTGCGTACTACAGGCGTAGTAATATAAAAAGCCAGTCTTAGTGCTAGTCATCTGTGTAACATATTAAAAGTTAGCTCTTATTTAAATTTTAGTTATTTAGTAGTCTCATATTTTTATGTTCAGACCACAGTTGGTTGGTCTTTGTATCCCGAAGTGCGGGAGCGACTGTGAAAACGTGGCAAAAATAAATGGTAATTTTAACCTTTCTCATCTTGTCGTCATTGCTACACTTCATAGCACATAGTTGCAGTCAACTCACTGTCCAGCCAGGACACGTCATGTTCGCCAAACAGATAAAAAGAAATATGAGTCCTGATAACTTTACAGCCTCTACTTCTCTTTTATCCCTTAAATTTCTCATTTTGTTAAGAACTGTGATAAGCATCTATCTCTTCCTTAGTGCCTTTTATTTGCAATCACAGAAGAAGTCATTTCTTCTAAATTTGTTTTATTTACTGATTCAAAGTCTTTTCCAGTTATGTTTCATGCTGTCGATGCTATCAAAGTTACTAGAATCCTCATATCTATAGCTCTGTCATCAGTTATAATTTAATGCTCATAGTTTATATAAGTATCTTTCGATCTCGGGCCCATAGCTACGGTAGTCAGCGTCATTAACCACTACACTATCCGTACGGGCTATTCGTGGATAACAAGAGATTATTGTATTTATTAATGAATTTCTTAATGGAACACATCTTTATCAGAAATATTTTATTAATGATGATCTAGTCGCCACAGAGCTTTTAAGTGAAAATAGGGCATTTTTACTTCCTTGGTCGAAGTAAAGAAAATATTGTAAATGACGAAAAATTCTGGGTACCATATTTCAACGAAAATATTCATTTTGACCGCTATCGAATGCAATTTAAGTATGTTTTTGCTTGACTTCTGTATGTAAGGACATAATAGAGGACTCATTTTTCCAAAAAGAATTATAAAACTTATTTAAAATGCATTAAGAAGAGATTTGTTTTCATGGCGTCTGTTCGTACGTACATATGTATGTATCCCGCATAACTCAAAAACGAGTAGCCTCAGAACGTTGAAATTCTGTGTATGGGATTGCTATAACATGTAGATGTGAACCTCCTATTTTATTTACAATCAGCCGCACCAAAAGTATATAAATATATGTATATATATATATCCACTCTGTTACTCGGATCAGTGAGCTCAGTTTCTTTATTCTTATATATTTGTAAATTATGCATTTTTTGCTTTAATAATGATTGAATTATGTTGTTCTTATCTTTCGGTTAAGATTTTTATGCCCTTAATTAACCTGCATGCAATAATTATGGAATTATCAACAATTTAAAAGTTGTTTAATTGCGGCTAAGCCTAATCATTTTTCTCATGGCGGCCATATTTGTTTACGTTTGAAACTTAGCAGAATAGTGGACTTGTTGCCAATCTAGAGAAACTAAGCTCCTCAACAGCAGAGATAACACCTTCTTTTATTACTGCGAATTAAATCATGCTTAATCCAATTTGGAATTTGTTCGAAGAAATAAGTGTTTAAGATGTACTTCGTAATTTTTAATATAGAAATTTTGAGTTTTTGTATATTTTTGCCTTGTCGCAAAGGGAGAACTGAATTAATTGAATGAAAAATACTGAATGATCAGTGAAAAATATTTTTTTTTTGTTTTTTTGTTTAATTTCTTTTACACATCGTTTTAGATTTATTATAGTATTTGAATAGAACATGTGCAACGATTAGGTAATCCTTTAGATGATATACATAATTTTTGTGCATTTTGAACTGTAAAAGGAATGAGATGTAACGCTGTTAAGTGAACCTGGCGCCCCAAGTGTCCTCGTGAGAGTGCATTTATTCTATTGTGGTTTATGCGCTATAGATTTAATTCAATTCAGTAAGTTTAAATGAAATGCAGAACGCGTATAATTTAATATTCCGTACAAGGAAGTCATGTGGTGTACACATCAGATTTTTCGTTTACTTTATAAGGCGTAGTGTAGTTATAGCAAGTGGTCCTTCCCTAAAATCTGACTAAAGTGTGATGATATTATATCATCCCATTTCCTCGCAAAGTATTTTTGTCTTAGAATATGAAACGGAATTGCAATCAGTTTTACTAACGTTTCGGTGTAAACTGCACAGATATTATTCGGTGTGATAAAAATGGTTTTTTAATTTGTTTAAGTATAATTTTGAAATTAATGTTTGAGCCTACCACTTTTATCTATAACCGATATTTTTGAAATTTTTCACTTGTTTTGTTGACAATACAGTATTCCACAGAAATTGTTTCAAAGTTTGATATAGATTTTATTTTATTTAGTATTGAACGTTTCTCATATATCTTCGCTTAGCGCTTGAACTAAGCTTATTCGAAATTTCCAGTTTAATTTACCAAATTTGGGTTGTTTTTCACAAGTAATTCGATATTTTTAGCTGTCATATAGTTGAAAAAATTGCTGAATTTTATACCAAAAATACCTATATTGTTATCAGCCATGTGAACTAAGTAATACTAAGTAATGAAAAGATTGGATTTCTAAATAAAACAGAAATGAAAACGATTTGAACGAAAATATATGAGACACCGAATAGAATGGAAGACGTAGAAATAAAGATGAAGTCACACTTAGATCATTGATGCTCTGGTAAGAAGGAATACTTCTTGTAAGAAATTGGTGATTTTCGTTCGATATCATTTCTAAGTGTGCTTTAGATTAAAACGTTGTAGAGGCATTAAATTATATCGATACAGGATTCGAACTCCGGACCTCTCGAATACGCTTCGAACGTGGACGAATTACCATCAATCATCTTTTAGTTCGGGTGACACTCGGACAATTTTTCATATGCAGTTTCGATTTAAAGTATTCATTTGTTATTAGTTTAATGATTTTACTTTTATCGTATGTCATCAAGATAATTATGGTAATTAATTATGGATTATTATGTATTTTTAGTCTTTAATTATTAAAAATTATTTTTTATTTTTTAGTATATTTAATTTAAACCGGGTGATTTAAAAAGCTGTTTAAGTAATTTACTTATGAGTTACTTATGACTTTCCCACTTCTGTCCACAAACTGTCAATATTTTTCTATATAAAATGTTGTGTATTTTCTCTTTAATTAATTTACCCCTGAAAACAAAGTGCTTGTTTGGAAAACGTTAAATGAAATAAACATAACTAACCAATTAGAAATATGAAATAACAAAAGGCTGAAGGCAATCATTTTTTAATTTTTTTAATAAAATTGGGTTCCGAATTATATTTTACTTAAATAAAGTAGGTTTTGAACTGTATAATCAATACTTAAATAAAATATTATAAAGAAAAAATAAAATTTCTTCATTTTTATTACAAAAAATACGTATTTGGTCTACAAAGGGGAAAAAGCAGTCTGTTTACAACGATGACCGGTTAAAACAAAAAAATGTTTAACTTTCATCGTGAAAGCTATTAATAATAATGCAGAACGACAGCATCATTTTAACATACAGGTGTTTCTTGATTTACTCCTATAAAAGTTGTGTTGTTTGCCAAGTTTTTCTTTGTGATGTCATATATTCACATCAAGAATTTTCGGAGAATGACTAAAACATAATTTATCCAACTACCTGGCTTATTTAAAGTTAGTTTTACGTAAAGATATTTGCCAATTAAGTGAACAGATAGTATTTGGAGACAAAGATATTTAAAACTTTCTCTAAGATATTTTTAAATTAAGTGAGAATACATATTTAGAGACAACGATATTCTAAAACTTTTCAGTGACGGTTATGACTAACAAATATTCTAATGTAATACCTTGACATTACATTCCTTGTTTTTTGTATCGCTGAGTGCAAATATTTAAATGCATAAACTGTGCTTCATATAATGCATAATTGTTACAGAAACATACATGATGCAGGAATGAAAATTCCGATTTTCGTGTTCTTACAATAATTCGTTCTGAATAACAGGATCTCATTTAATTGAAACAAAAGCTGAATTTATTATTCAGAAGCAAAGATTTTCTGAACTAGAGAAATTACGTAGTTTTGATACTTGTGAAAAATGTTGCGAATCTAAAGCAAAGAAGTTAAAGCCCAGTTTTTAAACTTTCTACATTAATATCCACGGTTAATCACAGCAGTCATTCAACTTTCAGCCAGCAGTCACATTCATTCAGCCAGCGGTCACAGCCTAGTCATAGTTTCTTTTAACTATGGACATCTGTTTCCAAAGCATTTTCATACATAAATTTCTTCAGTGAATGTGTAAACACGTTATACAACCATTTCCAAAATATTGTCTAGCCATGGTTTTATTCCTTCATGCAATATTATCTTAGCCATAAAAAGCAATTTTAATTTCAAATTTATCTTTGGTCAGATAGCTCGCTTGTAGTTATTTGAAAAGTTAATAAGTAAAGAGCTTTGTCGCAAATTTACAAAATTATATCTAAACCCCTTTTTCTTTCACAAAGTTTTAAATTGCGATTACATTGCAAACCGATCGCATTACAGAATTTTACAGGAGAATAGAAGGTAAAGGAAGAAACAATTCAGTGAGGAAGTATTTTGAGGACTAACGAAAAATTTATAAATTTTGTAAAAAGCAATGTTAAGGAACTACATTTCTATTAATGAATGATTTGTCAGAAGGTACCGAAAAATAAAAATAATTTGAAACTGACTTTTATTTGATTCCTTTGTGAAAGAAATAGGAAATCAAAGACAGAAATATATAGGAAATAATAAAATACGGAGCAAATAATCGTGATGAATTGCTAAAAAGTAATAAAAATTTTCTTTTGTAACTTTTAGAAAAAAATTAAGAAAGCAAATTTCTTTCTATGGATGACTTCTTAGAAGACGCAGAAAATAAATATTAAATAGAATTTTATTTGATTCACTTTGTGAAAGAGAAGGGAATTAGTTAGAAATATATGGGGGAAGAATGCTAAAGCAAATAATGCGCCAAGCAAATAATCATGATTAAAGGGCTAAAACGATTTAAACAATTCGTTAACTTTTGTTTATGCTACTTCTTCTTTCATTCAGTTGCGAATGAAGAAGACAATAATGTTCAGTCGCTGAAATTTCTTTAGCTGAAACATAAAAATGACATCAGATAATGTTGTTCTATTCTTATTACTGAAATATATATCAGAAAACTGCAATATTTTAAAGAAATTACTACAAAAGTATAAGCTAAATATAAGTTATAAAAGTAATCACTAGAGTGTACTGCGGTAATTTATCTTTATTCCGTTACTTATCTTTGTTTCTTATAAGGAAAAAAATATGTCCAAAATTCCTCTTTACTTTCGATTATTATTAATTTTGATCATAATATCAAAGAATTTACTACGACTATGGATGTAATATGATCTACCCCACAAGCCATATATACAATATTTTACTTTGGATTTACGATCCATGGAAGACAACATTCAAGCTGTATCAGAATCCGGAACGAAATCAAGAAAGCCCAAAAGTTTTTGAATGCATTTAACGGCAATCTTTTACTTTAGCGTAAAATTAAGTGAAATATATGATAATAACAATCTAGTTAGGCGTTCAATCCCTCAAGAATAATTCTACTTAAAATTGTGATACAAAATTAAATGTACAGTTTTATTTCCTTATAATATTGCTATGCGCGTATGGGTTCGTAATGAATTCAACGCACACCGAACCGATGATAACTTTGTAGAAACATTAGCTTATTTTGATGCTAGACGTGAAAACTCCCTTGCAGGTGTTCGAACCTGGACCTCTCGAATACGCGCCGAGTGTGCTAATCGTTACACCACGAAGGCATGCTGGAAAAAGGGAGAAAATAGAACACCTTATATACCCCTTTTTAAACGGCGACTGAGGATTAGGAATCCCAGTCGCCAAATCCTGGTGGTGAAGCATCATCATCTACCACCTTTTTTTAGTTCGGAGCCACTGTAGAGACATTAGATTATTTTGATGCTGGAGACGTGAAAAATGAGCAATGCCCTCGCCGGGACTCGTATTTGGACCTCTCAAGTGTGCTAAACAGAGTGTGCTAAACGTTACACCACTAAGGCATGCTGGAAGAAGGGACACACAACTTATTTTCACAAAAGAAACACATTCCCGTTCTGGAACTTTCCACAAAAGAACTCGCACAGCTCTTTTCAAGTACAACAGACCCCAATCAGAAGTCACCATTTCAAATTGCCTAGAACGCTGAACGCAACGCAATGCAAAGCTCATCTAAAGCACGAAGCTCGCACGGAGATACTACAAGGTGGAAAGATTTGGTACGAATGAAAACGACGGCTTAATAAATTCAGCTGTGTCTTTCAGTCAGAGTTAGCTTCACTTAAGGCAGCCATCACCTACGGGATTTACAACTCGGACAGGAAAATTACAATTGGCCCTGGAGGCCCTACGAGGGCACAATAGTTGGAGTCCACTAGTTGATGAAATTCTTTGCCTACTCCTCCAGCAGCTACAAGTGATGAGTCCCAGTCTTTATTGGGTCCCAGCACACATTGGGATTCAAGGCAACGAATAGGCTGACACGCTCGTAAAATTTGCAGCAAATGATGCGAATCTACTGGAACATACGCCAAGATTATCAATCTCTCATCTGAAAAAAGGTCATACTTCAACAGATTATTGAACAATGGCAACGGAGGTGGGACATAGCTACAACGGGCAAAAGAACTTATGAATTCTTCTCGAAAGTTAGGGAACTACTTCGAGCTGTGACGGTGAGATAACCCACTTCCTCACTGGACATGGCCTTTTCGAATTTTACTTGCACCAGTTTCAACTAAGTGAAACAGAAGTCTGTAGCTGCGGGGAAGTGAATGACCCCCCGACCACTTCCTCTTTTCTTACCCTGAAACTTCTCACCTACACCTTAGAAAAAGAAAAGCCCTCTTTCAGGGTGGAAATCTGGTTCAATGGGTGGAAAATCTGGTTAAGAACAGAATTGCTAGAGCAAAACTGAAAAACTAATTAATATTTTATTCTTCAAAAAATTCGGCTTGAAATTGGAGAAACAGTAACTAAAGGCAGTCTTCGTCCTCTTCATCAGAGTACCAACTAGCTAGTTACCAAATACAAACAAAGTACCTATATGCAAGTAGGACCTCGTAGAGACACTTAGTTTACTACGGGTGAGAGGGAATGCCTCAACACCCTATGTAGCATAGGCAGAAGGACTGCAGCAACCTCAGGGTATAATCACCAGTTTCTATTTCGCTGACAGCAACTGCATTATCGAGCACTAATTCGTATAATCAGTCTGTATTTCCATTTATGCCCGACGTCAGTGCAAGAAATTACTTGCACAGGCATGGTTCAGAGGAACCCGCCTCATAGATAGACAAAAGAGTAAAGTCAATAGCACCTTATTCTTAGCTCATCATTAGGCTAAAATGCTCGCTTGGTAAAATATAACAGGCATAAGCAACTGCCTTATATGTATCCAGAATATGTCCTGTAATATTGAATCTGAAACTTATAACTATAACACGTATCTGGAATTTTCTATACTTAAGCACCTGTTGTCCAAAACGGCCTGTAAAGAAAAACTACAAAACGAATTAATAAACAGACGATTCTGTTCTCACTAGATGGCGCGCGATGAAATGTTATGACTTTATTTTTTTGTTATAATTTTTGGCAACGAGAATGAAAAAAAAGTTGAACAGACGAGATGTAAGATGTTGGATGTAATCTCGATTTACTGTGATTCTGTATATCTTAACGTTGAAATATTCGAAATTAAAAGTTTTTTCTTTCTTGAGATGTAGATTTCATAGATCTCCGAAATTATCTTTAGGCAAGTTCACCCGAGCACGATTTTTAGAAGGAAGAAAGGTAAGTGAACCATTTTTCCTCACTTTTAGAACTTAGAAATTGAAAACTAAGAAGTTAGCGTTCTTAAAGTTTTATTAAACCCGTAACTTAGCATCTGTATTAATGTAACTGTATTGAATCCATAATTTAGTATTGCATATACCACTGTGATATGTGCAATAATGTATGCAAAAAATAATGTAATAATGTCAAGTATTTGCTCGTATGCACCAGTATCTTGGTCTCAGTATCAGTGTAACTGTAATATTTCCATGACAAAGTCTCAGTTTGTATAATGTTTATGAAATATGTATAATGAGTTAATGTATGTGAAGTTTATTAATGTATGCATAAAGTATTAGTGTATGTGAAAAATTTTATATTTAGGTCAGATTGTAACATTCCAATTTACACGAAATCCATCGTAAATTTACTGCAAATCGGTGCAAAAATGCTTCAGTATTTCTGTCTCAATGCCAATGTAACTGAAAGGTTTCCACAACAAAGTATCAATATGCATAATGTATGTGAAATATGTATAATATAGTAATGTATGTGAAAAGTATTAATGTATGCCTAAAGTATCAATATATGTGAAAGGTTTTGTATTTGGGTCAGATTTTAACTCTCAACTCATACGAGTCCCATTGTAAATTCACTTGTAAATCGGTTGCATATGCACCAGTATCTCTATCAATGTAGCTTTAATGTTTCAACACAATATCAGTATGTATAATATATGTGAAATATGTATAATATATTAATGTACGTGAAATGGCCTAATGTATGCATAAGGTATTAACGCAAATGAAAGTTTTTGTATTTAGATCAGATTGCAACTTTTCAGTTTATACGAGTCCCAACGTAAAACTGTGTAAATCGGTCTCATAGCAAGCCCTATCAGAAAAACACAGGAAGTACTAAATTAGTGCAAGTAGAAATTAAGGTTTCCAATTCTTAGTTATATTATTCTATAATGTTTGCTGGAAATTGATGCAAAATGTAACAGGCACTGATATAGGGAGCCACCTAACTGTAATGCTCTTTAGCCTGGGTTTACAAAGTTCAAGTAGCTCTTAAGAAACATTAGTGAATGAAGTGGACCACTAGTATTCTTCCTATGTCGGTAATAAGTACAGGAAATCGTCCCTGAAGTGACCTTTTCTTCCTTCCTAACTAGTCGTGTAACATTTCCTCGTCTTGTGATCCTGGAGGCGGCGGTTTAGCTTGTGATAGTCGTCCTGAGGCGGCGGTGTAACTTGTTCTAGCCTTGCTGAGGTGGCGGTGTGTCAGTAGTAGATAACTTCTGCAAAAACAATTTTAATGCTGTGAGGTTAACATCTTAAAAGCCATGGGCAGCAGTCCTCTTCTGCAGAGCACAGCAGCAACAGTTACAAGAGGAATCAATTCTCCAACTACATCTGTGTGCTGCGATTAACCTATGAAAACAGGTTGTTTTCCGGCTGTCATCAAGTACGTGCTTCTATGAGTGATGCATGTATGGTAATGCCGAAGGAAGTCCCGTAGGGCAGGATAACAAGTGTCAAGGGGCGTGACCATTGTCACGTGAGAGGGCTGAGGCAATCCGATATTAGATATGGTAACCCGATATAAATAGCTAAGAATTGATGAAAATGCAGAAAACTCTTCATAATATTTAACAATCAGAATTAAATATAGGTGCATGATACAGTCAATCAGAGTTATGTACGAAAATAGAAGTCCTAATACACAATGTGAGATCAGGAAAAATCCACAAAGTCTCAAGTCCAAGATCACGTATGTCACGTGATAGTCACCCTCCCAGGTCCTGTCTCTGATGCATGCTACTTGACTTTCATCTACAAAATACAAATTCAAATATTTACTAGTCGATGGCAGATATTTACAAAATTTACAGTTCAGGTGGGAAAGTCCTGATTATCACTTAGCATAAATGCTGTGTATGGTCTTAGATGATGGTCGTCGTTAAGTATCTCATAGTGGAAGAGATTAAAGTAGCTAAGGTTTTCATAAGTTATGGCCGCTATGAAGAAGTTTTCATCCACCTTCTGGAGGTATTCTTCGATAGTCTCTAATTTGAGGTCCTTGTTTCGTACGAAATGATGCGCATTCGTGATAATTCGTAGGAAGCGATTTTGCACAGTCTGTAGTTTCTTTAAGTCGTTTTTGCTTGCAGAGGACCAAGCTGGGGAAGCATACGTCATTATTGGGCGAATGGTTGCAAGATAGATTGTTCTTTTATTGCATAAGTCCAATTTGGAGTATTTACCAATAATGGGATAAAGGGCTTTCATAACTTTAATGGCTTTTTCTCTGACATGAGCAATGTGAGTATTCCAAGTCAGTTTATTATTTAGAATAACTCCCGGGTATTTGGCATGTGTTACCATGAGGACTGGTTCTTGAAATAATTACAGAGATTTTAAGAGGAACGTTTTTCTTCTTTCTCCTGCTGAGTAGAAGCTGAGATTTCTGTGCATTTATTCTTATCTTCCATTGTTGGCACCAAGCCTCTATCGAGAGGATGGCGTCTTGGATCTTCTTAATTGCATGGTTTATGTTAGCAGACTTAACGGCGAGTGCAGTATTGTCTGTGTAACATGCCAGCATAGAGTTATGATCTAGATGAACTCTAGGGAAGTCCGCTACGTAGAATAGATACAGTATTGGACCGATTACACTTCCTTGGGGAACACCACTGGCCATAATATGCATTGAGGAGAGATCTGAGCCGACCGAAACACAAAAGATCCTATTTCTAATAAACGAGAAAAGTAGCAGGATCATTTCTCGTTCAACGTTAAAATCAATGAGTTTCAATATGAGACCTTCATGTCAGACGCGGTCGAAAGCTTTCGCCGCGTCTAGCATGAGTATCGCAACATTTAATTTGAAGTGTAAAGCAGCTACAGCGAATTCTGTAAGTCGTAAAAGTTGTTTTGTTGTAGAGAGATTTGCGCGGAAGCGAAATTGTTCCGGAGGTAGATGATAATAGTGCGGTTTCAGTCTGGCTACTATTATCCTTTCAAGGATTTTCCCAAGGCCAGGTAAGAGGCTGATCGGCCTGTAGCCGTCAGACTTGGTATGATCTTTGCCCGGTTTAGGTAACATAATCACCTTGGCAGTTTTTCACGCCGTCGGAAAATAGTAGATAGTCAGGCAAGCATTTATAATGCTTGTGAAGTTGCAGATAATATTAATGGGGAGATTTTTGATGGCAGAGTGTGTTACCCCATCAATTCCGGACGATTTTCAATCTTAATTTCTTAATAATATCGCAGACTTCAGCAGGCGTGGGTAATTTAATAAGCGTTTTCGCTGTAGGCGAGTTGAGCCAATCCTTGACTCGGAGGAGTGTCCGAATTTCAAAATCGGAGTCCAAGGGCCAATCATTAGGCGAGAACTGGATACCGGATCTAAATGTAGCCAAATGGTTGAAGTTTAACGATTTTTGGTGATTTCTCATCAAATTTAGCTGATAATTTTCGTCGCTAAAATCATTGACAGCTTGGAAATATATCGCTAATTTGGCGAAATAGTCATTTACCTCAGTGTTAATGAGACTTGTTTCTATCTTATTTTTCAGCTGAGCTTTGCTTTCCTTGAAGTCATTCAAGTTACATTATACAAAATTCGTAACAATATCTTCGTGAATTACTATTAATGTAAATATCTTATATGTTGCATAACAATTGCAACTCTCGTGAAAGCCATCAGAAGCAGGAAATTCCGCTTTCATATAACTTTCATGCAGTGAATATTAAATTGAGCTTCTTTTGCACTTTATAATCGGCTGTAGTTTATTAATTGATTTTTGATTCATATCTGTAGTTCAGCAGCAGTAAATTAAATGACATTTTCAAGTAATTATGTAGTTCCTGAAATTACTCTTCCTGTTTCAGCTACATTCTCTTGCCCATTAATATGTAAGGACCTCATAAATTCTTATATAAAGAGAGAATAGAGGTTTATGAAAAATAGGAAGTCCAAAAAACAGAGTTTTCACTTTTTACCTTCAGAGTCTACAGAATGCCTTACTAAGTCTACAGAATGCTTGGCACATTCATACAATTGTTTGATTTTTTTAGAACTCAAATTTTGAAATACTTCTTGTGATTACAATTTCCTGAATCTCATCAGTGCAATTAAAATACCTTAAATGTTGAGACTTCACTGTAGGAAAAAGAAGTATCTGTAGATGTCAGATCTAGTGTATAAGGAGGCTGAATGTCAACTGTGATACCTTTCTTTGCTAGAAACTACTTGAGGAAAATGGAATTGTGAGACGAAGCCTTGTTTTGTGGCAGAAAACAAGAATTTTCAAACAATGTTTTGAAAGTTTGTATGCAAATCCTTGTTTGAAGATTCTGTTTGAAAATATGAAGATTTTGACGAACGGAAAACAATTTTGTTTCAAAATATTGTAGCGAAAA
Source organism: Stegodyphus mimosarum (assembly GCA_000611955.2). Lineage (NCBI taxonomy): Eukaryota > Metazoa > Arthropoda > Arachnida > Araneae > Eresidae > Stegodyphus > Stegodyphus mimosarum. The sequence goes on from KK116800.1 coordinate 30,764, forward strand.
TTGCACCTTTTAACTGAGCTCCTCATAGCTTAGTGGATAAGACGCAGGACTCGAGAGACGAAGGTCGCAGGTTCGAAACCTATCAAAGGCAAGATACCTGATAATCGATTTTTATGTAAATTTCCTTCTTATTAACCTATTTTCTTTATGTTCCAGAACATTCCGAGTCTGAAATGTTCCAGTATGCTAATCAGCTGTAGTATATAAGTAGTTCTTCATTCAGTTCGAATTAATAAAGTTTTGAGTTTAGACTTGAGTACTTGCCTGTTCATTTGTACGATCCCTTCATCTACGCGACAATATTCCTCAAAGATTTGTGAGAAATATCGTTTACTGTTTTTAAACGCCTTAGATATCATTTGAAGAGACAGTGATAATTTTTGAGCCACAGCTGTCGAACCTTACAGGAGCTCTTGATCTGTTCGAGACTGCCCCTGGAATCATCTTCGAGTTCATCAAGAAATCGTACGTACAGCGAAAAATATTAGATCGTGTTAAAATTTGATTCTTGTATGCTTTACACTACATTTCAGATAAATCCGTTGCTGTTTTCCCCGTTTTATAGTAAAATTATATTGCTATTCTTTTCTCAGTTTTCAAATCCATGACACAGGTTTCACTAGATTAAAGCAAAATATTATTTTGCATGGATTCTAAGTAAGCAATATTTTAAGAAGTAATCTTAGTAAGAAATCTTAAGTTAGTATCTTAGTAACAAATGCTGTCAATATTTGCTTGAGAGGTTTGCTACAATGTGTTAAAACATTTACTCCTAAAAGTACGTAGACGCACTGCATGAAGCGGAGATAAAGTTATGAGCTGCATACAAAAGCTTTATTTACACAAGTTTCATCTATTAGTGTGCTTTATATATATGCGAGGTTTTTATAAATGATATCTCTTCAGACAAATGGATCAATAAATTTAAATCAATAACTTTTTTATGCCGATCACCCGATGTGACGTTATGGAGGCTCATGGGGTTCTGCCAAAAAATTCGTCTATTCATCAAAATTGTCCTTTTCAGGATATTTTAAGGTCACTGTCACGGAAGCAATCATGAAAAATGTATAAAGTATTTTCAACATAAAGAAAATCAGTTTGCATGATGCATCAAGGTAGAAGATCATGCTGATGTCAGATTTGGATGTGAATTGCTGTGCAGTAAAACGTTAAAAAACACTTTATTTGCGATTTGTAAGTTATTACTACATTGCTCATACATGTTCTTGTGCTGCAAGTGGCTAGTATGTCCACCTGGCAACTGGAAGATTGGCTCGGACACCGGTGAAGACGGTGTTTATTTTTTATGTTTCTTGCTTCCGAAAGCTCAATCTTTAAAGCCGCTAAAACATGATGGAGATTTTTCACCATCCAGATTTAGACGTCTCTCTCTAGACGTCTTTTATAAGGAGGCAAAGCATTCCACTGTGCGTGCCCTCGTGGTGTAAGTGGATAGCAAATCTAGTTGGTAGTTGTAAGATTCGTGAAAGAGGACACGTTTGGTTTTTAATATTTTCTTTCTCCAAAGTTCAGCATTCAGTGTAAGTTTACAGTACATTTTTGCAATAAGCATATCTCAAGTTAATAATTTTTGAAGTAGTCCGAGAACATTAAAAACCTGCAGTTTAAGAAAAAAAATGATCTTTATAAAACACACCCTTCGTTTCGCATTCCAAAATGTACAAATTATGTACAAAAATGTCCCACTGTTTTTTGTAGGAGAGGCTTATCCAACATCTGAACGCCTGATGTGACTATTAAAAGATGTCCCAAATAAAAGTATACCTAGACTGAGCTTCAGTACTATACTGTTTTTATTAGTACACATACATACATATATATATATAGTATAATGTATTGTAGCATGTGTATATGAGTATGATCGTATGGATCTAAAATGAATTCGATATATTTATCCTATGGTAAAGGAAGATATTATCCTTATTTACTGATATATTCACTACTTTCATTTTGATTTCTGAGAAGATCGTAACACGCGTCCTTTGGAGTACGAGCAAGCTACGTATAATGTCTTTCCGTATTATTTATTAAACTTATTTGATGTCATCTTTTAGAAAGTCTGTGTAAACCAGCCTTAGTTAGTGGTATAACGAGAACTCTATCTTAAAATTCAGCTTTGTTTATAATGATTAACAAGATTCTCTACAATGCTAATGCAACTACAAAAAAAGTGTCTCTATCAATATCTATACAAATCAAATTATCACTTTTATTTCGGACACCCTATATTTTCTTTATGTTGCTGTGGTAGATTTACGTATGAAAGCTTTCACATTTTTTTTTGTTATTTTGCTACAGATACCGCGGGATTTCACTTTAGATGCCAACACATGTTTTCACAAATGGTTCCTTTAAACAATTTCAAAGTGCTTCCAAAATTAAATGCCACTGAAGAAACTATGAAAGATATATAACCGAAAATTAAAAAAAAAACAAAAGATAGCATAGAACAGGCTGAAAAGTTTGAAAGCCTAAGCTAAATATAGTCCATCGCTTTTAGCAATTAATGCATAATTTATCGTATTTTTTATTTCCGTTTCTTCATGAATATGTTTCTTAAAATGGTGAGCTGTATTTGATATAGAATGCCCTACAGTTTAAAATTTAGGATAAAATTATTGCTTTTCTATAAATTTATCTTTGAAGTCGTTGCTGATGATATTTGTAATGAACTTGCATATTTAACAAAAAATATTTCTCAGAGCTTGATAAGAAAACCAGTACGTTTAACAGAGACATATTGCTCAGTGAAATGTTCAGAAAATCTAATTTCTAATTTTATCAAAATATTGTAATAAAATTGTCCATTAGACAGCAAGACAAACAAACATTTCAAGCTTTTGTAACATTTATCTTTTAATCAATACAGTAGGGATATTCAAAAAGTTGTATTTTAACAAAAAGTTTATATACAGATTTATACAATGCAACTTAACAGCTGAGTTTCAGCTGCAATGATTGAGTGACACAATTGAAGCATTTTAATCTCAAGCTGAAAACAAAAATTGACAAGATGCGAATAGTTTCGAACTGATAAAATATATTTAGAAGGTCCATTGTCCTGGTGCAAAAAATACTTTCAATGCTTTCTTTGGCACTCACTGCAAAGGTAAAGTACGAATCTTGGAGAAGTCTTTTAGCAATTGAAGAAACTGCTTCAAATGAAACTAAAATGTTTCAAATTCTTGCTACAGTAGACTAACAGTTATAATAAGAGAAATTTTTATGGTAATGAATTTTTTATAATTTCTTTCCATTTCAAGCTTAATTTACACTTCCTAACTTCTATTCACAGAATCCTCTGACTGCAGGACTCTGACCGCAGGACTAAACAAAATTTAGTACATTCATAATCATAATAACAGTATTTGGTGCACAGGCGCCATTAAACTCCAAGTAGAAAAATGCAGATGTTTAAATTCTCAAAAAAACAATTTCTAAGTGAATGCATAAAATAAAATGAGCAAAAATTTAAAAATTTATTTTACATGAAGACAAGAGTTATTTATTATATTTTTAGTTACTCATTCCAAAGAAAATTACAACTAAGTATAGAGGTTAAAAGTGACTTTGTATATTAACTAATTATTCTTGCCGCTGAAAATACTATCGCATATTAAATTATTTAAATCTTATGACTCTAAGTAAGATTTAATTCTTGCGACATGTTAAATTATTTCTTACCGCTGAAAATACTGTTAGAATTACTCAGGCAAAGATATTTGTATGAAACATTAATTCAATGCAAAACATTTTTACTGAATTTGATTTGATTTATGTACTGAAAAATTATTCGCTTTTTTTAAGAAATAAAGGAAACTGTTAATATAATTAAAAATATTCTTTCATGAAAAATTTAAATAACTGAGACTGACGCAATATAGAGATTCAAGCTTTATGAAAATTGTTTTTCTTTATTTAAGTTGGCATATAGAAAGTTTATTTCAGTTATGCGTTTACACTTATTACGGAAATATAGCCTTTCAGGACGGCTGATTAATTTTTGTTGCATTAAATTGTATTTTTCAAAGACAAAACAAAACTTGAGAAATTAATAAATAAATTTTATTAAAATAAATACCTATAAATATATATAGAGAAAATCACTTAATTTAATCTTATTAATATAAAGCTAACATTTTAAAATAATCAGACGAATTATTATTATATTATGAGAATAAAGTTCATGATAAACAATAAAAAAAGAGTAACATTTTTGAGCAAGAAATATCAAGTAAATTAAGACGATTACATTTTCTGTATTTACTATATTGCTGAGAAAAATTATACATTTATTTTTAATTCAGATCTAAAAGACAGTTTCTAGTTCTTTTTCAGTAATAATACCCAATGAAATTGCTTTCCTAATTTAAACAATAAATATTATAAGAAATTAGACATTTTAACACTGTTCTTCCCACAATGGTCTTTTATCTTAAACTAGTTCTCTTTCTAATATACTTTTCTGAATATTAATTTTAAACATAGTTATAAATGACTTAGTAAGATATTTAATAAATACAACACAAGTTTTAGTATCCATAGAAAAATTTTATAAAAATGCAGTGTTATATGACTCAAAATTAATAAAATTTGTCAACAAGGAAGTTAACCATTATAAATAATAATGAATACACTTAACAACAATTTTGTTCTGAGAAAACGTTAAAATGATAGATAAGTTATGATTTTGAGTATTTTAATCGATTATACAGAGAGATTTTTATATGCAAAACTATTTAATGTAGAATAAATTATAAGGAATAAAGAAAGTAAATTAGGCTCAATAAAAGAAAGAAAAGGCTCTAAAAGTTTAAATACTCTGTTAAAAATTGCCAGAAAATTTTATTATTATCATGCATTAAACTATAATATTTAATAGTCATGTAATTTAAGAAATAGCTATAAGTAACTCAACTTGCAGTTCTTAAATAACTTTAAATTACATTAAAGTAATTTAATTTAATGCAATTAATATTATAGTATAATTTAGAACAGATTAAAATTATTACACTTATTTAAATTAATTTAAAGATTTATTTTAAAGGTAAAAACAGCTTCACAGAATTAAAAAAACATTTTTACGTTATTAAACAAATGATAATAAAAATTAATTAATGTTTTGTTAAAAGCTTAATTAAGGAAATTATTAAAAATACGAAACATCCTTTATAATAATATTTATATTTATTTGAACTATATATATCCAGAGTTTAAAAATCGAAGAATTTTTTTATGTATTAATTATTATAAACTAATTTAACACTTTTATGAAACTGATAGTAAACATAATTTTTTTAAACAAAACTTTGTACATGTTTCCAGCTATACCACAGACACCCATATAGTATTTTCCTACCAGCTACGGCTGCGTATTTGCCCTTCTCTTTTGTGTGCAGATCGCTACTTTAATTTAATCTGATTTTCCTAGTTTGTTTGCGGGTTGTAGTTTGGTATTAATGGAATGAAAGGAACTTTTGTTTGTTCAACACAAAGGATAAAGCGGATTTGAGAAAGTAAATCAAAAGCACTTGAGGATGACAAATTTCAGAATAATAAGCTTGAATTAACATATATTTCATTTGCATGCAAAAAGAAATTGAAAATAAATGATTTACGGAAATAAACACAATGGACGGGAAATTAAATAAGATCTTTACAAATATTATGCGAAAGTTCCAGGCAAACACTTGGTTTAAATTCTTGATCGTCATTTGTTATGTTTACAAACCTGAGCCTTTTTGCTTCCGTTTGTACAAAAGTCGTTTGCATATTTTAATGAAGTTTCTCGGAAAGCTGATAAGACATGAAGAGCGAAATAATTTGTTGGTTTAATTTTAATTTGACTTTTAAAACTTCTGAAAGGTTTATTTCATTTTGCTAACTATTTCGCTTTTTATATGAAATTTCTGATGATATTTTTCAAATGGAATACTACCTTTTCTTTAGGAGACCATACGAGTATTTATAAGAATTTATGAACGAATTTACTGCAAAAGAACATTTTCGTGAAGCCTTTTCTTTACCTTATCTTATTAAACTGTTTGAATCATTTTTATAAATCTTAGTTCAAATTCTAACGTCTTGACTTATTATAATGTAAAAAACATAAAAACATTTTAATTATTATGAAGAGGAACTGAAAACACCAGGCTGAGTTTTAAATTTCTAAACAAACACTGAACGAAGTAAATTAGATCGTTAATTAGTTTTACTTAATCCATTACCACAATCAAACGGTGATTTCGTTGTACAATATTAAACACTTACGAAGGACGGTTATTAAAGAATTAACATTTCTTTCTTTAATACGGTTCATGTGTGACGATGAAGATTTTCTTTGAAAGAAAAACAGTAAGAAGATCACAAAGAAAAATTAATAACAATTTATTTTTTCTGTAGAAATACACAAAGGAATTTAAAATTTCTCGAAAAAGCAAATTGTTAATAAAAAACAAATAAATAAATTTTAGTTTCCAAGGGGAGGGAACACCTTTTTTAAAAAAAAATCTGGAATTTCACTTATATTTAAAAGTAATATTTATTAAAAAGTATTTCAGTTTTTCTTTTACCAAAATACAGCTCAGTATGAAACTCCTACAATACTCGGGTCACTTGCGTTTCTTAAGATTAATAGCTTTTAAATATGGTTAATAGTTTAAATCTATAAAAAGGTTTGAATTTTTTACGGAATATTAAATCATTTTCAAATAGTTGCAGTACTGACTATGTTTAGAGTAACTGCTTTCAAGAACAGATTCAAATTCACTAAATGCAAGGTTGTTGTAAGATAATTAGAATAATCCAACATTTCGTTCTGTTAATTAATTGACGACGAATTAAATTTAGGTTTTTTTATTCTATAGTTCATTCAAAAATCTTAAAACATTCTTCTTCCCATTTTCAGTTTTCTTAACGAATAAAATTAAAATTTCAACCCGCAAATACAGCTGAGGGACAAAACTGGTTTGCAAAGTGACCTGTAAAAGTTTGCGTAATGCTAAATATTTTGTTCTTTTGATTTCCGAAAATTGTATTAGACTAAAATAAGGTTACGGGAAATAGTTACAAACACTGCGAAGATACATCACATTAACATTTTTATTGGCTTTACGCAGTTTCATGTTTTAAAAGGCGGACTTCTAAAATTGTTTCTGTAAAGTTAGAAAGGGATAACGCACTACAAATGAAAAAAATAAAAAAAAAATTAAATACTTAAAATTATGAATGCGAGTTAATAAAGCGTTCAGTTTTTGAAAATTTATCAATTGCGAATCTACTGATCAAAATCCGGTAGCAAGCTTGCATTTGTTTTATCTGTAGGGAATAATGCAAAAGTTCAAAAGATATTTTCCACATCAAATCAAACAAAGTATCATTTCCGATATGTATTATCTTATTAGAAATCTTCTTTGTAAATATATTCTGTAGAAATCAGAGTATCGAAAACACTTTCCACAGATGAATTTGTAATAGAATTTACCAATAAAAATGCTGCAAAGGATTTGCATTTTATCCTGCAAAGGAAATTTTGGAATTTGTTTTATTATCGATTCCATATTTTGTAAAACTTTAACGGATTTTTGATTAACAAACTCCAAGCAATGGCAACGTTGTACAGAAAAAACACTTTTATCTCCAGCGCGTGAGACTGTGTATCGGAAGTTCTAAAGATACGCTCATTTAAAAATTATTTTGCGATTTTGCTGTTGAACTGAATTTTATGGTTTAACGGCGAAGAACATGATATTTAACAATTAAAGGTAAACACAAAATCAAGACACAAGAGAAACACTCCGACGTGGAAAATAAAACAGGCAAATCGACAAATATTGAATGATGATAAGGAAGACTTATCCCAGATTTTATCTTTATAAATTCGACTGACCCAGCCATCCAGTTCACTTTTGAGACTGAATCGGATAATACACTGCCTTTCCTTGATATTCTTATAATCCGCAATGGATCGAATTTCAGCACAACTGTTTACCGTAAACCCTTTTCTGTTTGTTTACCTTTCCGTGCTAAGTCCTGTCACCCGGCTAAGCAAAAAATGGTTTCATTTTACTATTATGTATTTCAAGCTCTCAAATTTTGTTCCTCAGAATCTCTTCTTACAAAGGAATTCAATTATTTAAGATATGTTGCCCTTAACCGAGGATTTTCTCCAGTAATCATTGATAAAGCTGTTCGAAAATTCTCAGCGTGCCATCTAAGAACACATTCTGATGTCAGAAATAGCATTATTAACCTTGTTGTGCTTCCATTTCATCCTTCTATCAGTTATAAAATTGTATGGATTTTACACAAGTTTAATTTTCAAGTTGTTTTCTCGCCTATAAATAAACTCCGAGGTTCGGCTCTTAAAGATTCTGTTTTTGATTTTAATTCTTGGTGAATTTATAGCATATCGTGTCAATGTGGCTTACGTTATATTGGCCAAACGAAAAGAGCATTAATGTTTCGCATAAAAGAACATGAATCTTACTTCCGAAAAGGCGAAATTAACAAATCTTCAATAGCTAATAATAGCTGGAAATTCAATCAAAATTTTGATTTTTGTTCTGCTAAAATTATCCAGAAAGCTGGTTCTATTAGGGAATTAGATTTTCTTGAAGCTTTTCGCATTCACAAAAATTTATCCTGTTTGGTCAATGACTTCAATTCAAATCCAGTCTTGCCTAATGCCTTCAAAATTCTACTAACTTAATCCTTCATTTTTAGGTACTATTTCTGCCAATAGATGGCACTATCGGCTCTTCCACTGGTCCTTGTGGGTATAAACACGATCGACATTCGCTTTCTCGCTTTTGCAGAAATTTTACTCCCGATGAAGGGGAACCCGTTTTGCGCTCCAAATCGATTGGGATTTTGTAAAATCTAAGCCGAATACAAGGTTGTCGATTTGCCTGTTTATTTAACACATAAAATGTTAAAAAAACCCTTTGAACGTAATTTAAAATCTGTAACCTTTCAGAATTTTCTTTTCCTTTTTTTTATTTAATAAACCTGTTCTATTTTTTAAATCTTCTGCTGCAAATTTTTGTATGTGAAAATAAATGAATATCTATTTTACGATTGCTTCCCTTCTTAATTCTTGAACGAACAGATTGATGATTTATTTCCGTAGACCTAGAGTGAAATTTTGCACGGATAAAAGGACTCTGAAATTTAGAATATTAAGATATATTTAAAATTTTTAATAAAATAACGTGCAAAATTAAATATTTTAAAACTATATTGGTATTTTGTTACTTTCTTTAAAACATACAAATTAAAACGAGAGCAATAATGAAGCTGCTTGTTTCAGTATCATGCAGTTAACTCTTCACGCGATGCATTGTTTAACAAGCTGGACTCATATTTGATAGACTATATTATACCCGTTTATTCGTGCCGGCAGCGTGAGGAAGCTTCTGTTTGGCACATGATTCAATAAACCTCTCAGCACCAATTACTTAACTCATGGTAGAACTTGATAGAGATATAATTAAATGCTACAATAGAGAATTAATATCTTTCCTTAACAAGCCTCCGAGGATATCAGTTATCAGTAGTGCATGACATAATTTTGTTGCCATCGCATTTGTCCGATGACAACGAATATTAGATCTTGCAGTATTAGGACTCAAATTGCAAAGGGATATTTGAAACAATTCATATGACATCATTTAATAGTATGTTTGGTATTCAGTGCCATTCGAATTGACATCTCAGTCTGCGCCACTACGAGTTTGTTCGCTTTATATCGAAGGCGTTTGTAATAATTGAAAGAGATAGAGATTCAGTGGGGAATGTAATTTCGAAATAAAATTTGGTACCCACTTCGTTATGTTAAAGGAATTCTTACCTTTAACACCGGAATTAAATTCTGTTATTTACAATGACATCAGCGATTTTTGTAAGTACAATATATGCACTTTTGTATCCAAAGACTCATTTCCACATGTAAAAAACTGAGAATAATTGTTTTGGACAGTGGATGCTTTTTAAAGTCATATAAGAGTCTCTTAAATTTAATTCATTTTATGATTTTAAAGCTGAATTTGATTTATTCCGCGATTCGAAACTTGTACTGATTGGAAACTTTTAACTATGACAAAACTTGCTAGTGTTAGCTGTTTAAGAAAGCAATATTTTGAACCTGAATTTACTGTTTAATTTTTGCTGAGAAACGTTGTATAATAAATATAAAAAGTAAAATACAAAATTCAGAGAATTTTGCTGTTGAAAGTCTGAGGCTAATAGACGTAAACCGATGGGATAATTAGATAATTTGTGCTAAATAGTGCTGCTGCCGAATTTCATGCGATGCATCGTTTCCTAGAAGAGCTGATATACCCATTGAGACATGTGATTAGTGAGATAAACGATATATTCATTGTAGCTCACAGAATTACATGGCACAAACATTGACAGCATCATTACTACCAAATGCGTCCACACGCAGGCCGCTACTCAACTGTTCTTTTCTCTTTTTTTTGATTGATATTTATACTTAAGATTTAAACCAGGGCACATATCTTGCTCTAGCCTTTCAATTACAAAGCAAAATTATGGTAAAATATCTTCATAATTTCTGTAAAAGTATCCTTTTACTAAGAGATATTACTTAAGTGCTTATCTATAACTTCTTACGTATATCTTCTTATCTTATTTTAACTATGAAACAAAGCTTTTAAATGAAACACTTTAGCCTACAATAGTTACATTATAAGAACGTTTTTCTTAATCTTCGGTCCTCTGTAAATGTCCCTGAAAAGGCCACATCTATTCGAACTATGACATGACAACATTTTCATTGGCCAAAGGGACAACTAATTTGGTACTGGGGTCAATTTCCTTAATATACATTGAACGTATGAAGCTGTTTGGACGTAGAGTCTCTAAAAGAAACATAACATAGCCCTTTTAATGCATTCTTAATTTTCTAGAAAAGAAGAGTAATTAACACGTTCTCTACCTACGTGTAAAAAGGTACCGTCTCTCAAAGCCCGGCAGTATATTTTTATATAATAATAGCCCAAACTAATTTCAGTACGATGATTCAGGGTTGTTATAATTAAAAGTATGATTTTAATATCATTCTACCAATTTTAATATTACATAATAATCTTAAAAACGTTTAAGCAACAGATCAGAATTTGAGACTACATGTCGCAAATATGAGTCGCAGCTTCTTATACACCACTGCTAAATACGAGTGCAGATTCTGTGAACTTTATTGAGAAATTATACAGTGACATCATTTCTACCATCGTCTCACATCTGAGCTTTTATCTCTCTGAGGAAACCACGCTGCTCATATACAAGCATTATGTTGATTTAATATAATTCTTGATTTATTACAGATTCGATTGTAAGTATTATTAATTAGAGGGTTGTGTCTGTTCAAGACAAAAAATAAATAAATTTTTATACATTAAATTCAAGCCTTCCCAATTAATATTGAAGTAATTAACAGAAATATTGTTTTAAAGAAACCTAATCATGAGATGAAAGATATTTTTGAAAATTATGAGATTACATTTCTTAAGAATGTAGCTGTTATTCGAGAGATAAATGCAGATTAAATTTCATACAATTTTAAAAAGCCTTTAATAACATTACTAAATAAATTTTTTCAAAGACGGATTATGTAGATTACTCTTAAAACTTTAGTTTTGTGTGATATACATATTAATAAAAATCAAGTAAGTGTATTGTTCAGAATACGCAGTTGTAATTTGCTTTTTATGTATATTTTGAAGAATTAATATAAAATTTTCTTTTGTCCCATTTTAATTATTCCTGTTCTCTGATTTATTTTGCTTGTTTAACCAAAGGCATAAAACTTTGGATGAAAATGTATTATTTATTATTATGCTTATGAAAAGGAAATGCTTTACAGATCATACGTGAATGAAAAGAGAAGGTATTTCTTTACCAATCCTTTCAGGTTTTCTTCATGAAATGTTTACGAAATCCACTAAATGGCTCAATATGTTTTCATATTTGTACAGAAATCAAGCTGAGACTGTTAAACACATACACACACACAATGGACAGTACTTATATTTCATGACTTCTTTGCGTAAGAAGAAGCTAATACGGTTTTTTGAGAAACATACTTATTTCTCCTTCAGCTTAAGATTTTAATCTCTTCGCGTAATTTCTGAATTATTTGTCAAGCTAAAAACTGATTGCAAACTCTTGATTATATTTGGACATTCATATGTTCTTTGACGATTGTAAATGAGTACTCCTTTTCCGTACTTCAAGAAGTCCATGCTACAAGCATCTAGCTGACCCATGCGTAGTTCTCAAACCCTTTGTCCTTCCAAAAGCTGCATTTATCTTGGTGATAGCTCTGAACAATTGTAATATTGTCTCTTTCAATTAGGGCCGTGTTTTGAGGATAAGGTTTCCATCCTGGTATTGGAGAGCGGTAGCCCCCAGACCGTACAAAAGCTCTCACTAGGCGATGGAGTTCGTCTCTGAAAGCATAATCTGTGATGGTCGGCGATTCCATGTAATGTTCCATGTGATCAAAGAAGGCTATTGCATCCCATGGATGGAAAGCGAAGGATGATGGATAACCCAATGTTTTAATCTGGAAAGAAAAATAGAATTTGTTTTTAGATTTTGTTTCACACGAAACTATTCACTCAAAAATTATTTTACATGAATAAAATAAAAATAAAATAATACAAACATCAAACTTTGTATTTTTAATTCTTTATTTTACGCGTAAGTTTGAGGAAGTACTGAAGAGTATTTTAATAACATTTCTCTAAAATATAAAATGTTAGATCATATCTAAAGAAAATGCTTAAGATTGAGATGAACTTTACACATATGAAAAACAGTATACGTGGCTGTTTCATTCTTAAAATCAGCGAAAAGCAAACCTAGATTGGCCTAGATTTTGAATACATTCTATCGATTTCGAAGGCAATGAGACACTGATCTCTCTTTTTCAAAAGAAAATGTAATTTTCAAAGGTGGGAGGAGTAAGAATGATATTTATAAAATAGTAGTCAGATAGACAAATATGGCCAAAAATAGGCCTTAATAAGCTCAGTTAAACTAACGTCACTAGAGCATATCACATATAAGCAATGAAAAATACAACTTTATAAATATACAATCTTTAACAAGCTAAATATTTTCCATTCACAGCTTTATATCCATGTACTTTCTGTTTAAGTATACACTGGTGTGCAAAAATTAAGGACGAAGTCGAAAAATTAGCATATCAGCTGAACGAAGAGGCAGAGTGGACAGAAAGACCAATCAGGAGATTAAGTAAGGTGACGTACGGTAGCACATGCGCAAATATGCAGGTAGACTTATGGGAGAGTGTCTGAGTAGTATAAAGCATGTTGTCGGTGTAAGATTAGTATTTCTGGCAAAGAGATTGCACGCCGTATAGCAGTTAAAATCACACCGAGTTGCTGCCTCAGCGAGAAATGGCGAATAATCAATCTGTTAGACGACATCTGGATGCTTTTACCCGAGGTCGAATCATTGGGAAGTTGGAGGAAGGCCGCAGTGTGACAAGTGTGGCTGCAGAGTTCGGAATTGCTCACAGCATCTTTTCACGACTTTGGAGACAATTTCAAACTACAGGAACAGCTATCCGGGGGTTTAGTAGTGGTCGTCCACGAGGAACCACACCCGCAGATGACCGGTATATTGCCTTACAGGCCAGAAGAAACAGGCGGCAGACAGCGGGAGAAATCGCTAGACACACGACACAGGCGACTGGACGACCGATATCGCGTTTTACCGTGGCCAGAAGACTGCACGGTGGTGGTCTGTTTGCACGACGCCCTGTACGGTGTGTACCTCTAACGCCTGCCCATCGGAGAAGGCGTTCTCTGTGGTGCCGGGAACACCGGAATTGGAGAGACAATGAATGGGGACGAGTACTCTTTACAGATGAGAGCAGATTCAGTCTGAGTAGCGATTCTCATCGCATACTCATCTGGAGAGAGCGGGGAAGCCGCAATCATCCCTCGAACATCATTGAAAGGGACAGGTATGGAGGTGGCGGTGTTCTCGTTTGGGGAGGCATCATGCTTGGTAGTCGTACAGACCTTCACATCTTCAACGCAGGGTCAGTCAACGGGACCCGTTATTGTAACGAGATTTTTCTTCCATATGTGCGTCTTTTTAGAGGCGCTATGGGTCCGCGGTTCCTTTGCATGGACGACAATGCACCATGTCATCGCACAGTAGCTGCCGAACAGCTCTTAGAGAGTGAGGATATTGAACGTATGGATTGGCCGGCACGATCTCCGGATCTCAATCCCATCGAGCATGTATGGGATTTTCTAGGTAGACGCTTGGCAGCTCGTACCTTACCACCAGTAACGATTCCGGAGCTTCGATTGGCGCTGCAAGACGAATGGGCAGCAATGCCTCAACAACTCATTGACACCCTCATTCTCAGCATGGGCAGACGCTGTGAAACCTGCCTAGCAGTCAGGGGAGATCATATCCCCTAATTAAGACCGGTACTTGCTGGACACCCATCACAGGGATGTTTCGGCCTTCAGTCGCATTGCGCTCCCTGCTACTTTTTCAATAAAGCTTCTTTTTATCCCTCTGATTTCTCTTTTAGTAAGTGTTGCTTACATTACTCATGTCCTTACGTATTGGGGATCTTACGCTATTAAATGTGTTGATTTGGAAAGTTTTTGTACAAAGTTATATTGAAAAAACCGTCACGTCCTTAATTTTTGCACACCAGTGTAATTCTCAAGACGGAAAACTGAAGAAGCAAGGTAAAGGGTGACTATCGCATCCTGTAAACGTACTCAAACAGAGGGATAATATGCACTGAATACCCTGCAATAGGTATTCAGTGCATTCTAGCAATGTGACTACAGAAAGAAGCATGAAATCAGTGTGCGAAACCCAGTACAGAACAACACAGTTATTCAATGCACACAGGAAAAGAAAACAGTCAGAAATGAATAACATATATACAAAACTATGTACGATCGAAAGCTCGTTGATCCGAGAATGACTAACCATAAATAAAGAAATTATGGTCTCTTAATCTGTGTACCGCAAATGGCTTAATACAATAATCATCCGGGATGATTTCATAATTTATGGATGGAGAAAAATTGCCTTTAGGGTTATTAAGGCCTTTCTCGAAGAAGTTCTCATGTCTCTAATGTATAAAGTCTTTTTTAGGTCCATTTTTAGGTCAATTTTATTTTTCACAATTTGCAGTTTTTTGAAGTTAGAGCACATAGTGGTCCCAGTTAGTGATATAGATTTATTGTTTCATATTTAGACTAATCTTGAACTTTAGTTAAAGTGTAAAGTGTTCTTGCTGCGACAACACCCTTGCCGGCAGTATATTTTACTTAGAGACCCCATGTCAGTTTTTGGTTTAAATAGACTCCTAAAATAAGAAACATTAGCCACCTTTGGTAGTTGCATTCCGAAAATATAGAGCGATTGTTTGTACAAGTTGCTCACTTTTTTCTGATTGATAATTAAAAGCTTTGATTTGAAAGCATTAACTGATATCTTCCGCTTAGAACATCACTCCGCTATATCAAACAGAATGTCCTGTAGCCTACTTATGGCCTGATTATATCTGATTGACTTACTGCAACCGCAGCATCGTTCGTGTAGCAGGCGAGAACTGAATTGTAATCTAATTTGTCTCTTAGGGAAATCTACCACACTTAAAAAAGATAAAGCACGGAACCAAGGCAAGATTTTTGCGGAAAACCTGCAGCGATATGTCTGTCAGTAGAATAAAGTTTGCCACAGTTCACTGTTTAAGAGTTTCTAAGTTAAGTAGGAGTACTGCTGAAGTATTAATTCTGTGGAAAATGTAAATTGACAGTTTCATAGACGAGGCTTCAGGACGCCGTCGAAAGCTTTCACCACGTCTAGCATAGAAAGTGCAGTTAAATACTTGTGATGAACTGCCGAACCAATAAACTCTACAGGTCTGAAAAATTGCTTTGATTTAGAGATTTCACATCTGATTTCCATACGGAAAGGAATACGGAAAAGATAAATTATAGTAAGGACTGAAATCACAATAACTGGCTATTTAACGTGAGATAACCTACAAACTGACTAGACGCAGAGATAGAGATAAATTTAAGCTCCTCCTGTTTCTGGTTATTTTACCTAAGAACAAGAAGTTTAAAGAGAGTTTTGGTTTCAGATACTTACTTTCACTGAAACTAATGTCAAATCTTAAAGCCAAAGGTAAGCGTGGCCACATACAATGCTACCGATACAATGTCACCGATACAATGTTACAAGGTATTTTTTCGCATCCAAGCTGCCTGTAGAAACGATCCAAAGTGCATGGGACTATTTGTCGTACGAATATAATAAGCCGGCTGAAAAACCCTAAATGAATTAATTGTAATTTGGATTATAGGTTGTAATTTTAGAGTTTGTCTAAATTTCCTAAGCTTCAAGTTGATAACCCCCAACCAAGAAATATATAGACAGAACAATTATAAATAAGACATATGCCTCATCTGTCACCGGGGCACCAAGTTTTCTAGAAGACGTTAAGCAAATCTATCAAGATTTAAAATCTCTAGTGGATACTAGCATTTCTCAGGATCCGCGCAATTTAATAAAACAAACGGCGACAATGGTTGTTTAACTGCCATCCAATCAGCACAACACAATGGCTAATTTCTCTAGCAACTGTTCACCTATCGGGATGCTTATCAGAAATGCGAGTATAATTGAAGAACTACGTGATTTTATTATTGAGGAGGATATTAGAATATAATAGTTGAAGTCACTTCCTGCTTTGACTGAAGATGTATCCGGGATAATGATCGAAAGATCGGCTATCGCATCTGTAAGTTTGTGCTCTCGGAGGTTGTAACTCCAAAAATTCTGCCAATATACTTAGGCAGATGCACAAAGACCTTCACAACCTCGAAACCATGCTACTCTCTGATTCAACTAAGCAAGAAGAGAATTTAGTATGAACAAATACTGAGGCTGCACCACTCCTTTGATGAAGTTTATCGCAATGATACGACTTGTAATTTTTTGAGACTTTGGACTTGAACGAATTGAACACGGACGACAGATCAAAGCTATCGGTAACCTGCTGCTGCCGGTTATGGGAAATTCTGACGTAGTATATTGAAAGTATTACAGGAATGGGACACACCTTTTGAAGTTTAATTTTTAATGGATGGCAAAATGGCAGAGACTGAATTGTTTAGTGAAAGATTGTTCAAAATCTTCGATATGTAAAACTGAGTAACATCTACGATGTGAAATAAAAGGAGTCCTGTATTCACTTTGTGTTGCTAAATTTCTCAGTTACAAGTAATTTGAATACATATTGATCATAATTTATTTAAAATTTGAAATACAGCGAATTCGCTCATGGTAAATACTTTCCTAAAATGACTATGAAAAACTTTAAGTAAACATAGGCATTGAACGTTGTTTGTTTAAAGTGATAAACCCAATCATCTGGAATTATCTGGAATCGAAACAAATTATCTTAGGGAGATGGTTCATTATAGTACTGTTGCGTGCGTACAGGTTCGTAATATATTGAATGCACAAGTACGATAAAAAGGTAATAAAATTTATTCTTATCACAGGAAATATAACAAAACGCTGGATGTTTGCTCAAAGATATTCGTACAATATCACAATATCACGCAATATAAACAGTAGCTATATTTTAAACTACTAAAACGTTAAATAGAACGCAATCCAAAGCGCAAAGAAAGTTAATCCGATCTCCGGCTTTTATAGCTTTTTAAATCAGCCGCGCAAGAGAGTTCTAGCAATTTCTGAAAAGCAAAAAGAGTAGAACTATGGTTACAGCTAACATACTACTCAATTACATTTACTCAAATTAAATGTCAATTACAGAAATAAACGTTTATTCAAATTTAAATGCACGTGCTCTTGTATTTTTTTACTTTTCCAGCGTAGCTTTCTCTTAAAATCAAATTTTCTCTCTCTGTCACGCGCTGCATTGCACGGAAAAATAAAAGAATTTTAATTATAATTATATTAAAAATATTTAACTAAATGCAAAATTCTTTACATTACAGTTTCTTTTAATATTTTATTATGAGTCGCCTTGGACGAATGAAAGGAAATTAACTCTCAGTCTGAAGCCAAGAGGGATAATTTTTATTTTCTTGGTTGTTGATATGATCCCTTTCTTGTTTTCTGCAAGTACCACCCAATGAAAGGAATTATTGAAAAAATAAAATTGTTACATACATATGAAGAAAGTAATTATTTTGGAGAATCGTTTTAGTCTTAAATACATTATTTTTAACATTTCGAAGGCTATACTATCCCGTCGAAGATATTTATTACTATCGTCGAATAACTGAGAGAACACTGAGGACTTCTAGACTTTAACTGGAATTTACCTGGACGTTCCATTCGCCTATACATGAGCAATATTATTTTCTATTTTGTAGGTAAATCCTAATCAAAATTTGGAAATTCTCTCTATGCCTTAGGAACTGCTGTAGGAAAAATTCAATTGTGCATGCCACATCTGAATATCCTGTAACACCAGTCGCTTTCTGCTTTACAGCTTCAATCCATTCTCGAAGACGAGACGGTTAAATAGCAAAGAGCTTTGACCATGAACCTTGGCAAATGCCTAATCGGCAAGTGCCCGACGGTTTAAAAAATTACGTATATACTCTGCTGTAAAGTATATAATTTTTCTTTTCAGCAATTTAAATTACTTCATTTCGGTTGAGAATTTTCAAATGGCGAAAAACAGAAACTTCATTCCATAATATTAAGCTTCGTTTCGTAATAAAAGTTAAACATATAATGACTGAAATAGAAAATATGAACTATATTTTATACAGCTTATTGAGAAAACGTGTTTCAGAATGACGCAGCAGTTTGAAAGAAACACCTTGGTAATCCAAAATCAAATCCTTATCAGTAATAAAGAATGCGTACGTATAAGTTATGAATTTTGCATTTATTATGCTAAAGCATGTTGTCCCTGATAGTGAAACTTTGAAACTGCAGCCATAAATGTTAACATACTGCAATTACGAAAAGGCAGGCAAACATTTCCTGCTCATAACTACTTTCTCTCAAGAATGTTAAGGGTGACATAAAAGTCTCGTTTAGAAACTTCATAGTTTGAATTAATGTGGTCATTCGCTAGTTATAGCATAAAAGGGAACACTTTATGCTCTCACTTACTGGAAGTAAACCGTTTCTTATGAAATCCTTTCTTCTTTCTTTTCGTAGTCTAGATTTCTATGATCGTAAAGGAACTTAAGGAATCAGCGATATTTTTTACTTAATACAAGAATTTTTTTCCTCAATTTTGCTATGCTTAGTGGACGAGAAAACTTTCCTTGATGATGACTCATTTTCATTACCTCATCAGAGGTACATATTTATGGTTTCCTCTACTCTGATGTGAAAGTAGAATTCCAACTTCCCTTTATGTGACGGAAGGGAAAAGAACATTTATGGAACTCGGATAGCATTTTCTCTGATTACTCTTTCTGTATCTCAGCGTATAAAAGACTGCGTTATGCTAGTATTTATGAAGTTATCCATGAAATTGGAAAGCACATCAGAATAAATCAAAAGGGTCATCATGGTTTCACATTTAATATAAAACTTTGGAACTGACAGTGTCAGTTAATCTCCTAGAATGTAACATGAGATGAATATAATGTAACAAAGTTCTCCCTAAATCAATGTTTTCCAGATGCTTTCCTTCCTCCCCGTGAAAGTGGTATTTGTCCAGATGTCTTTTCAGAATTAAAGGAAGTATTTAACAATAGAAGTAAGTATGCATTTAGGACGGAAAAATCATTTTCAAGAACATTCTAATAATGAAGAAATTAAATTTGAAATCATTAATTAAATCTGTTTACATTTATTTAGAAATGAAATTGGAAATTTAAATTTAGATATTTAAAAATATGCAAATAAAAAGGATTTTATATAAAGACGAAAAAAATTCTAATATAGAGTCTAAGTAGTAATCGCTGAGATTAAAGTTGAAAAGTGTAGAATTGTAGAAAGTCCAGTGTAGAATTTTCTTAATAATATTTTTCGAGGAAAATCTTTTCACAAACTTAATAGTATTTTTAATGATACAAATATGTAGCTAATTTTACCTTACAACTATGTTTTCCCATAATGAGTAAGGAGAGATTACTTTATTATATATATTCGTGTATGCTAATTTTTATATATGTACTCAAATGTTCGCTATCATTCACAGTTTTGAATGACGTTGCTAGATGATTTTATTAGAATGCTTTCTACAAGTATTCACACGTATTACTGTATATTATATGTGCAAGAATGATGAAGTTAGGAGAAATGTTTTTTCCTTATACTTGTGGGCTTTTTATAGCATAATTCCCAGTTTTACGCTCCAGATTTGATTTCGAAGTAGCTGTAAGCCCAAACCAAGCTGTAGCTTTTAATCAAAAGACCAATTTCCATCAGCTCGTTTGTTGAGTTTATCAAAACAAATGAAATTTAAAAATTCTCCCACAAAAGTCCAATATGAGAAATATCAATAAAATACTTCTTTTAGTGTAAGAAATATTCCGGACTTGGACTCTAAATGTATTGCACAAAATGCTGGTTTTGCATTAGAGAACAGTATAGCGTCGTCAGAAAAATAATTGCACTAAAAAAATTGTGTGAGCTTTCTTTTAGCATTGGAGAAAAGTTTGGTATTTTTCCATTTCGCCGCCGCAAATCTCGACAAGCAGACTTGGCTACAACACTCAGTATACACATAAAAATATGTTAATAATGCTGCAAATCTCAACAAACAGACATTATTGACGACAACACACAATATACACATAAAAAATGTTAACAAATGTTAGTTCTAAGAATTTTTCACTTTGAAGCCATAAACATTTTTATATCGTTTAAAATTTTTTCAAATGAGTCTTTCATTTCCCTTCTCCACATAAATTCCGTGACATAACTTTTCAAATGATGACGAACGGTTCCCGCGGGTTTCTTATTTCGCCATTTGACGCTACCCCTAAGTCTTTCTATTTTATTGTGTGCGTTCCAGTTTTTGGATGGACAAAACTGTATGTATAGCTCACTTTGAAATGTTCAAAACATTCGTCTTCTAAGTTTTTAGTGCAGTATGATTTCCACGAATACGGATATATTATAGTTCCTTTTTCGATATTTTTCTTAATTATTTCTAATATAATGCTCATGGCAACTTCACAAGAAAACATTCGTTTGTTTTACGGCAAGCTCCACCAAAGATGCATTGTTGTGGCCGAATCCGTCCAGTTAGGTACTTCTTTTACTGCGAGAAACTGAAAGGTTGCAGAGTTACTGAATTTCGTATCCGAAATACAATTTCATTTCGTATCCGAAATACAATTTCATTTCGTATCCGAAATACAATTTCATTTCATGATTATTATCACAAGTAGCAATTTTAGGCAAAATGCCTTTAGCTTGAAAATGTTTGACAGATTCTTTCTGTGTTCTGGGGAATCCCAAATTTTCATTGGTTTTTCACCCATTTTTGACGTTTATGAAATTTACGAAATTGAAGAAAAGAATCAACGCTAATGGAATTTCAAACGCTTGCTGACTTCGGTGGGGTAATCAGTAGAGATATTTCTCAAATCAGGTACTGCCCAGGATTATATACTTCAATATTGCATGTAACTTCCTTCTACGACGCATAAAAATTTGCAATATTCGTTAAAACGTTCGCTATATGTCCCAAAAAATGCCCTAATAAGATAGAAAAATTCCGATTGAATATTCGAATTTAGCTATGGAAATACGTCCGATTCATTTAATTTGATTCTTGTAAGAACAAAATGTTACAGTATTCTCTCTTGTATAAGCCACATTTTGTTCACGAAGAAGAAAAATTAGGAATGCAGATTATCCCAGCGAATGATTAGAAACATATACATAAGAACATGTGGAAACACAGCGGCGCGTGGGGCAAAATACCAGCGCGTATTTAACGATTGAGTTGAAAATCCATTGTTGTTGGGTAAACGTTACATGGAATTGTCCAAATTCAGCTGTGGTTGCAAGTTGTTCAAAGGAAAATGTTGAGCAAACAATTTATGATGCTGGTGCTAAACTGCAAGTTATACGATTTTCTAAGGAAAATGGTAACCGAACTGTAGCACGTATTTTGACATGGATGAATCAACGTGCGAAGATGAAAAAAGCAGAATGATAAACTTAAGGAACAAAAAGGTTTAACTTAAGGCGTTTCATAGAATCTATGAACTTAAGGCGTTTCATAGAAAAGAAGCTAAATATTCACAGTTAGAAGATAATGTTTTATCGTATGTGAATTTACTGAATTTAGTGAATAAGAAGCGCTAAGCACAGGAACATATTTCTTCTGGCTGATAATAAAATTATCTCAATCTGTGGTTAAGTGTTGTTTGCAGTTTCCTTCCACATGCTTTAAACGAAAAAAAAAAAGTGATAGACAGATTATCCACGGTTGTCGTTGAGAACTGTTTTTAATTGGAAGTAAAAATTAAGGATGCGACCTTATGCGCGAGAATACATTGAGAATACACACAAGAATACAGTGAAAAGTGTTTATTGCTGGATTAAATCAGTTAGTAGTCCAAATTGCAGGCTAGAGTCTCTTGCTAGACTGTTAAGTTAGATTTTTATTCTAAATGATGATTAATGACGATTTACTGAAATAGCTGTCAAAAGATAAACATCACAGGAAAAATTATACAATATTTTGTGAGATGACCCGCTTGTTTACAGTCCACATCTAGCTGATACTGCTATTCCAGCAATATCTCAATAACGATAGGGTAAATCTGATAAAAAGAATAACACAATCTCTATTCTTCATATAGTAGACTGCAAGGTTTTCGCATAATTCTACATGCAAAAGCAAGTGGTTTAAGGTCTGGGCTAGTCGGTAACACTTTGACAGCATCCTATTATAGTCCTAAAAATTGCTTTGAAAAATTTTTACTTTCTCACAGCAGTCGCATTTGTGCTTTTAAAATAAGATTTCTTCTTTACTTTTAATTCAAGAACAAGCATACGCGAGGTGGATGTCTTCTTAGATATTGTTCTCGGAACTTTCATTACGAACAAATCTTGTATAGTATTTTCCAAGTCTTCTTTTGAGAAAGCTAATTACAATACCGAAAGAACTCCACAGGCTGATGATTAGTGAATGACATTTTTAGTGAATTGCAACGAGAAAACTTGTATTTACTTTATTGATCTTACCTCTTGAAAATCAAATGGGAAAAATTGCACGGTGTATGCTACTTCTGGCAAAAGGAGTTAACGGATGAATTTAACAATTTTAAAAACACATATGAATGGATATTACTAATAATTACTGTATTCTACATTTCCAAAATTTTGTTTACAGGGTTAAATTTGGTCTGGAGATGCTGTGACTTAAGTCCTATAACCTAACAGACACGAAGCGAATTATCGCTACCGCTGATAACAATAATAAAGTCTTGAGAAGGTTAAAATAATTTTTTATTTAAACAGGATTTAGAGCATAAGGGAACTCTTTTGTGCTACAATTTCCACAACTCGTGGTAATGCAAACAAACCGAACAGTTCAATTTAAATCGAACGTTGAGTCAGTCCAGGAATACATAATTAACTACTACACTAGAAGTGATTCACCAACTCACCGGAACCTCAGAATTAAAGTATCGGTAGCGAAAAACCGCAAAGCCGAAAATTTACAACTATTAGAGCTGACAGGAAGCTAACCACGTAACACGCAAGCGATGCCAGAAACACTCT
>KK116800.1:63721-102666 GCA_000611955.2 Stegodyphus mimosarum
TACTTTCGCGCATTAAGCTGCTGAAACATTATCAGTAAAGACATAAAGTAAGAAATTTAGAACTAATTTTTCACAAAGACCAAAAAGGAACACTGAAATCTCTCTTCTACAAAAGTCCTTGCTTTTCTGTATCCAGAATCAGCCGATGAACCTGGATACAAAAAAAAATTGTAAAATAGAGATTTCAATTAATTTCAATATTCCTCCCCCTGACGAAGTGGCATTGAAGTTGATTGAATTCCTCTTCTGCTATGTTCATTTTTCTTAAAATTTCATTAATTTTTTGAATTGGGGTATTGTTTGTTTGAAAAGTTTTGGTTTTAACATTTTCGAAATTCTTTGTAACATTTAATGGATTATTTGAAATTTATTAATTATGAATTTCAATTTTTGTTCTTTGTAAAAAACTAGTTCTAAATTTCATCTCTTACGTCTCTTAAATTATTTGGAAGGAAAAACAAGATAACATCCCAGAAAATGAATTTTAAACAGCACGCTCCAAGCTAAAGATTTACAACCTTCTAGAAGGTCATTAATTCATTAGTCAAAGGTCATTCATTAGTTCGCTGTAATTTTTGGACTTTTATTTTCCTAATAGGTTCATTTAAGAAGTTCGCCAGAACGTTTAGTTCAGTCTCATTAAATGCGATTTACTAAAGATCATTTGTTTGTTTTTAATTTGAGTCGATGGGAAGTAGAGTCAATAGGAAATAAATAAATAACTAGTAGCTAAAACAGGCATAATTTTTTGTTATAGAAATTGAGATTTAATAATGGAAAGCACAACAAAATACTCAAGAACCACTAAAACCGCTTACCATAGCAAAATAATTTTTCAACAGTACAGTTCAAGTTGAATTAGATTTTGCTAGTGCAAAATAAGAAACATTTAAGCAAGCTATTTTTGAAAGGTATAAAATTTGAGCGTTGCCGAAAACAAGTGTGAAAAATTTTTAATAAATTATTTTCACTAATCTTATGTCCGCGTATGGAAGGCTTCATGAAGGTATCAAGTAACGGGCCTAACGTTTCTTATAAATCTTTGATGTATGCAATGGCAATGCAATTTTTTCTATCGCTATCCATTCGGAAAAAATTAAGATTGTTGGATTTGAAGTGCCTCAGTTTTAAAGAGACATTGCATTTTTTTAAATATCTATACCTTATCCAGGAATTGATCCCAGCCTATTAGCGTGGTTGTCAAACTTCTCTAATCGCCATAAGACAAGGGCTGGTAAAATGCACATAAAAACCATTAAATTAAACAGATAATTTCAATGATTTAGCGACCGAGTAATACAGCATCGCTGTTACTGCAGTCACTTGAGGGTTATAGTTTAGAGCAATTCTAATCACTAACTGGAAATTTCCAATACATAAATCTACTGCTACCGTGCGATGCATCGTTTAGAGTTGACAATTAAGCCTTAATTGCTTTATTAAATCTTAACTATGAGCTAATAAGTACTAGTTTTACTAATTATGATTTATTAAAGGCTTGACGAAGCATACTGATAGAGACTGAACACATAAAGTATGAAACAATTAAATTTAAAGGAATATTTACATTTCTGATTTTACTTCTTACGTTCTTCAGTGGCGTAAAACATTTTCCACTAGGGGATATTTTTAAGCCTTAAAAAAGGTTTGAGTGCTTTTTATTCAATACACGTGCTCCCTGACAAATCTGTAATAAATCAGCATTTAGCCAAACGGCCAAAGCCAGAAATAATAAATTTCAACTCAAGACTTTTTTTGCTTGCTTCTAAAGAACGTAGCTTTTAACAGAACATCGTTACCACCAAGAATTATAAACTGCTAGAGGTTGTGGGCAAGGCTGTTTGAGACACTGACATTTTTGTTTACTGAACATTCAATGTACAGCGATTTTATTTCACGGACAGCAAAGTTGAAATTACTGTACAAAACATATTCAAAACACAGTTTTAAAGTACATGTAAACAACTAATTTCGTATTACGATTTAGATAGCTTTTTAAATATAAGCATTTTAGAATCTGAGGAGTGTATCCGAAACATTCTTGATCCCAATAATTTAGAATAAGGAACACTCAAATTACGGATAAGGGATACTTAGTCTTTCTACGTTCTGAATGCTCATGTATTCAAGATAATGAGAAGAATAAGGAGTAAAATATGCATTGGATTTTTAAGGGATGATTTAATACCTCGTACATGTTTTATTGGGAGACCGAGAGCACTAATATAATTTGTTCGTTAATGAATACAGGTTAAAATCCCTGAAGTTATATAGCATAGTTAAGCGGTATGATACTAGCTATTATTTGCTACTATTGTTCCTAATACATGTTTCATATGAGAACACGGATGTTTTAATGAAGATTGGAATAGATTACATGCATCCAATGTGTGTATCATAAAATGGAAATTACTACAGGACTAATGGGGTATTGCTACAGGACTGTGCTGAGAATGATTCTCTAGCTTACGGCTATGAGCCATCTTGAAGGATATCGTCATACACTGGTTAAAGGAGGTTTACTGTTAGTCTGAAAGTAAATTTGACTTTCCCCTAATAGTTGACTGAGCATGTTGTGTTCCTTTCCTCTTCTTCGAGGGTGTGATAACTTTTGCCCCTTGTGGTATAAACTAGACAATATTCTCGGTGCTGAGATGGCCAAATTATTCATGGGTTTCGACATAACTGAACAAATGCTAAATGAGCAAGTGCTCGGTTATTAAGGGACAAACTATGATTTTCGTGATTAAAACTTAAGGTTACTCAAACCATAGTACACTATCTACAGATAAGTATTTGGACACCTGTGATAGAAGAGGAAAACAAAATTTATTCATATTCAGTACATCCTCCACGAGGAGCACGCTTTCCACAAGTCCTTGTATGATGCCTATTGGAATTTTTTTCCACTCGGCTTGGAGAAGGAATATATTTAAGTTCCTTCACTGACATTGGACGGTTGTTGCACCACTTAACTCGGTGATACAAATCGTTCGGCATTTGCATGGGTGTCTAAATACTTATTGGTTCTATCTACCAATAAGTATTTGGACACCCATGCAAATGCGGATGTCTGCGGTTCTGATGCTCGTCCCAACTTTCACCATTAAATATTGTGTAGGAAACAACATTGGCATTAGTGACATGCAAGATGCCACGAATCACAGAGTTATCTGATTTCGAGAGAGGTGTAATCGTCGAGTATCACAAAAATGGCAAATCCTTAAGGGGCATATCTAGTGATTTGAGTTATACAGTGGCCTATGTGATTCAGAAATGGAAAATGAGCGCTGATTATCGGAATGTGCTTCGAGTCGGCAGACCCACGAAACTGGGAGACAGGAACCTCCGGGTGCTATCGAAAGAAATTCGGAAGAACAGCACACAACCGATAGCCCCCATACTCCAGGAGTTTCAACAGGCAATCGAGAGTGTTGTTTCGATAAGTACTCTCTGTAAGAAAGCACATCCGCTTGGGTTTCATGGTCATCCTGTTGCCCATAAGCCTTTGATTAAGCCTTTAAGTACAACCGCCCTGCTCGGTTAATGGGGAGCAAAGCATGCCGGCAGTGCACCATTAATCAGTGGAAATTAGTTCTCTGGAGCAACGAACCAAGTTTCACCTTCTACCGTTCGGATGCCTGGGTCTGGTGTCTGCCTGGAGAACGTTTCCTGCCAGAATGAATTGTGCCCATAGTAAAGTTCGGCGGAGGTGGAATTATGATCTTGGGGCGTTTCTCTTGGTATGGAATGAATCCTTGGTCCAAATTTATGGTGAACTCAACATCGACGCCTAACGTACTATTTTGGATGATAGTGTGCTTCCTACATTGTGGCAGTTTTATGGGTTAGACTCATGTTACTTTCAGGACGACATCGCCAGGTATCATGTTGCGAAGTCCACCATGGATTTGTATGGTGACAGTGAGATCAATCGAATGAACTGACTTAACCAAAGTCCAGACCTTAACGCAGCGTTTTCCAAACTGGGAGGCGTGGACTAGTCTAAGGGGATGCGCGAATATTAGCCAAGATTGGCGCACGTGCAGCTAATACAATACGTAACATATAGGTACATATTAACTACTATGCTGCTTGGTCGACCAGTTAACTCTCTAAAAATCGAGAAAATATCGACTTCAATTTAGCTCAGCAGTGTTGGATTGTGTTTCTTATTTTATTTTGATGTACCTAATTACTCACTGATCACAATAGTAAGTAATTTAATTAGGTTTAATTTTTTTAAGAATAATAAATTAATTAGCCTAATATTTTTAGAGAAATGGATAACTTCTTGACTGGTTATAAAAGAAAATTCTCTAATAATGAAGAAATTGATGTTGGCATAAGTAGTAGGAATCAGGAAGGAAGAACTCCCAGGACAAAAGAATACGATTCGTCTTATTTATCGTTCGGATTTACAAATGTTATTACTGATAATGTGGAAAACCAATGTGTTTGTTTTGTTCGAAAGTTTTGGCTGCTGATAGTATGAGACCCGGATTTTACAAAATATGTGTGGATACAGAATCTATTTATCGACGAAGAAGATGACGAATTTAAATTAACAAGTATTGAGAAAGAAAACTTGATGAAATATGTATCACTGATTGAATTTTGGTTAGATATTAAGAGCGAATATAATATTTTATCAAATAAAGCTTTAAAAGTATTGCTGCTGTTCGCAACATCTTTTTTATGCGAAACAGGATTTTCTGCATTAGCTGCAATAAAATCAAAATATCGTGCTCGTTTGGTTGCAGAAAAAGAGCTTCGTGTAGCTATCTCATCAATGACACCGAGATTTGATAAACTTTGCGCTAACAGGTAAGCACATCCATCTCATTAAGCGACAATAATAAAATATTGTTATTCGTTTTTTCTTGTGTATAAGAGTGTATCTTAATGCATTTTTTAGCACTAAAAATTTTTGTGTTTGTAGCATTTTATAAAATGGAAGGGAGGCGCCAAACATTTTTAAGGGAGCAGTGATAAAATAAAGTTTGGAAACCACTGCCTTAACGGTATCGAGAACCTCGAGTTTAACACGGCTGTTGTAATGCGTATGCAATTATCTAATGCTCTTGTCCCCGTCTTTTAGTCTGCGCTCATATATATGAGTGCAGACTAAAAGACGTGGACAAGAGCATTAAATAATTGCATACGCATAACAACAGCCGTGCTAAACTCAAACTTCCATGCAAACTCATAATCACTACAATAATAGTTTAAATTAAAACGTTTTCCATAATTTATAGCTTTCTTTAAACATCCAACAACACTTTCTATCTAGAAAGGACCACAGTTGTGGACATACATTAGCTAATAAAATTTTTTATTTTAGTGTTTCCTAGACATTTTAAATTCACCTTGTATATCTGTTTCGATCTTAGATCAAAATGACAGAGTTGGAGGTAATTGAAAAATTTTGTCGGGAATTTTGATTTCTTTACATAAAGCCTGTAAAATTAAAATGTGCTTTTCTTTTCAAAAAGCAAGCTATCAGAAAGCCAAATTCCATTCTGTAAAAAACTGAATTAAGAAAACAGCGAGTGTGACATTTCGCAATCAATCGAAATTTTTGTTAAAGTATCGGATTTCAGCCTTTTTTTTAATCTCTTATAGTGTACCATAGTAAAGAATTGCAGAAGGTAAGACAAAAGATAAGCCTGAGGAATTGTGTTTTACCCACACCATTTCGCGATGTTATCTAGCGAAATGCAAAAATGTAAAAATAAAAGAATTCCAAAAACCGATATCTTTTTCATTCAATGATTAATCGTTATATCGATTTAGTGCTAACTTAATCGTTGGAAAAAAGTGAAGGTAGAATGATATTTAAATGAATTTCGTCGTTTCTTGTGCGTGAAAATAGAAGCAGGAGGCAAAAACAAATGTCTTTATTTTCTACCTGAGAAGAATTATTACTTCATAATAGAATAACCGCCAAGTATCGATCTCTTTTTTAACATGCATAAATTCTTATCTTGCTGAAAAAAAATTGCCTGGCAGTTTTTATACTTTTATTTTTTAGAAACTGAACCTCCTTTCTATTAAATTTATTTTTGCAGAATTTTCATTTCAAAGGAATCTCATTTTAAAGAAGCGATATTCTGAAAATTTTGCTCATACATTTTTTGCATATGGCAAAGGAAATTTGAATTTTTCTTTTTGGAATAAGTTCTGCGACTACTTTACTTAGAAGAAGGAAATTCACGTTTTAAGTAAAACAATAGACTAATTACTACTTTTATTACTTGTATTTGAATTATTTGTTACAGTTTTTTAAGCTTTTTTTTCTTTCATGTTTTCAAAGATATAATACTTGCTTACTAAATGTTTTGAATAATTTGTTCCAAACATCTTTCAATAGCATAACAATCAACTGTGAAAAGATTTAAGTTTGTCAACGGTAGTATCCTTATACAGTGGACCGGGAGGCGGATTCCCTTGATCAACGCGAGCCTCAAACTGATTAAGATTGACAGAGTCTCAGATTGCTACTTGCTTGAAAGATTTTGCGCAATTTCCCATGCAGTGATTTGCTTTCTTAATGGTTCTAATGCGGCAAAAAACATCGCCAGAACAGGTAGCAGAGTGTTCATCAAATTTTAAGCACCGGGTTCTAGGTGCAAGTAACAGAAGCCTCGTATGTGGGACTTTGCTTTAAAATTTCCAAGTATGCTTAGATAGCGATTCATATGGCATAACGTAGCAGATTTTCAGGGAGGAGACATCCACGGAAAAACACAGGATGCTTGTAATAATTGCTCGTGATACCGACAAAATAGCTGAGTTTAGCGTTTAGAAATAACTTAAACATTAGCGCTTTCAGTGCCTTCAGTTAACTGCTTCAAAATTACTTCTTACACAGGCAATATAAAAATGATCTTAAGAAGTTCAGTTATCCGCCTCCGTTCATTTACTTTATCAAGTATTTTCTTCCTCTCTTCTGCATGCTTCGTAGTGTAACTGGAAGCATCTTTGAGGCGTATTCTAGAGGTTCGGAGTTCGAATGAAATTGTGGATTCAAGGCATTGCGGCGAGGTTATTGCGGATTTCTTCAGTTTCCCGCATAGAAAAACAACGATTCTACAACATATTATGTTGCCTCTGAAAGATTATGCCGCATATCGCCTGTTTATACTCAAAATCTGACGAAGAGTGTGTGGTACAGGAAACGATTCATATCTCTGAGCTCTAGGATTTGAATTAGTTCTTTGTGGCAAAACACGAAAAAGGCTATCTTCCTAAGAGTTGATATAACTTACTGGAAGACGTGTTAAGAGAAAGTGATTACTCTTATTCACGTTATACATAGAAAAAAACCATATTTTCGATGAAGTAAGGAAATGATTTTGCCGTACCGTGTTTAAGACAGACTTCTTTCCTTGGAAAAAATGCTTGCAACTTGTCTGGGGAATGCAGGAACTCTGTCTGTATTTTTTATTAGAAAAATATGAATACCGTATGAAGAAAGACACAATGAATCTACTGTTCAGTTCAAGAAACCTATGGAGGAAGTACAAAATTTTAAGCCTAGCGGTTCTTCAACGAAAATTAAGAACTCCATTACAGCTAAAGAGATTGTTATGTTTGTTGGGACAGAAAGATATAAAAAGATCCTTTCTGCAAATTAACTCCCTCATAGCTTCATAGGTGAAAAAATGTTTGATGTTGTGATTTGACTGCAGTCACGTTCTAAAGATAGGTTTGATTCGGTTTTAGTTTATTACGGTAAAGTCCACTATGACTAGCTGCTTAAGGGAAGGGATGCCTTCGTGGAGGACTTTCTAAAGGAAACTGGCTCGTATACACGCTACACATGAAGAAAACCACGGAAACGCACATGCAGCCAGCCCGTTCACCTGAATTCAAACCCAGGTCGGAAATGCCAGTGTTCAGCGATTTTACCGCTCAGCCCCTTCTGAAGATAGGAGGTTTCATGACAAAAAATTAAGGCTTTTCTTTTGAGTAATTTCACTGCAGAATTTGAAGGGGCTGTTACGTGCCGTTTCATTAGAATCACCTTCAAGAATGTTGATATGAGAGACCATAGTAGTATTTGCTTTCCTAAAGTTGATTTGCAGCCAAGTATATTTCGCAAAAACGCAGACTCACCAGTCCAGGCAGTTATCAAAGAACTGCAGTACGCACAACAGAGGAAGCCATCAGATATTAACTGCTAAGATTCTCTATTTCTGTAAAAAATGTTAAGAAGTATATCCGCACAGACAACATGAATAAATTACGCTTCTATGTTTTCTAGACTCCCCGAAAGGAAGAGTAAAAAACTTCTAAATATTCGAAGATTACTTTACGCATTAGGATTTCTGTAAATATGTGTCAGAGGAGAACTGGTGATAAGATACAGATGTCATCGTTTAGTGCATTAGTCAGTTCGGATGCTTTAATAAGCTTTGCTAACTAACAAACAGTGCTAAGGAATACTTGAAATATACAGGAGTATTCCAAAAGGATAATAAGGCCAAACAGCCAAGTTCATTACTGTACCAATATATCAATACGAAGCTTTACCAAACTACTCTAGGAAATTTGAAGACCAAAACATGATTTTACCTACGAGGCTTTGGTTGTCAGGAAAATGAGTTTTACACCTAAAACGCATGCCAGTTTTGGCCTGATATGCAATAATTTAATTCTTATAGAATCTGATAACTCTAAATAAATTAGTCCTTTGAAAATCTTTTCCTTCATGCAAATTGTGCTACAGTCCATTGTTATTAATTGTCCCAGGAAATTTTCTAGAATTTCCATAAAGCGATCTATTTGTTAAAAAACAAAATGCCATTTGATTTTGCCTCTCTAATAATACTCTCTGATGATGATAAGATCAATACGAGATTAAATACGACACCAGTACGAGGTAAGAGCTTGCTAGCCTTTCTTCTGCAGACCAGCATTCTCGACGGCGTCGCATTACTATTTAATAGATCAAAATCTCATGCTCTTCTTTTAGACGAAAGGAATTACAAATACTTCTAGAGTATGGCTTGTCAGAACCTTTGGATTTACAGTAGTCGCTGCTCCTTGAAATGTGGTTAGAGGGCAATGCGACCCCTGCTCCATTCCAGGGAGGATATTCAACACTTTAACTTGACATTTGGGCAATAGGGGATAGCACGCAGTATTCCTATTCCTTAGTCTGCACTAATGCCGGACTTATCCTGATTTTATTACTTTTTCTGGGATCATCTGAAAGTTTTTGTGTACCGCACCTCCATAAAAAGTGCTGAGGATCTTGTGCACATATCTTCCATAGCTGCCGCAACTGACCGAAACCTTCCACAATATTAGAAACTTCATTCGCTGAAAACGTTAGCCATGTTTTACAGATCGTGCGCGCAACTCCGAAGACTATCTGTTACACTTGCATATTTTTAAAATATACCGGTTGTTGTTAATAAACCAAATTTGTTTCACTGATGTACTGTTCTTTCATTTCTCGTATTCTATACTTACAGGCTAACTATAAGATTAAAACCCGTCTTTGAATGATTACCTCTTCCAGACGTTTGTAAATATTGTAAGGAAATATAATGTATATAAATTTTAAATTATTACATATGTTACAGTATAAGTAATAAACTGATGATTATGTATATTTGCCGGTTATTGTATATAACCACCAGTAATGGCGGTAAATATGGTAAATAATTAAAAATTAATACTAAGCCAGTAGAATATAGTGCAAGGTTTTGAGTAGTCACTAGTCGGAAAGATAGCTTTTTGGAAGCTATGGTACGAAAGACTGTGATGACAATATTTTATAATATACAGTTAAAAAGTCAATAAATGATTATTTTAAATCATATGGATTTAGCCTGAAGACTCTTAAACTCTTACAGAACCAGTGAATAATTTAAAGGTTAATTGAGTAATCAGGTACTGTTGGGTAGTGTCTTTTGGGAGGACACCACAAAAGAAAGTAAAGATTTTGCCTCAAAAACTAACTAAATAGACCACATTGCGTTGGGTATTATTGTACCAACAACCCTATTGTACAACAACTAACCTTGATACTAGTGAATTTAAGATAGATCATGTAATAAAAATATGTAACTCAAACATAACAAAAACACAATAGAAATTTTTAAATTTTAAGGAACCTTAGAGTTTATTTATTAATCAAGGGCATTTATGTAAGAATCAATGTCTGTTACGTAATCACTCCGGAGTCGACTCTCCGGAGAGTGAAAAAAAATTCAAACATTAACAGCGAAACAAATTTGTTTAACAAACATATGTAATTTTTCTCCTTTTTTTAAATCATAATAATTTTCTTAACGGTCAATATTCTTAGTAATAATTTTCATTTCCTTACTAATTTAAATTATTCAAAAATCATAACTACTTCATTTCATAACAAATTAATACTTCCTAAACACAACTTTTTTATTTCTTAAAAAATTATATTTTAACTCAACTTATTATTGCACAGAAAAATAAATACTACTATTCCGATCAATAAATATAATAATAAATTTGCTATAAAAATTTACAATAAATAAATTTTCCATCATAAATTTTCATTAAACAGAGTTGCACTTGAGACCCCCTTTTTTTAGGTAAGTTATGAGGATTCAAAAAAAAAAACTTAACAAATTAATTACAGATTTTGATTACTTCGACCTCAGCTAGTAAAGCGGTCTCAGCCAGAAAACCAAAATTTTAAATTCTATTAACATTTTCATTCTTCAAAGAAAAATCAACTAAATTAAGCCAGTAAAAAATTAAACAAGGGGATCCCTTCTAAATATAAATTCAAACTAGTTCGTGTAAAGTTACAATTAAGAAAACCTATTTTTCATTGAGATTAAACCCAGTAAGAGAAAGGAAACGACAAAAGGAAAAAGCTTAACTGAATGAGGTTGACACAGCATGCTGTCCTCCAGCAAGGCTCTTCTGAATCCCAAAAATGTAAGGAAGATTTGAGGTGAGGTCCCTGGAATCTCTCTTAGAAAACAGATGCTCGAGTTGGAGATGGAACATGGAGTGGTCGGCCTCCCGGCGGACTAGAACGGATAACCATCGTTCAAAGCATTTACCGGAACCTTGGCTTAAGTAGAAAACTCTAGCAGAAGCGAGCTAGTTCAAACTGGAGACATGGACACTGCAGCCATCCAACCGACTTCCAGGAAACTCAATAAGCATGGTGAAGATGAAGGAGTAACCAAATGTAGTAGCGTATTTTTCATATTACTTAGTGTTCACTTTTTTTCGGTAGCCGATACTAATTTGCAAAAAGGATACCTCTGAAGTATTAAGAGGGCCAAAATACCCTTAAAGAAGATAACGTTACGCAGGGAAACCCATAAAGGAGGATGGCCCGAAAAAAGTCTATTTAGCTGGTAATCGTAAGCATCATGTTGAGGGAGCAATAAGCCCCGCTTCAAATTGTACGAGCTACTTCTCCATTCAGGAACCTCGGAAAAAGCGTTCGAAAAAGGAGCCGAGCGACTCCTGCAACGCGTTTTTGTTATGAGTGAGTGCCAGAAACTGCCAAACCCCACTAAAAAGGTGAAAAAACTTGCTCGTCAAACCCCGCCTTACACCCTGTAAAATTTCATACATTTCTAATTGTCACTTCAAACATTAATTTTACACTCGCCAAAAAAATGCCTACTAACACCTGGGGAAACCGCTGACAGAAAACCTACACTCCCTCACCAGAAATGCTCTTATCAGTGGGAAAAAATGCAGCTAAGATTCGTACTCAGAAAATTCATCCCCCACTCCACGAAAGTAGGAAAATTAATTAAATTGCCATAACTCAAAAACTAATTTAGCTATTGATTCGAAAGTAGTCTCAAATTGAAGATCAAATTTCTCTGCTTCTAGTAGTATAAATCCTAAATATGAGAACACAAATTAAGTGTATTTAAATTCAAATATTGCATGGAAAATACACAAAAATTCCATTGTCTGCCGTTTACAAGTATCGCGAATAACGAAAGCTAAGAATGTAGAAACTTAAGTAAGAAAAAAACCCCAATTAATATAAAACAGAATTACATAGAAATTAAGTAAAACATACGTTGTGTAGCATAAATTTGGAATATGAAAGATTAAATTTTGATTACTCACTAATTACTTATTTAACTTAATTTCGCTACACAAAAGTATTCACTTAGGGTAATCAGATTCTATAAGAGTTAAATTATTGTAAATTTAACTCTTATAAATTTACAATAATTTAACTCTTATAAGTTTTAAGTTTCACACAATTGTGAACTGAAAGATCTAAATACAGAAAATAAATTTATTATTAGAATTTATACAAAAGAATCACATATCAAAAACAAACTAAACCTATATAGTAGAGAAAAACATTTTTTCGAGATAACGTTAAATGAAACAACATCAAATTAAATATTTTAAGTGTACTTATAGACATATTAAACCGTTATGACATTTAGAATTTGACCTCAGAAAGAAATGATTTTCAAACACATTCTCAAACTGATATTGCTAAATCTGTAGCATCGTGAAGCAAAATAAATTATATTTCACAAATTCTGAACTGATTTCTAGTTTCTGAACTAGTTTCTTTTTCCAGTGGCAGGCTGTAGCCATTTATAGGCATTGACCACTACTAGAGCCGGAAGCGGTGGTCTCTTTACTATGAAAACCTCTAATAGGTGGGCCACCGTTGCTTCCTATGAAGGAACGGACAAATTACATCATGCGTTTTTCCTAGATTCGAACCCGGGCCCTTCGGTACGGCAATGAGGGTCTAGCTTCCCGTTAGGGCCACTGATTTCTGATATACCGTTGTAAAAGTCTTCCTTGTTTTGCTCATGATTAGAACTCTTCATTACGATCTTCTAATATCAGCTAATACATTTCGTAGATCATTTGCTGCTCTGCCCGCGTCTGGCACTCGCAGTTTCATTGCGGCACCAACTTTACAGAAGAAAATTTAAGATTTTTTGAAACCTCCAACATTTTCTTTGCCTGTGGTTCTCAACCTTCTATGCTGTCTTAATATTTCTTGCCTGTTTAAAATATCTGTCTGGATTAAAGGAAATGCTTTTTTATCTTCTTTCTGGGTCTCAGCCTTAGGTGGAAAGTCATTTTGCGATTTCTGTTCTTCGGCTCTGAGGTGTGGTTTGTTTAACCACAAGGAGGATATCTACCTAAGAAGAGGGATGCCTTTGTGAAAGAAGTTTTAAGGAAAATGGCTTGCATACACGTTACACAAGGGGAAAAATACGAAAAGCCGATGCAACCAGCCCATTCGCCAGGATTCGAACCCGGACCAGTATTTAGCGACTTTATCGGCTGGCCGTGGTAGGCCTCGGCTGCAAGATGTTCGATAGAGTCATTAAGGAAAGAAG
The DNA here is from genome assembly GCA_000611955.2 of Stegodyphus mimosarum. Lineage (NCBI taxonomy): Eukaryota > Metazoa > Arthropoda > Arachnida > Araneae > Eresidae > Stegodyphus > Stegodyphus mimosarum. The sequence goes on from KK116800.1 coordinate 77,083, forward strand.
ACATTTTCAAAACTATTTTTACAGGTATCCTAAACATTGTTTCATAAAAAGTATATTTGAGGGCTTCATGATATGCCCCGTTTTTTATAGTTGCACAAAGCGTAACCCTTCGGATCATTTACTAGCTTGATTACTTTTCAGCTTAGAATTTAGCAGATTTCCTACGTACTGGTGTATACGCTCAACTGAACCTTGAAGCCACTTTAAGTCTGGTTGTACCTAGGTTTGTTTTTCGTGTATAATTTTCAGATTCTACGTCATTGCACAAGATTCTTCTATGATTTTGTTACTGAACCTACGGCCTTTGCCACTTTAGAGAACACTCGAGGCTCCAAATACAGTAAAATTTCAATTAGATTTTATGCAACATCTTCTGCACGTTTGCATTTTAGTGCATGAAAATGCACGAACTTTGTCAAGCGTTCTTGATAGACGAATATAAAGTTATTATCTGGTTGCGAGTGTATGTTTAAAGTTTGCCTGGCATCTAGAGTTCCTCTCTTGAAAGAGCAATGGCCCAACAACAAGTCCTTTCTTGGGTACCTTTGAATTTTTTCTACAACTTTAACACTAATTTAAATAAATCATTACTTTTCAGTAGTAGTGTTTTTGCACTTTTTTTGAAATTTTATTTAATATCCTGTTTCTACCACCATGACCTGCCTATGAATGGGGTAAAAAATGAAATTACTGTACAACGTTCTTCGAAGTACATGTAAAAATGTAATATAAGAAGTGTTTTTAGTTACGAGAAAGTTAAGTTTTTCAACATTGCCTACTTTCATTACGTCGTATCGTTTTAGTTTCTGATAATCTTCCGGTTTTTTTCCGGCTACTTTTGTTCTTAGTATTACATACTTTTTTTAACAAGCCTTTATATTTCGTCAGAAGACCACTGTTTGCTTTTTAATGTTCATTATATTAACTAACTTGGAATTAAAACGTTCAAGCATACCAGCCATTATTCAATATTTCATAAAAAGCGCGAGAGAGTGGTAAAAAAACGTCTATACGGCATGAGATTAGAAATACAGTTAAATACCAAAAATCCGCCGACCTGAAATCCGCCAACTCCTGAAATCCGCACTGCCTCTCAAAATATAAACATTGAATTTATAGGTTCCAGAAACCGCAGCATGGAGAATGAAATACCGAAGAAAAAATATTTATCCAATAATGACGTCATAATTACCGAATAATAATGATTCTGTGTTAGTGGCAGAAAAAGGATCTTAGCCCAGAATAGGTTTTCAGTATCGATGATGTGTTCAGATGAGCCAACACTGGCATATCAGATAACCGATGATGAAATCACTGGCTCTGTTTTGAACTCGCCACTGCAAGAAAACGATTCTGACACCGACAGAGATAATGAATTTGATAGGAGTGAGAAAATATCTTTTAATGAGGGTTTGGAACATGGTGAAAAATACTTAAAATATTTAGAACAACAGAACTGTCCCACACAAGTTAAAAAAAATATGCTTTATTAGTATCCCTTATTTTTGCACGTCTCTTTTGTATATGTCCTTAATGCTTTAAAATATTCCTGTAATCACTAATATAAATGAATAACATATATATATATATATATATATAATTTAATGCTTATAATAAAATAATGTAATAATGTATATTATTGTACATAATAATTCAAGTTAAATGTATATAATATGCCCTATTTATTTTGCCCTTTTAGTCTGGTTATTATGATTTGGCTTTTCTGTCCTGAAATCCGCAAAATCCTAAAATCTCTGGTCCCAAGCATTGCGGATTTCTGGACTTCTACTGTACTACCGAAATCACTTTAAGCAGATTAGTGCATCCGACATCGATAAAGACTGTCAATCACGGACATGGGGTATGTTATTTGTGCGTTGTCACATGTTGCCTAGCAATAGTCTACGCCACAATGGAAGCCAAGGAGGTGCTAAGTAATCTGAATGAAATTTTGTTAAAGCGAGACAGGACCTTTATGCGAGACAGGAATTATAAAAACAAACCAAATAAAGCGAACAATTTATCACATGTACCAAATTTAGTGGTGATTATTCATAATCACCTGTATTTATGCAAATTATCTGATTAATCAAATTTATCGCAAAATTTGTAAAATGAGTATTTTTTCAGTTGCCTGTTTATTAAAGACTTCTTTGGTCAAGTATTTCCTGATTAATGGGGAAGCTTTGGAAAAAATAATGTAAAATGAACAACTGGGTAAAAGTAGGTAGATTTATCATTTAATCCCAAGATATGGCAAACAAATCAATTATTTTCAAACAAAGATCATAAGCTGAAAGATAGTGCCCCCGAAAAACTGATGTATAATCATCATAGTGATCTTTTTTATGCATAAGATGTTAAATTTTCTTTTTATGGAAAGGAAAGCGCTTTACCTAATTCATCAAGTTTGCTACAGCTTTGTTTTGTAATGAAGAGGAAAGATAATTTTATCTTCATTAATTGATTTTCTTTGGAAGTATAATGAAGGAGAAGTCTAGCCCGCAGTAATGCGTAAAGAAAAAATGATTTTTTAATGAAGTAAAGACTTCATAAAAAACGTCTGTATTCCTCTTTACTTTTGATTTTTGTTCTGATTAATATCCTCTTTTAATTCACTTGCTTATCCATCTTCGAGTTGCATCATTTAGGTAATTAAATGTCAGTAAAACTTAGAAGTATACTAATTAATTCAGACGTCAGTAAGAAGATAGCTGAAGTGATTAGCAGCAATTTTAAATTCAGAAATCAAACGCATTTCCATCTAATGATCTCAGACTGCTTCTTGCTTTTCAAATGATATTCTGAACTAATTAACTAATATTTTTTTAGTTATTACATAAATAATACTGAAGGAACATAAATCACTTACAAAATAACAATTTCGATGCATGAACATTGTTAGAAATCTAATTATTGGCTGAAATAAACTATTTCGCTAATTAACATAGTTTCTAAAGTTTATTAATGAAAACAATCAAAGGTTCTTTGCAAAATTACTTTTTTTGAAATTAAAAGCTTGACACGATTTTGTTTAGTTTCAAAAATCGACTTTGCGAAGTATAAAAAGAGTAGGATTAGAAAGGAAAAAGGAAATACCAAAAGGATTTACAATCCAGATTAATTTGTTTCGTAAAACTTACCAATTTGTTCTTATCGAATTTAAATAGATAGGTTCATAATGGATAATATGCAGCTTTATTTATTAATTTAGTTTAAAAATTGCTTAATTTGTTTGGCATAAAAATAATCAAATCATAAAAATTCACAAGATTTAAAAGATTTCACTATAAACATGAAAATGCAAAGATTTTACTGTGTTTTAAAACATGGGATTAAGTTTCAGCTTTCTAATACTTACACACTGTAACTGAAAGATAAATACGCCAATGTAGAATTTAAAATTAGACAAAAACAACCTTAGATTGGAGTCAATTTTTAACATTTGATCACATCTATGTTAAATAATCACAGTTGGTGATTTAATTAAAATTTTGTTTTGATTTCTGAAACGATTGTAAGGTTTTAGTTAAATTAACCAAGTTTTATTTTAATTTAAATCTTTCTATCTCTTCTCTGTTTCAACTTCCCGTCAGAAGAAGCGCGCGTTTTCAGCTTATGCTAATTTGAAGTACAGCCAATTACTATTTAAACCAGAGGTAGAACCCTCTTAGTGTGAGAGAGCTTTTACTCTCGGATCACGGTCATTCTGTTCGACGTTCGCCTGACCAGCTAGCAGTTAAGATTATAAGCCATAGTGCTTACTACGTGATTGCATATTGAAATAAATTGAAGTGCGCTAGTATTAGTATTTCTTGCTACGCACCATTTAGTTAGAGGCCAACTCCGCGATTTGCTCTGCGAGCAAAGTTTAATTAAATTTCTATTTAGGTTTAATATAAATTTATTTTATTGTTAAGTTAGGCCCAAGTGTGGTCTTTTACTTTCTGTATCCCTCCCGAGTTGGGAAGTGTGTAAATAATAGTGATTTAATAAAAGAGGATTTTAAATCCCTTTCAAGTGCAGTTATTCTCCAGCACAGTATCTACACCAGAACAAAGCGCATTTTCAGCTCCCTTCCAGTTCAGGACTTTTTAGGTTAAGGAGTTACTTCAACATGTTTGCAAAACATATGCACAGAACACTCAGTCCTGACACGATCAACCTGCAAAGTTTCTTCACTTTGAGAATCTGATTTTTTAAGGCTTTTACATTCGCAAAATGTGTCATCTTTAGTTAATAACGTCAATTTTTACACAGTTCTTCCCAATAGTTTCGATATTCTAACAAATTACATTTTTAAAATTTCATTAGTGGTTTCCTATGCAGATGACACTCACTCCTTTAGCTTTTTCTTTATCCCTTCCACTGATTTAGACATGACTACAAACATAATTACTTCTTGTCCTACATTTGAAAATATTTTTGCTTTTGCAGAAGAACAGCTTATGTTTGAAAATTTACTCTAATCTAAAGCTACTTTATTGTGTAATTTTAAAAGTTTTATGCTGTTTCATGCCATTTAATATTCTTATAAAAGAATGAAAATGAATTCTTCAAGGTTCCATATCTTGTTCCTATATTGGTATAATGAAATAAATCGTATCACAGGAGTTAAAATAAGTCTATACTGAAAATGTAAGCCAAAGGATTAAAAAGCAAGATCTAAAATATTTTATAAATATCATACTTTACTTATTTATTCTGTAAAATTTAGAATACATTATCTCCCTTTCACTTATTTGAATTTCTAGTCATGAATCATGATTTCAAAGTATTTCGACAATTATAGAAAGATTATTACATTTTTCGAAATGAGAAGCATTATAAACTAGTTATGTTCTGCCCGGGAATCAAAACATATACCTTTCTAATTGTTACTGATGTGTTAACTAACTCCCTCCTGTGGATTAGTTTAGCTATGGCGATCTCACATTTTTAGTTCAATGACGTATAATGTGAGAGAACTGGAATCGACAAAGAGATACTGCAATAGCTTGCTCTCTTTTTTAGGGTCCCGGTTCGTCCGATTTACATTGAGGCCAGAGAAACCTAAGTTTAAGGTGAAGAAATATTTGAATCTACTGGTCTTCAGTACTGGTACTTGAAACCCATGGGAATTATCTTAATCCGGAATCCAGTTCTCGATGCGTTCTTCGCAGAACCGAAGACTCGTGGGTACTCAGCAAGCAAGATACATTTTCTTACAAAGCAATCCTTTACACCGATCCCACATGGGTTCTGAAACGATTTGACTCTTTATATTGACAGGGAATATCTTAAGCTACGAAGAACTAAAACAGAAATGATCCTTTATCTGTTTTCACCGGCGTGTGCAAAGCTATCCATTGTGATATCAAAATTATTCATGTTTTGTTTCAAGGAATTGAAAACTAAGCAATTAGTATTATTTAACTTTTTCTGAACTTATATTACTACATAACACATTTGCATAGTTCCTAAAAAAGAAGAAGCAAATGTAGTTCAAGTGCTCTAACTTTTGAGTGACGAAGAAAATCAAAAGCGAAAATCACCTGAAGCTGAACACAAAATGTTCAAGTAAATATATAATGCAAAGGTGTAATTATCTTTTCATTGTTAGAAACAGGACACTGAAATTCAAGAGAAAAAGACGTAATTATTGTCTAATGTTAACCATGCTTCCAGAAGTTAAATGCAATTATTTTATTATTTTTTATGTTCTTCGAGGGTTGGAAAAATAATGAAAATCTCAAGAAAGAAAAAAGCAGAACTTTCTAGAAAGATTAATATTTTCAGGCTAATGATTGGATTTATGTAAATTTATTTCAGAAAGAATGAATTTAAATTTTGTAGTAGATCAAGTAAGGTTAGGAGAAACGTAGTGCGCCAGTTATTGTTTCAAAGTTTTTTATGCATTTGAAAGGGAAAATTTTGGAAGAAATTGGTTAGAAATTTTCTGTTAAAGTAATGTCTAGTTTGATAATATAATTTATTTATTTGTAAGTGAAATATTAAATCGTGTTAGGATTTATATCACAATATAACAATATATTAGTAATATAAGAATATACAACTACAATGATACGTGTTGTGATATAATGGATTTATATTCCAACAAGTATCGTTATGAAACTGAATTAGACCGCTTAATAGCAAATATGACCCTCGTGAAAAACAAGCAAAACAAATAAAAAATCAGAAAAAGGTAGAGATATAAAAAACATGAAATAGCAGGAAAAAAAGCAAAAATATCCGAGACATCAAAATTTAAAAAAGACACACAGGGAAAACTCCAAAACGACAGGAATTGACAAATATTAAATAGCATAAAATGCTTAAAATGCAGCTAAATTAGAGAATATGAATTAAGAATTAAAAAATGCTAAAATAAAAAATACCAAAAAGGAATGAAATAAAAAATTAACAAACCAGAAGAAAAGAAATGGAAAAATTGATATCATTAACTCCGAGACCAGAAGTACAGACAATCAAAATGAAACCACGGTGAAAGTTTAGTTAATATTTTAGTTCACTGTTTTGATAGTCTAAGGTTTATTTACATTAGTAGATACTAGAATTAGTAGATACTAGTGAATTTAAGAGCTACGTTTTGAGTTGTTCAGAAAATAATTTTGTTTCTCTGTCAGAGGGATTGGCTATATTTTTACCCAGCCACTTATAATGTACTTTGACAGCCGACATTTCAAGGTTTATTTGTTCGTTTTTCCGGCGCGTCATCAAATATAGAAAATTAAAAACGGAATTTCCGGTATATTTTGCTTTTTTATTACTGACAACTTAAAGAATGTTGTTCAAGAAAGGAAAAAAAATGTGTTACATGCAGGAAGACGATGAGGAAGATGAGGTGATAGAATCCTTCGCCAAAAGTTGTTCGTAAAGTTTCGTTTCGGAAATTTCAATATTGACGATGAACGATAACATGGTGCACTTTTAATGCTAACACTGGAAGCCAAATGGTTGAAATTGACATTTTCAATATAAAAAATGGAAGGCCAGTTGAAGTTGATGAAGATAAAGGTACGGACTAGTAGGTAAAATGGGTAAAATAATGAGAATTCGATATTTATCAAATTTAACAGTTTATGATCACATGAAGCTCGATATACAAATTCCGTGTATTAATAAAGAAAGAGATTGGCTCCATTGCATTGGCAATTGTTCTCAAACATTAAAAAATGTCAAAATTTGAAGCGAATCATAATCAGAGACGAGAAATGGATTGTGTATAACAATGTCAAACGCAAGTGATCATGGAGCAGAAGAGATGAGCCTGCTCAAAGCACTTTAAAGACAAACTTAATTTTTTTAAAAAAGTGATGCTCTATGTTTGTTGGGATTTTGATGGAGCTGATTTTCTTTTCTTTTTTAACCGCTGCAAGACAATTCCTCAACTGGATGAAAAGTGCACTGATATCAAATGGGCAAACTGAATGGTACTAATAAACAGACAAAACAGAAACGGAGAACTGACCAATGCTAAAGGCATAATGTTCATGGTGATAATGCCAGATCTCGCACAAGTTTGGTAACTCGTCAGAGTTGTTATAGGGCATGGATGGGATGTGCTACCACACCCACAATGGTTGCAATACGTATCCTTGGATTGTTACTTGTTCCTGTCTTTACAAAACTATTTTAATGTCAAAAAGTTACTTGATACGAGGATATCAAAAACCACTTGGATCAATTTTTTGTAAGTAAAGTACAGAACGTTTATGAGTGTGAAATCGCTACCACCAAAATGATGGTAAAAGGTATTTGACCAAATTTGTAAAAAATTGGACTCTAAAAAACATTTGCATATTATAAGAATTTTGGTTTTCGCGAGGAAAGAATACGAAATTACTGTGCAAAACACCAACAGTTATCGAAAAGTATAAAAGTCTTTAACTGTTATAGATATCTTTAAAGTAAATTCATTTTCTTTGATTGAACTATGATTTATCTTAAAGATGCAAATGGTTTCTATGATTAAAAGAGAGTTTTGCTCATCTAATATAGCTTTCAAGTTTACATTCATAAGTAAATAAAAAGTTTTACTGAAAAAGTTTATTCTTTTAAATAAACATATCAAAAACGTTAAAATATGATATCTCTAGAAATCATTTTTGCTTTTTGGGCATGCAAGCCAACAGTATTCTCCTTTGATGAGGAAAAAAACTTACACATTTTATATTAAAGAAACATGTAGTCGAAAAAGAAAGAAGCGGATATTACTGGAACTTCGTACTTCTAACACGGCAGTGAGGGTTGTAAAAAAGGTGGTAACCAAGAAAAGAAATATGATGTTCGTAAAGTTCGTTGCAGCCTGCTGTAAAGAACGCGAACTGGTTCCGATATCTCGTTTACAGGCCCATTTCTTTCGGCTGAGACCGATAAACTATCGACCCATTTTTTTTTTGACTTTTGTTCTTTTGTTTCTTAGGTCTTTTATTCAGAGTGTAATCTATCTCTATTGAAGACAGCTGAGCCATCAATCTGTGTTCAAATTTTTGGAGGTGAATGGAAACGTGTATGTTTTCACAGCAGAATATTAGCATAAAATACATATATTTTCGGAACATGCTTGCGTGCAGCATAAATAAAAGTATTCGAGTCCAGTATAATTTGTTTCCAACATATATTTATAAAAGCAGTGAAGGGGAATATTGCGATATATAAAAATAATAGTACTTGCACTTGTCACATTACGTTCTATAGGTAAAATTATTTCATGCTACATTTAATGCTTTAAAAATAAGTTTGCGCCAAGTTTTAATAACAATTAAAATTACCTTTAAACGCTATCCTGTCTCCCTTTTGACCCTCGATACATACATATTCGCTCAGATCAGGTAATATAAATTAATGAAACCGAAAGAGAGTTTAAAAGATGTTAACCGCAATTCATGTCTATTGAAGAAGGAACCGCTTTGATTTTCGTAAGCGTTAGCGCTGATTTGCCTGGGAGGAATTAGCATTGGTAGGAGGTCTTACTGATTCTTTTTCACGCTCGAAGTTTATAATTGCCCCTATTATAGTGATTTGCTGAGGATGCTTGCCTTAGAAGGTTTAATTTTGATGTTTGTGAATTTTAGTGTAGGTCAGAATGTATTAAATTAATTTCGATAAATAATCAGATCTTTAATTTGTAAATTCTTGCTATAGTTGTAACCAACAAGGTGTGGAGAAACAAAGTTACGAGCAAAGCTCGTATTTGAGTTTTAAATCTCGGCTTGTGTAAGTCGATTATAGTTAGGACGGTAACTAGTTGACGTTTTAAGAAGTAACCGTGAATAACACATTCCTAAGGGAACATATTTTTAAGAATATTTAATGTTACAGAAGTTAATAGCATTTAAATACTTAAAACAGTCTGTAGAATAAAAGTTGCAGGAAATTTACATATGCGTTGTTGGTTAATTTTACAGTATTATGATGAAAAACAATGAAAAAATAACAAGACGTAACAAAAGCATATACTTTACGTAAACGCGCGTACGTCGGGATGTCTTTGTCACAATCATTGTTTAAATGCACTTTTATGTTTCCTGCTCGGATTTAAGCGGCTAATTGTTCAAACTGATACCTAACTGTTATATTTAACTGTAATTTATAATAAAATTTGCATATATTCATAAATGCAAATCTTAATCTATCCAGTTATCAATAATTTATAATTTTATCATACACTGCTGGCCACGCAGATTACAACACCAAGAAAGACAAAAGATATCACACAGGATTTATTTAGTAGATAACATGTTGACCAAGTATCAAATGATTAAATTTATAGACTTCTGTAAAGTGTGGTTCCTTCCAGAATCAGTAGCCAGAGTAGCCGCCATTGTTGGTGATCCCCGCTGCCACACGCCTCGGCATTGATTCAAAGAGACTTTGGATGTGTTCTTGGGTCTCTGCAGACCAAGCAGCTTCCACGCGTTGCCAAAGTTGATATGGTGTGGCAGCTTGGGATGTAATCTGGGTCAATCGTTCAGCAACCATGAACTACATGCTTTCTATCGGAGAAAGATCCGGAGAGCGAGCCGGCCAGGGAAGCAGTTAAATCTGGCGATTAACGAAGAACCCTTGGACAATGCGTGCCACGTGTGGTCGCGCATTATCCTGTTGAAATATAGCCGTGGGCAAGTCCTGAAGGTAAGGAAGGACAACTGACTCCAACACCTCGGAGATGTAGCGCTGGCTGTTTAAAGTACCGGCAATGCGTAGTAGAGGAGTGCGAGAGTGATATCCAATACCGCCTCATACCATAAAACCCGGTGCAGGACCAGTGTGGCGGTGCATAACGCAGCTGTTCAGCATCCTTTCTCTACGGTGTCTCCAGACTCGAATCCGACCATCATGGTGTTGCAAACAGAAGCTGACGCGTCAGTAAAGACAATCTCATTCCATTCTGCCTATGTGCGTGATGCTGAAATCCTTCTTTCATCGCACCATTGGCGGCGGAGACGTCTGTGGTTCTGCGTGAAGGCTAGACGAAGCAATGGACGTCTTGCGGACAGACCACTTTGCTATAAGCGGCATCGAATGGTACGGGCAGACACTGGATGATGCTTTATAGACTGAATGTGCTGTGCTATGGTTCGTGATATGACTGAGCGATCCGTCACTGCCATGCGCACAATGTTCCTGTTATCACGTGGTGCACTGAGGTGAATGCGATTGAACACGTCGGTCCGTCGTACCCTCCTGCATCCAACAGTCACATATCCGCATTACAGTTGTTTCGTTTAGTCCAACATGACTACCGATTTCCCTGAAAGATAATCCACACTCTCGGTAGGTCACTATCCTTTCTCTGTCGAACTCGGATACTTGATCAAACGATTATTGCTGTTTACTACGAGGCATAATTGATCGTTTTTTTTTTGAAAAAATTACAAGAAAAACACAACTGCCGAACTTGAAATCGTCGAAAACTCCAAGCCTTTAATAGCGCTCTGAAGTGGCGCCACAGACGCGCGCGATGTGCGTCTGCCCTAAATTCTAATCATTTGCATATCTCATCTCCGCTAATGCATGTTGTAAATTTCATGTTATTTGCCTGCTTCCTTCAGGGTGTTGTATTTTCGGTGGCCAGCCTTGTATAAATAGCTGATGATTTGTAATGCTATGTAAATTCTCAAATTTTAAATGCCCTGTATTTAAGTTGCTTTCATGGAATATAAAACTTACGTAGCATTTTGCTTTTCGCATACATGTGTGAAAGTTAACATACGTAAGAGGTAAAATATTACAACATTCGCGTAATGAACTTTGTTGCAACTGAAAAGAGAAATTTTATAGGTAAAAGAGGAATGATGTTAAATATGAGAAATTTGATAAAAATAATGATATTTTTTATATGAGTTTTTTTTAAACGAGGTACTGACGGTGCAAATTCTTAAGATAGTTTCGAAAAAGATTTGGATGAAATCTTGAACCTTGATATGTTTCTTTAAATAAGTGAGAGTTTTGCACGAATTTATTTTGAAGCAGGAGACATGAAAAATGAGCAATGCTCACGCCGGAACTTGAACCTGGGTATCTCGAAATACGCACTTAGTGTGCTACCGTTACACCACGAAGGAATGTAGAAAGGAGGGAGAAATATAGGCCTTTTCAGATTTTTGGCAACAATTTGAATTATTTCATGCATGTAATAATTCAAATGGATTGCAGTAACTGTAGCGAATAAGTCGTACATACATATATCTTACGTTGATGTTCAGTCAGCGTAGTGTCATTCCCATATTTCTTAAATCTTTGAAACAATATCCATACAAGGAAAAAATAATGCTATTTAGATGGTGCTTTTATTTTCATAAATACTTTTAACTCTTTCGATTCAATTAAAGAAGTTAAGAGTAATTTAGGTTAAAAGAACATACGGCAGCATATATTTCAGAAATTAAAAAAAAATAGCATCAAATACTTAGCGTGACTTGAAAAATTAAATTAAATCATATTTTAATCTAAGAAAATTTACTAACCGCAAAATAAGAAAAAGGACTTTACATGGATGACATTTTGATGAAATTGAAAATCTCATTCTTCACAATTATAATTTCCGAGCAGGTAATTTGCTACATTTAACTTAATACTAAATCCTTAGCAAATTTCCCTGTGAAATTTGTGGTTACAGGATTCATTTCTATGCAACTCATTTACCACACCAAGTGCATTTACCAAGTGCATTTTCTGGAAATAATTTAGTAGTAGCAGAGAAATGCCGATTTAACATTATTCCTATTAACGGGGGGTTATAGGGCACATTAAGAGGTACGATGATCTCTGTGGCTCACCAGGGAGCGCTAAAGATTTCCCCTAAGTAATTCATCATGCTGCTCTCTACATGTGATCAGCCTTATCATCAATCAACTAGACTGGAAGATCTTATTAAACCCAGAATAATCTCTGCATTTTGAGTTGCCGCAGTAAACAGTCGAAAAATGTCAGAAAAATATCGAGAATATTAAGATAAAGACAGACAATGTTTGAAGCATTAAAATTCTTAGGCTATTAAAGCCTATTTACTGATCTATAGGAAGAAGAGGTTTATACAAAATTTAGTGGTAAGTACGTAAAATTAGAAAGAAAAACAGCATTAATAATAAAAGAGAGATAGTGAAAAGGTTTTATTAAAATTTCAATTTCAAACTTTTGACGATAGTGTTTTGAAACTTTATCTGATCATTTCTTGATTTATAAGAGCGAAATACATCTGTTATTTAAAATTTTATCATTGAACGAACTGGATATTTCTACATCATACTTATTTCAAAATGTTTATTAACGATACAGTTTCGGGGGTAGAGTGCTGTTAGGAAATGAAGGTCATTTGGAATGCTGATGCTTCTGAGTGTATGTTTCTAACGAGTTAATATTCAGATTTAAAAGATTTTTTACATTACCTACGAAACTGGTAGACAGAATTTCATGAAATTTGGTAGAAACATAATGTTAACAGGTTGAAAAGATAAAACACCACACAAACAATCATCGTGTGTAAGTTAGTAATGGACGAAAGAAGATCTAAAACAGAGGTTGTAAGATCTATTAGAAAGGAAGGCTAATTCAGGATATGACGCTTTCTAACAGTTTTTTTACAGCTCTCGCAGCCTGACTTCATCCTGTAATGAGGCCATATGGGTTCTTCTGGCATTCGGCCCCACTCGTGCAACAACTTTGTTTTCAGAATTTGGAGGATTCTGTGAGTGGAAAAGCAAGTTGAAATTGCCCTTCCAATAGCGGTCTGGACATGTTCTGGCATCTAGGTCTGCAGATATGGCAGGCCAATGTATCTAATTAGCATCGTCGTTAAAAATCATCCTTAAGTGAAGAAGCGTTGTCGTACATAAAAATTAACTGTTAGACAACAATTCTTCTGAAAAGGAGAACATAGTGTTAAGTACAATCAATTTATATAAATCTATGTGTTTTCATTAAAATGTGTCTATCAATTCTGGAGAAGTTCAACTAAATGTAAAAATTCTTTTAATTTTGAACATCGGTGTAAAATATAACAGAATATGCCTTTCTGTGGTAATAAGTAGAAATACAAATGAATATATAGCAGCGAAATGTTTAAATTAGATAAAACTATTTAAATTCATAGGAAATAAAGGTATGTAACTTGATAATAGAACATTACTCATCATTATAAAATGCTTTAAAAATATTTAAATAAATTTGATGCTTAACTATGAAAGAAAATTTTGCTAATGTAGTCCTGTGAATTAATAGCGAATAATCAAGAAGCAAAGTTATTCTTATCTAGAAATTTCAATGTTAGAAGAAAGCTATAAAATACTGCAAGAATACTGTACATGTTTTCGAAAGCAAAACCTGAATTACACTGGTGTGCAAAACGTAAGCAACAGCATGGTTTTTTGCCATAACTCCACGAGAAATCAACTGAGAGACATGAAATGCAGAAATGAAAGAGAGAAATCAACTGAGAGACATGAAATGCAGAAATGAAGGAGAGTATTATATACGTAAAGGATGACGAAAGCATCGGAGCTGAAAAAGGAATCCAATGCATAGAGTATGGAATCAAACAAAAACAAGCTTTAATGAACGCATAGTATCGGAACTCATGATTGTCTATCCAAGAGGGAGAACAACAAGCACATGTTCCTTAATATGGGATATGTCTTCCCCTCACTGCATTGGTTGCTTCGTCTCATCTCCGCATACTCAGAACCAGCTGGTGCAACATTTCTTGCGGTAGGAGTGCCCATTCCGCAATCAACATCTGTTTGAGTTGTTGGGTGTTCTCCAGAGGATGTAAGCGTGCTGCAATGCGTCTCCCCAAAGCATCCCACACATGTTCGATGGGATTTAAAACTGGGGAGCACGCTGGCCAATCCATTCGAGTGATATCTTCCCTTTCCAGTAGCTCCTCAACAGCAAGAGTGGCCGTGCATTGTCTTCCATAAAATTAAGTATGGGCCAATGGCACCTCGGAACAGACGCACGTGGGGAAGGAGTACCTCCTCACAATAGCGATCCCCGGTTACAGACCCTCTGTTGAAAACATGGAGCTCAGTTCGCCCGCTGAGCATAATGCCTCCCCAGACAAGAACTCCAGGACCACCGTTACGGCGTCTTCCCTTGATGATACTGGGATAAAACCGGGTCCCGACCTCTCTCCAAATCAAAACGCGTTGAGAATCGCTTCTGGTACTGAACTGACTCTCATACATAAAGAGGACAGGACTCTAGATCAGTTGTCCAGTTTTTGTGCTCTCTGCACCACTGTAAACGGTGGCCAACTTTCAACGGGAGGCAGCGTTCAGGACGACGGGCGAATAGGCCTCCTTTGTGAAGGCGTCTGGCCACAGTAAACCGCGACACTTGTCGCCCCGTTGCTGTACAGAGTTGCTGAGCAATGACGCTTGCTGACTGCTGTCGGCATCTTTTCGCCTGCAGGACTATATATCGGTCATCCTCTGCAGATGTCGTTCTCGGGCGGCCACCACCAACCTTTCTAACAGCTGTACCTGTGGTTTGGAACGCTTTCCAAGCGCACGAAACGACACTTTTGTTGATTCCGAACTCTGCAGCTACACTAGTGACAGTACACCCCTCCTCCAGCTTTACGATCATTCTGCCATGTGTGAAGTCGTCCAGGTGATTTCTTCTAGCCATATTTCACGAACTGACTCACTGGCACTTGCATCGAATATGTTGAATTCCGTCTCCGTATACGCGCGACGTTTCTACTGTTTTATGTGTTCATTGTACTAATCTCCAGACCTCTTTTTCTGCAATTTCATGGCTATCTGCTAAATGTTTACAATTTTGCTTAAGTTTTGCACACCAGTATACATTACGTAAAACGAATGCATTGCTCAGCTTACACTGCTAACAGAATGAGGAATTCTGTCTGTTTTCGTGATTGTGTTAGGAGTGAATGAGTCACACATTTGATTAGATAGTGTGACGACGGCTTTACGAATAAACGAAATGAGATAGTGATATTGAAATTTCAGATCATGAAAGTGAACTGAAATATGCAACAATACCAACAAAATTCCATTTATTGTCTCACAGTGCATGCCCATGATGCTGCGTCAGTGCAAGTCCTTTCAAAACAGTTTCTTACCCGGATATGTTCTGTTATAAACAATCATTTCTGCACTTTTTTATAGCCGAAGGCATAGCAACAATGCTGCTTAAAACTACATCTCTCCACTTTTACAGTACTACGATTATTTTAAGCAATGTCAGATCAATTCCCAGAATGATTCGGATAATGGTCATTTGCAGTATGGCCGACTGCAAACACAAATGTCCGTGTTGCAAATGCAATTTGTTTCGGCTTGTTCGGCGCTATCTTGGCTAATGATATAAACCTGAGCACGTATCTGTTACTTAAAGTGAAGTTTCAAATTTAAAAATCCATTCACCAATTCTGTGTGTAATGTATAATAATACACTACATTTACTCGAAATGAATGAGCTTATTTTTGATTCATTTTTCTACACAAGCGTTATTCAAAACAAGATGAGAATTTGTTATAATTTATTGCGACACATATATGTCTAAAAATTACATTAGAAAGACGATTTCCATTATAATTATACTGCCTTACGGATGGGGTCTTCATGATTTTAAATATTTGATTGCAATTATTGTATTATTGTGTTAGTTTTTCAATGTTGTCTTTTCTCTCCTTTGTTATAAGATTAATTACATGCAGGTAAGTAACTATAGTCCTCAGGTTTATGTGTATGTGTACGAGACTAAAAGCACTACTGAGGAAGCACAACTGTAGAAGCATTTCAAGTTATGAAGTCCTAAATATATACGTTTCCCCAACCTGTTGCATCCAATAGCTTAATCGGAGCATTGAAGCTTGAAATTCACTAAATTGATACTGTTGCTGTGCATTTTGAGGAAATTTGACGCACGATATTAAGACTGAACTTGCTGTGTGAAGCAAATCTCCTTTCTAGTGGGTTTTCAAGGTGTGAATGTTTTTCTTATGAAAACTGAAAACTTAGTGTCAAAAAGTTCGTGTGTATGCTTTAGTCAGCCTAAATAATAAAGGGCATTTATATTTATGATTATACGTATGCTGAAGTATTTTTGAAGACTCTTTAGTACTTTATAATTTCGTTTTTTTTTATGTTCACATTTATTTTTCAAAGGTAATCATTTTGTATATAATTCTGGATTATTTAAGCAATCTTCGTTAACATTGTTATGAACTTTATACACATGTAGATAATTTTAGTGAAATTGTAGTATTTTTTTTTGTATAATGTAATATGAAGATCTAGCTTTGCCAGAAAAGTAGGAATATAGGGGCAAATCTATTTAACGTTGAGTAAATGGCTATCTCGCTAAATTGGCGAGATATCGCCAAACTGAAGCCGGGTTTAGCGCCTAATTTTTGTCCCCAAACTTGGCTACCTTTCAGGACATTTTGGTCCGGTCCCTATATGATTGGGCCCTGTTGTAATTGATCACTATATGCCAACTGTAACCGTATCCGGTCTTTAGCTGTAACTTTATGTGCCTTCCAGTAATTTCGAGAAATCGAATATACTGGAGATTTCTAGGCGGCCGGGTGAAACCTATGTGAGACAAGAGAGAGCGTTTGTTCTCAGTTGTTAGCTTAGAGTTTATCAGGACTTAGTGTTCTGTGCATCATTTTTGGAAACATAAATACAGTCTGTAATCGGGTTCTTATCCTCAAGTTCTAAGTCCTGAACTGGAACAGTGAGCTGATGTAATGTAAGCTTTGTTCTGATGTACTGCTGGGCTGGATAGTAACTGCACGTGAAGGGATTTGAAATCCTCTTTTATTAAATCACTATTAATTACAAACTTCCCAACTCGGGAGTGATACAGAAAGTAAAAGACCGCACTTGGGTCGAACTTAACAATCAAATAATATTTAAATACTAAACCTAAAATAGAAATTAAATCAAAGTTTGCTCACAGAGCGATTCGCGGAGATTGGCCTCTACCTAAAAGGGTGCGTAGCAAGATATATTAATACTAGCGCACTTCAAATTGTTTTACAATGCAATTACGTGGCAAGCACTATGGCTTATAAATCTAAACTGCTAGCTGGTCAGACGAACGTTGAGCAGAGTATCCGTGATCTGAGGCTAAGTTCTCTCACAATAAGAGGTTTCTACCTCTGGCTTAAATAGTACTTCGCTGTACTTCAAAATTAGCATAAGCTGAAAACGCGCGCTTCTTCTGACGGGAAGTTGAAGCAGAGAGGAGATAGACAGATTTAAATTAAAATAAAACTTGGTTAGTTTAACTAAAACCTTACAAGTTGACTTCGGAATACTGAGATATTCGTGTTAGCTTCGCTCTTTATATGCGCTTTGCATTGCGTCATGTTTAATGTTCTCAGTAGTTTGAAGTGTAACTATGGATTGTGCTCTGTACGAGTATTTTTGTGGAAAGTTCCAGAACTCTCAAGTGTTTCTTCTGGTAAAATAAATTTTATCAAGCTATCAATTGGTTCTGTGTGCAGTGAATTTCTTAAGAATCCGTATTCACGTAACAGTATTAACGTTCCGCAGTTCACGATGCATTACGCTTTTAATCAAGTGAATAAAGTGAACGCGATTTTTTTTTTATGAGAAAGGTAGCGGAAAATAAAAATACGAGATACTTTCTATTGAAATAAAAAACATTGAAAAAGTAATTTGGTTTTTCCTTGCGTAAAATAAAAGCTTTTACTGTAACATTTTCATATTACGAATTAAATTTATTACTAGTTTGATGTTGATTACAGTGCTAAAATTTCGTTTTTTTCTTCACAATGTATTACAGAAAGTAGAATGATTAGTAAATAAACCTCTTCCAAGAATATTCGTGCAAAAGACGATCATTTGTAATATACATGAGAGGGTAAAAGAGCTTAGTGAAACTCTACTGATGATAAATGAAGCTTAAATGACAGGATGCTCACGAATCGATTAAACAAAGAAACTAAACAGAAAGGTACTTACAATAAAAGTATAAAAAAAGACTTTTTCTTAATACACGAAAAGACTGATGGAATGTTCCCAAGTTGAAAAAGAATCGAAGTGATAACCAACTAGAAAATATTTTCATGCCGAAAAAGGAAACTTCCAATCTTGAAAAAGAAAATGGATTATTTATAGTACATACTTGCATACAGTATTAGATAAATAGCATTCGATTATTTCTTCTTTACTAATGATAGTTATATAGTCTGTATTAGTCACCTTTAGAGGAAGAAAATGAGTTTTAGAGAAAACAAAAATAATTATTTTTCACATAGGCGTCACAGACAAACGAATGATAGTTGAACTCGATAATTCAAATTTTTATTTATTGTTTTGTAAAGAAATGCATTTTATATCAAATTTCCCTTTCCATTCGGTTAAAAAATATTTTGATTAAAGTTACTTTTTCTCCGTCTATTCGTGAGTCCTGTTTAATGCAAACCTGCGAATTGTTTTTAAAGTTTGGATGGTGAGGAAGCAATTCTTGTATCTGAAATAATTTAGCCTCTTGGTACAAGACAAAAAGAAACCAATTATTTAGCTTTTTCTGTCAGTGGAAATAAAAAAAACCAGGTTCCTTAACTATTATAAAACAAATTAAATATTAGCGATTACAACTATCTGTAGTTTATGAAAACGGTAATTTTTTTAAACTTAGGTTTCGAATTTTGCCTCTTATATTCCCTTTTTGGGCCACCGGTGGCAGAATGGTTAAAACCGTTAAACATAGTTATTCGATCAGGGTTCGAGTTTGGTCAAATAGCCTAGCTGCATGACGCTTTCTTTAAGTTTAAACAAAAACTAGCTGATTTACTTTAGAAAGTTTGCCATGAAAGCCTCCTTTTTGTCAGGGAGACAACCTTCACGTACTTTGCCTTCATCACTTAACCAACCAAATTCTCCCTTTCGCAACATATAGAATTACCTTTGGAGGTTACTACTATCTATCTTCAGAAATTAAAATTCTATGTAAGTTTTTGAGATCGCGTTGAAATGATGTACGTTTATTTGCAACAGAATCACATTTTCCTCTTCTTTCTGAATACTGTATTACTTTAAGTAAAATTAATAGCCAGATGAAAAATGTTAAAAATGGAATTGATGATACATAAAAACTGAAAGCATTTTTTTAAGAAAGTAAATTAGAAACATTATTCACCAGAGTAGTGTATATTAATGCCTCCGGCAAATCTTCAAAACTGCATTATATATTCTTATTAGATGTTATCTTTTAGACCGCCACACGGCGCTGGAGGGAACTGTTTTGTGAAAAAAAAAAACGCAGACGATTCCGCCATTAAAATGAAAGTCGTGTGTAAGATAGTGTTCTGTAACGTAAAAGACGTTGAACTTCTCTACATCTGTAAATAATTTTCCTTTATTAATTTTATTTCTATTTTGATACATAATCAAATCGTTGTGTATGATGTGCTTTTGTTTCTAGACACCTAAAAGATTCTAAGTTAAATTCTACGTAGTAAATTGTATAAAAGCAGGACGGAATCTTCATTATTAATTGTAAAATTGTGTGTGGTTTTTTACACTTCGCGATTCTGTAAGATACTAAGTACGATGCTAGTAACGCATTTGATGGAATATGAACTGTTTTTTTGAACGTTTGCTTTTGTTTAGTGAACTCATCCAATTTTCTTTGAAAAACTTCTCGGGACTTGCCAACGTATTGAGAATGCATAGTTTCAATGTGACGTTTTAATTTTCCGGGTCTCATATTGTCATCAGCTAAAACTTTCGAACAAAACGAACACATTGGTTTTTCCACATTATCAGTAATAACACTTGTAAATCCGAACGATAAATAAGACGAATCGTATTTTCTTGTCTTGGCAGTTCTTCCTTCCTAATTCCTACTACTTGTGCCAACATTAGATTCTTTATTATTAAAGGATTTTCTCTTATAACCACTCAAGAACTTATCCATTTCTCTAAAAATATTAGGCTAATTAATTTATTGTTCTTAAAAAAATTAAACTTAATTAAATTACTTACTATTGTGATCAGTGAGTAATTAGGTACGTCAAAATAAAATAAGAAACACAATCTAACACTTCTGAGCTAAACTGAAGTCGATATTGTTTTGATTTTTATAGAGTTACTGGTCGGCCAAGCAGCATAGTAGTTAATATGTACCTATATGTTACGTATTGTATTAGCTGCACGTGCACCAATCTTGGGTAATATTCGCGCCTCCCCTTTAGACTAGTCCACGTCTCCCTAGGGAGGCGTGTCTTCCAGTTTGGAAAAACGCTGACTTAGATTTCGAATCAATGGCTGCCGATTTTCGCAAGATTAAAGTAAACGATGAATTGTATAAAAAAGTTTGTCCTTAAGCAGAAGATATTTTAAGAAAAGCTGTTTGAGAATACTAAATGCTATCAATTATCGTTTGGCAGATTTGCTGAAATCAGTGAAAGAAATTAGTCCTAAAACTCTGTTGTCACAATTGGCATGTCCAAACGGGTATCGGATGCTCTACTGTTAAATACCTTTTCCCATTCATTACTGAATCAATACGAGTTTGGTCGTAAATGATTACTCATTTTTATAAATATTTTCACTTCAGTTATACTTTAAATTTCATCTTTCTGATTTTGAAAACCTATGTTAGAAAATACCTATGTTAGAACAATTCTATATATAAATCTAATATATATCCTAAGTTGCGCTTTCAAGACATGGAAAACACAATTTAAATTTCGGTAATCAATCCAGTACAGCAGGAGATATAGAACTGTCCTATTTTTTGTGCAAGTTGTACCCGATAAAAAATTATTAATGTTAATTTTTTTTGATTTTTCGGTGGGTATTGTGCTAACAGATTACATGGGAAGAGACTACCGAAGTATTTTACTAAAAGTGGCACTGATTTCTAAAACAAAAAAATTGAAATCTGTGGCCTGCAAGGCATTTAAGAAATAATATTAAAGGGTTAAAGGGTTTTGTAACGACTACAAACCTGCAGTAAAGTTTCTGTAAATGTTTCTTTATTCCGAAAAGATTCTAGGTTTAGAGAAAATACTTTTCAATCAGATTATATAACCAATAAGAGTTAGATAGAATGCTTTTAAAACTCAGGATAAATCTTCTTTAGAAGCATGTTCAGAGAAGTTAAAAATAAGATTGAAAGCGTTTTGGAAGAAAACCTTTACTTTGATTAAGTTTTAAGCCATAATAAAGCATCTTATCTTGACGAACAGGATTATTTAAGTTCAATCTATTATATACAATCTAATAAAAATAAATAAACTTACATTTCGTGAAATGAATTTGAGTCTAGAAATGAAGAGTTTACAGATTCCGCCCAACCGGAATAGCGGTTAGCAACGCTGACTACCGGACCGAAAGGGCTCGGATTCGAATTCTAGAGAAGGCATGGATGTATGTAAATGTATAGTGTCCGTATCTCATGGGGGTACTTTAAATATGCGACGAACCGAAAGTCCTCTCGAGAGGTTAGTGGTAGGGAAAGGAAAGAGGGGTGGAAGACCCTCGGACTCGTACCCCCGGGATGCTCTCCATTAAATTGGCGGTGGAACCGAACAAAGTTATACTGTCACTTGTATGATGCATTACAGGCGCATTCTTGCACTCCTTGCCACGGTGAATTTCGTGGGATTGTTCTAATATTCCTGTCAGAAAGTGATACATGGAAAAAGTCGGAAAGTGAGGTAAATATTCATATCCCTGTTAGAAAGTGAAGTAAATCACAACACAGGAGTTTTCAGATAATGTTGAAAAAGCTTGAGTTTCTTCCTGTGTTATGTGTTTCTGCTTAGAAGCTATTCAGTCAGTTTCATTTGAGTCTGCTTTTAAAACTTAAAAGAGAGAGAGAGAGCGAAACTAATGTGCAACACTGAATGCTTTATTTAAAATGTCCAATTATATTTATGTAAATTCTTTTCTGTTTTCCGTCGACTTTCACAAGAATAAAAAAGCAGACATTCTGCAGGTAGTTATTATTTAGCTATTTTGCGTTGAAATAAGTACAGAATGTTTATTTAGTGATTTAGTCAGGTACTTGCCTCTATATTTATATCCTGTTGTTAGGCTGAAGCTGTTGAATGGTTTGAGACTGAAAGTCTCGTTTCATAATTAAGGATTATGACTATGTTCGTAAGGGTTGCGTATTGGAGCTGTTGACTGAATTTCTGATTTTAGCTTTAGAGTTGATAAGGATTAGCTTACCACCAGCAAGTAGTTGTTGATAAGTTTAGAGTTACTTTTTATGAAGGAAGTTTTATTTTCCTAGTTTTTTTTAATGAAAGTTTTAAAATTTAAAGACAAATGCATTTATGACGAGGATATTTATCCTGAGCATAACCAGGCGACGTTAGTCAGAGAAGAGTGATTTAAACAAATTAAAAGCCTTTAAAATAAGCTAAAACGTTGTAAACCAATGAAGGAATCGGCAGTGTTTTACTGAGTGCATCAATTGCAGAAAGTTGAGAAAATGCGTGAGTTGATCATTTCCATATTTTGTTTGAATGAAAATTTTAAAATTCATAAGAAAAGCAAATATTTTTGAGAATTTTGTGTAGTTGGTAAGCACACACTTTATTTAAAGTCTTGAAAGATAACGCTGGGATTTATATTACTGTCAATGACAGATGCATCTAGACATACTGCAGTTTTATTATTTCCTGAAATCGAAAGGAAAAATCCGAAGCTATCTGTGGAAGAATCTGATTGCATCATCAATCTCCTGGATACAGTACAGCCACATGTTTCAATAACTGTCCAAGACCCCTCAAATATTCATTTCCTAGGGCACTGTAGTGGAAGAAATAAATCCGTTCTTTAAATGCATACAAAAACATTAATTTATCAGTCAGTCAAAACAATGTAAAATACAAGTAAAAAACATAATCTTCTGTTTTTATTTAGCAAGTAAAATTATTATGCTCCGACAAATGAGTTAAATACTAATTCGCAACTATTCATATTCCAAAAAGTTGAACTTAAAATCGATAAATATTTAACATTTTTTATTTAACAATTTTATGGATCGTTTATAATATATTGTATTGAAAAGCAATTCATATAAAGTGAAATTAATAGCTCAAAAGGGCTATTAGTCTAGAAAAACGATTTTCCGTTGGTTCGCTATAAATAGCGTATCACTTTTCAAATTGGTGTCACCATATATTATTGACCTGTGTTAATTTTAAATAAGTTATATAAGAAGAATTTGCATTTATGTATGTATGTAATTTCCTCGCAATGTGAAAAAAACGATTATATCTAGAGCCATTAATTAGATTTTGAACAACTTAGTCCTCAACTCGAATATGTGCACTTTGGAAGTCCGAAATCTGAATATCGAATTTACTTTATTGTTCATTTCATATTCTGTAAAACTTTAATGAATTTTCGATTAACAAACTGAACGGCTTTGAAAGCAAGCAGTGGCAACATTTCGAAACAAAACACTTTTATCTCCAGCACGCGAGACTGTTGTTATTAAAAAAATGTAAGATATTTATTTTTCAGTTTTAATTAACAATCTTGGTTTTATGAAAGCAATATGTTGCCGCCGCCGGACATAGAATACTTTTATCTTTAACGCACCAGCATGTTGCCATTCAGTAAAGCCTAAGATACTTTCAAATTTAATCTGGAATTTTATTGACAAATAAACTAAACGATTTAAAAAAACATGCATTAAAATCATGAGATATCTAATTAGAAATATTCAATATTTTTATGAAACCACACTACTGGGCTCATTACAATCATTATACAATTTTCTCTTTTATAATAACTATCTTAGATGAGTGTCCGCACGAGAGGCTAATTTTTAAAAAAATATTGAAGCGAATACAAAAGTACGCATGGCGACTTCTAACACTTTGTCGCGAATTCTAAAGATATTTTGTTTTGAAAAATTTTGTAGTTTTGCTGTAGAACTGAATCTTATATGGCGTAAGTGCGGAGAATGGGATATTTAATAAATAAAATTGATACATATAAAGTTAATAAAAAGACAAAAAACTTTGTTTTTAAATCATCGTACTGACTTACTTGCATAAAAAGCTGAATATTGGTATGGTGGACTGAGAAAAGACTAAAATAAAAAAATGTATTCTAACACTTAACTCTGCATCGGGAATTCTAAACATATGCTACTATGCATTTAAAAATTTTATGACTTTGTTATGAAAAATTTATGATTTGAACTGTATGTAGCGTAAGTTCGGGATTATCTTCTCTCTCTACATATAATAAAACAAAGAGTCTGTGTGTGTGTGTGTGTGTGTGTCTTTCGTTCGTGTTGCGAGTACGCTAATAGACCCAGGGCCACGAAATTTGGTACATAGGTGTATCTACACAAGAGCCAGTGCATCTCGAAGCGATTTTTTCGAAATTCGAATTCGAATTTTTTTTTATTTTATGTTTTGTGACCAAATCGCGTCATTTTGAGACATAATGGGCTACAGGAAAGCGAGATTTCACTCTATACACTTCATTTTTACATCGTCGTGAAGCGTAGACACTTGGCTATTTTACGAACTTAAAATAAATTTCGTATTTCAATAAATCGATTAAATACGAATTTATTTAGGAAGGTGAGCTTAACACCTTTTCAGCGGAATTTTTTAAAAAAAAACTTATTTTAAAAAATGTGCTGTTTATTTTCCTTTGAGTTTTGGACAAGTTGAACTTTAATCCTTTCGACTCCTTTTAAAAAAAGAATTTTGGAAAAATAATAATATTTTGTATTTTCTTAAAATTTTTTAAATGAAGCTTCCGAATACACTTCTCTAATCTCAAATATTTTAAAATGTAGTTTTGGCAACACTTTTCCTTTCTAATTGTTGTTGATAGATTTTTGATGAAATTGCATCATTTTGAATAGTTTCATTCTTTTAAAAATTTCGGTTTGGCAACAATTTTTCATCGTATTTTTTATGCTACTGTTTTTAAGAGACTGAAAAGTTTAAGAAATTAATAAAAAGCCGTTTCTTTTTCCAACGGTAAATTGTTTAATTACTTTATTAGGATAATTAACATTTGTATCAAGGGATATTGCTTATTTCATTGTAATATTTTATATTATGTTTTAATTATATA
>KK116800.1:102972-120090 GCA_000611955.2 Stegodyphus mimosarum
TTTTTTTTTAAATTTTATGTTTTCTGACGAAATCGCGTCATTTTAAGATATAATGGGCTATAGCAAGGCGAGATTTCACTCTATTGGACAGTTTAAGAAATTGAAAGATTGTTTCTTTTTGCAAAGGTAAATTGTTTAATTAATTTATATATCTATATTTAAAAGGACGGGTTTTTCTTTGTGTGTAGGTGTCTTTCGTTCGTACTGCGCGTAAGCTAATAGACCCAGGCCTATGAAATCTGGTACGCAAGATGCATCTAGACAAGAGCCAGTGCACATCGATTTTTCAAAATTCGAATGAGTTTTTTTTTTAATGAAATAGTATCAAATTGATGATTTTCTCTCAT
Organism: Stegodyphus mimosarum; assembly: GCA_000611955.2. Classification (NCBI taxonomy): domain Eukaryota; kingdom Metazoa; phylum Arthropoda; class Arachnida; order Araneae; family Eresidae; genus Stegodyphus; species Stegodyphus mimosarum. Next base: position 103,320 of record KK116800.1, read on the forward strand.
TATATGAACAACAATGGCACGCAGCCATTGTTGCTGATATCAGCACTACTGCCACCCGGAAAAATGAGGGCGATAATTCTGTGCAGTTTTTAAATTTAATGTTTGTCTTGGATACTCGACGTTTGTCTAGAGAAGGCAGCAAGAAGTTGGTTAATTTATTTAATAAGATAATTAATATTTGTATTAAGGGATATTGCTTATTTCATTGTATGCTTTTTATATGTAATGCATTTTTAACTGAATTTTTTTTCCGTTGTTGTTTCTTTTTCGATAAAATTGTTCTGCAGAGTAAAATTCTGTACAGTTTTCAAATTTAATGTTTGGTGTTCTCTTTAGACATTTTTTTGGTACACTTAAAAGCCAGACGAAGGCTGGCCGCGCAGCGGCTAGTTAAATAATAAAGCTAGAAAGACAAAAAAAAATGTTTAGCAAAAATGAGGGCAAGAAAGACCAATAGACTGTGAGCTCAGCGAAAGAGTAAAAAACACGAACAAACACGTTTGCCAACAGTTAAAATCTGAAACTTTTCAGATTTTTTAAAATGTTTTCTTTTATGTATTTTTTTCTTAAAAATTTGTACAAGAAAGGGAATTAGCGGATAATGCTTCTCTCTTATCTTCAAATTTTAGTGAAAATGGTGTAATAAGCTCTGACTTTTAATCCGAATGGACATTGTAATCTCCAGACTTCAAATTATGTTATTTTTGATTATGAGCTTACCTGAAGTCACGGGTGTACACAAATCATCCAGCGTCGGTAATGTGAAAAGACTAAGCGATGATTTGTATTAGCATCTAGGTAGAAAGATGTTGTTTCACCGTTCATTGAGCCTTAACTAGTTTTTAGGTGTGACTACATCTAATTAAGACTCAAGAAATTTGTTTTTAGCAGCCATCATCATCTCAGCAAATAAGCACCAATGCTAAAAACCTCTTACAACAAAGTATTTTGTATTCTCTTGTAGATAAAACGCCATCTAATGAGTATGAGAGTTACTATAAAACTGCATAAGAAAATCCAATAACTTTGTTTCCTCGCGACTTCATTTCTTCTTGCATTCGTTTCCTTAGTTTCCTGATCCAATCTACGATAATATTTAATAGAAATCTAGCTGTCATCACGAGCCCATGGTTTCAAGCCAAACAATATTGTTACGAATTTTGTATATGTGTAAATAATTTAGAGAAATTATATGTGAAATCGTAGTATGTTTTGCATAATGTAACATGAAATGACTGAGAGCGAAACCCTGTCGGAGAAATAACGTTACAAGGGCAAGTCTATTTAACATGGAAGGTAAACTGTGGTCTCGCTAAATTGGAGAGATATTGGCGATTGGAGAGATATTGGAAATTGGAGAGATATTGGAAGCTTGGCGATCATTTGGCGACATTTGAGGGCCGGTCAATGCCTAACTGTAAATGGTACTGTAACTGAATAACTAGAATTGATCCCTATATGTAACAGTAACCACATCCGGCCCTTATATGTAACTTTAACCATATACGTCTTCCAGTAACTTTAAGAAACGGAAGATATTAAAGATTTCTGGGAGGCCGGAGGAAAACTACAAAAGCTCGGTGAGGGCATAAGTTCTCAGTTTTAGTTAGTTTTTAGTTCAGAGTTTTCTTTGCGAGCTTCGCACTTTACATATGCTTTGCAGTGTTTTCTGTTTAACATTCTTAATAGTTTAAAGTAGTAACTGCTGATTGTGCTTTGCCATACTAAGAAGAGCTGAACAAATATATTTGTGGAAAGTTCTAGAACTGTTAAGTGTACCTTTTATGAAAATAATTTTTATCAAGTTATCATTGGTTTTGTGGGCATTCAATCCATTATAAACTCGTCCCCAAGCAACAATATGTTCACTCTCTCATTCAGCATTCTTTGTAGGTATTGGGATTCGACAATAACTATAGTCATGCATTATGAATTTTTGAGTTCGAATGCAGTGGAAGAATTTGCGCATTTTGATGTAAAATGATTTTACGGATAAAAGGATTAAAATTTAATATAAGCAAGTTTATTTTATGTTTGAGTTCTGAATTCGATATAAGCTGCAAAGGCTTATGAGTTCCAAATTGCTCGCTCAAAGAACATAAAATTGCTTCATTTTAAGATTTTAATTGGACATAAATTCACGCATGAATACAAGCAATTCTATTTAATATTTTTATCAGTAAATAAATTATTCTAAACACGTATGCTTTTAAATACAACGCGTTGAAATCCTATTACCATTAAAACAACTTAAATGATCAGCTTACACGAAAATTTAAATCCCTCCATATTGTCCAAAATGCGCTGCCGTTTGCTTTCAGTTTATTCAAGGAATTAAATTTATTTGGAGAAAATCTTTGCATAAAAGGGAGTGTTTGGGAGAAAATATTTCTTATATTAAAATGCTAGAAGTTTTATGCATATCTAATACCTGGTAAATGGTGCACTAACTTTACATAATGGGAAAGCGGTATAAATGACGACTTACATGACAAATCGTTTTTTTTTTCAGGAATATTAAAAACATAATACTTTTATAATTCTTTAGAAAAAAAATTAAAAAAGAAACATGCATATTGCAGCTGAATAATGAATAATAATGCTGCCCATTTTCTGTTCTTGATTTTCTCTTGTACTCAGTGCTGTTAGAGAAAAGTTAAATTCCTTGTTTCCCAAATAGATTTGAATAATTGTTGCGAATCTGAAACATGCATTTTAAATATTGGCATTTTGGAATCTGTTTTGTTTTCGTTTTTTGTTGAATGAGAACAAAAGTAATCATTTGCATTTTTAAAATACACTCGTCCAGTGTTTTGCTTTCTAAATGTCTTTAATTTCATGTTGTAATGAACAAGGCTCTTCAGTTTTTATTCTTCATACACTTTGTGAATTATTTAGATTAAATTTACGCAAGACTTTGAGAGTAGTACTGGGTGACGTTTAGAAAGGAATGAAGATAAATAGAGTAATAAATTTCTCATTTTCTGTGTTATTTAAGACTTAATATAAGGAAAATAAATCCTTTTTGATATGATGAAAGAAATGCAGATTATAGTAAATAAAATATTCTAATAATGGAAGAGCTACTACACCTTTTAATTCAGTGATCCATAACAAATTCGCAATTTACACGGTGGTTAAAAGCTTTAAGAAGCTTAATACATGGAATAGAACAGAGGTAAGTACATGTTTAAGAAAAGCAGGAAGTTCTTTTGATCTATACGCGTAATACGGTAAATGTTAATTGGAAGGAACAGGAGCTACTTTTTTAACTTCGATTTTTTCGTTTGCAAGAAAAATAATGTCTACAGAGAAAAGCAAACTTATTGATATATTGTATTGTCGATGCATCATTTTACCTATGCATCAATATTAGTTTTAAGCATTATTTCATTTTTTAACCCAAAGGGGCGGTAGCCCAGAAGAGCTGTTAGTTTCAAAATGGCATTTTAGGGTGTTTCACTATAAAAGACGAATCATGTTTTAAATTGTTGGCGCCAAATATTATCGTCCTGTATTATATTTAAAGAAATTAAATAATCTGCGTGAATGTATGTATGTTTCTCACACTCTGAAAAAGTGACGGTACCTAGAGCCATCAAATGTTGAATAACATAATCCTCCATCCGAATATAGACATATGGAAGCCCGAATTTTGAATTTGTTTTCTATTTCATATTTTGTAAAACTAACGAATTTTTCTCTAACAAACTCAATGATTTCAGGCAACACTGTACGAAAAAAAAACATTTTTATCTCCAGGGCGCGAGACTGTCTATCGGAAATTCTAGAGATATGTTGTTTTTAAATATTTTGTGATATTGCTGTTGAATTGAATTTTACGTGGTTTAAAGTGCGAAGAACATGATATTTAATAAATAAAGGTAACATAAAAAACGTTAAAAAATACGACCCTTTGGAGGTAATATAAAATCAAAGATTTCAGAGTTTTTTTATTTTTGTATTATTATTGAATTATTATTAGTTGGTTTATTTTCTTTTATATGAATACAGTACAGTTTATTTATTCATAGTATATTTTAATATTTTTACTGTAATAGTAATTGCATTTTACATTTTTATTTTGCTCTTTGAGATCTAGATATTATGTTTTATTGTTGAATTGCATCTCATTGTATTATGAGTTATTTATTTTCATCTATAAGCCTCGTGGAATACTTTGTGGAACACAAGGAGTTTTGCATTTGTTTTCTTAATTAAAAATGTCTTTGAGAATCACTTTTAATGTCAGAGAGGCAAATACATTAGAGGAAGCGCTGATTTATTTATATAAGTATACCAAAGACAGAACTTTCGTAGCAGGCGAAAATTTGGCTTTCAAGAGACTAAATTCACAATAGCTCATCGGTCAAATGTCAGACGTCATCGGAGGAATATGTTGAAAATGTATTTTTGCAATACATGTATCATTCTTCACATGTCCAAGGAATTCAGTAGTACGTTTCGAAGTATGACTTTCCCACTGTAAGAGAACTCCGGGAAAATAATATAGCTCCTACGGACGGAAACGTTCTTTGCATCGATGGAATCAAGTTTCTACTTCTTGTTATCTTCATTTTCGATAATAAATAGACTTCTTTTGTTGAAGCCATTCAGGTCAGTCAGTGCTTCATCAAGAACCGCAATGTAGTTTCATTTATTTCCTGCTAAATTTTTCATACAGAGGTAGTTAAATTTAGATGCGATAGAAAGTTTACAAAAGTGGATCTGAAAGCAGAAATTAATTATGACTATTATCGGCTTAATACCTTTGATCAGATATCTCTGTATTATGTGACATATGAAAAGTGTTGGATTTTATCATAATGGGACCTTCAGGTTCTGATGAAAATGAACGGCTACAGTTTTAGAAAGTTTAATAAGAAATAAATAAATATTTTAATAAAATTAGTATTTGTTTTATTTATCCAACTCCGTAATAAATTTCTACTTATTTATCTCACCGATTTCATGATTTTGGATAACTGATATGAGACATTGGACATCACCAAGGATTATAAAAAACGGATTTCCCATTGCGATATAAGTTTTTAGCCTCATTAAATAAGAATAAAACTTAAGCTTGGAAACTTCGCCAAATTATAACTAAGATCTGTCAGAATGTGTTTTATTAAACAATGTAGGTATCTATTAAATACTTTACTTAAAAATTTCTATTTTAAAAAGGTATGCGAGTTCTATAGACTTTTCTCTTTTTCCTATACTCATCACTCGAAAATTGAGCCTTTCACCTGAAATAATAGCAGTTTGGGTACATCTGGCATGAAAAAGTAAATGTTAGCTTCAAGCCTTTAAAATTTTTAGGGCAGCTGTGAAGTCTGAGGAGAAGGAAATAGTTTCTTTTTTAGTGGGTTTACCAGCAGGGGAAGAAAATGGTTTCTCGCTCGGTTGATTTAATGGGGGATGCAATCTTCTGTGCACTTCGTATATGCTTTTTGAAATCGTGCATGTGTATAAACCTCAAATAGGAACGCCGTTTGGAACCAATTTCATGAGAGTATTTTGGCTATCAGTTGTGCATTAAAGTAAAAAATACAATAATATATCATTGATAATGGTATATACTTGCGGATAATAGTACATCATTCAAGTCTCTTTTTCCACTTTAGAGAAAAAAATGATGTATAAAAAAGAAAAAAATACTAACTCATGCCTATTCTTCTGGCATATCATTTATCACTGAACTACTCAAGTGATTCTGAAGAACAAAAAGTAAATTGCTATCATTTGAGACTTAATATGAATGGAGCCGTTGATGCTGAAATAAAAAGCAAAATGATGCAATCTAACGAAAGTAAGTAATTTTATAATAAATGTTATAACTTTAAATGTTTCTAAAGTGAAGTGTACAGATTTTGTTGTTATGGTGGTTTTCTGCTTCTTTGCCTTAGAGTTCTGTTGCTATCTCCCCATTAAAATTTCGACAAGTGCAAAGTCTCGCCTAAAGCTTAGTAGGCAATATTATCATTGTAATATAATTTATTAAACCTGTATAGGCAACAATATCATTGTAATGTCATTTATAAAACTTGTATAAGAAATATTATACAAATTTACTGTGTTCTTAGAATAGTATTAAAAGGAAGCCTTTAACAAACTACAAAAAAAACTGGGAATTTCACTCGTAGTTTCACCTTGTGGGGTTTTCCTATTTAAATCAAAAGTTCTAACTTAGAACCCCACGAGCACTAATAAGCGAATAATCGCTTAAGTGTGTGAACAGAACACGTAAGACTTAAGAAGGGTTTTAAACCCTTTATTTTTTAGTATATTTACAATCAGTTCTGACTTAAAACTTTACACAAAGCCGCTACTCGGGCTTGAACTTCAAATAATAATAATTTAAACTAAAACTAGCTTAACCAAGCTATTAACGGGCATAGCCAAAGCTATTAGAATCTAACTAGTTGGCCCCTAAGTATTAATTAAATAGACGAAGCCAAGCAAGGGCCTAATGTATGGCCGAGCGTAATAACATCTAAGATAGACGTAGCCAGAAGGCAAACGCGCACTAGTCAGGGAATTAGACTCTCTCTTGAAGTCGGTTAAGTCATGACTTAAAGAGTACTCTTTCTCATTTGCATTACCTGCATTCCTGATTTTACATTCTGGCAGGAAATTGTAAGCTGAAATTAGAATAAGATAGGAAAGATATAAAACTTAAAATAACTGTTTATTAACTTAGGATAAACCTTACAACCTTGAATAAAGTAGACCCTTCCTTAATCAGAGTTCTATTTATTTCAAACTAGAAAGATCAGAAAAATTGTAACTTTCTATTTAGTTCGGATCAACATCTTAAATTTCAGATTTCGAAGGTCGAATTCACCTCTTAATTAGAACATTTGATCTTAGAAGTTAAGAAGAGTTAAGAAGTTAAGAAGAATTTGCTCAAGAGAAGTTTGTGGAAGAGTTATCACGAGTTAATGGCGATTAATTGATGTGACGTATCGCCACAGCCATTGAAATCGCTTAGCGAAATAGCAAGCTTATGAACAATGTAGCAAATGAACTTAATATACTTACTGGTGTAGATGGCGTTGCAGTGACTACGTATCTGTAGATAGGAGATGTTGATGCATTGGCAAGGATTTGGCACATTCTGTCAATAGGACATGTTTGACGAAGGTCACTCACCATGCTGCTATATACTTCTTCTGGTAGGATGAAATCTGAAATGAAAGATTAGAAAGCTCAAAATAGGTGATATAATCGCTAGTACTAAGTAGTGTACGTCGGTTGTCAAAAGGCCGTTTCGAAGTTGATGATAGTGGATTCACAAACATTTGACATTTGAATACAAAGCTGAATCTTTCAATTATAATATCTATAGAATGGCAAAATACATAGTTTGATTCTTTCGTTTCAGATAAAGCACATGAAAACAAAAAGCACTAGGAGAAATATTCAAAAATAATTAGATAGACGTTAAGCCTTTGTCTTTGCTTATGTCCCTGAGAAGGTCAGAAGGGATAATATGATATCGTATTTCTTCAATCGAAAATTTGATATTTCAACTTTCCAATGAAATGTAAACCACAGAGCTATTTTCATGAGCTTCACGGAGCTACCCATAAAGCAGCCGGATTTATATATTCATGTAATAAGAAAACTCACATTTATTAAGACTACTTTTCTCATCGTTCACACAGGAAAGATATTAGTGGCTTGTGAGGCTGGTATTATGCCTAAGGGCACGAAGCACATTAACTTCCAAATCCCATTAATTACTTGAATAGACGCTCTTTCACAGCTAATTTGATCTAGAAGTTCCTAGCCTCAGTCTTTAATGATGATAGCAGAAAACTTCCATTCGGCACTATGCTGCGCTGAAGTCAACCAGTCGAAATGAATGAGGAATCATGGGATATCATTACGTTAAACTTGTGGAAGAAAGGATTTTTCGAAAATTTAGGCTCGTTGAGGTTTAAAGATTTCTGAATTATAAATTACGTTAAACATTGAAAGTTTTTGTTTCTCTGGTATTAAACGTAGCTAGCGTTATAGCTGCAAAAAAATTCATTGATAGGCTTCAACCTTCAGGTACGTATAAATAACCCAATTTCAGGTAAAAAAATAAATCTCGAGTATATTTAAGACAATATTATTTTCTGCCAAGTTACAACTGGGGAGGATAATGCAATGCTGCAGCAGGGGATGACACACAGAAATTTTATGAACTTACAAATTATATACTAGATTTATTAAGTAAAATAAAATATTGCAGGTTGAAAACAAACTTTTAAGCATTTATTTTGAATATTGCATTACATCCGTATTGTAATATTACAGGCGGAATGAAGCTTCCTCCCCCATAGCGCCATTGCCATTTATGTCATCAGAATGACTGGCGCTATTTTTAATGAATATATTTGTTAGATAATTTAAAAATCTCATATCTATTAATGTTTTATACATTATACCCCACAACTTGTATTTTTTGATTTTCTAAGAAAATAAAGAGCGATCTGTGATTATCTAACTAAATAAAATGAGACCTCTAATTATCTAATTAAATAAACTGCTTCAGACTTCTGCCAGATGCATGGGTGTAAGTTTAGCGAGATTTCTGCCGAATTTCCAGTTCAACGGAAAATGCCTATATTCCAATGATTATGAATACTGACTATTTTAAGTTTAAAATGACGCACAGAAGACTAGAGGTTTCTCTGAATAAGAACTCAAAAGTGGGTGTTATGAATAATATAAAAAAAGGATTGGTTCCTGAGCAATGTACATTTTAGACATATCGCTGATTTATACAAACAAAGGCAACTTTGGGAAGTACACTTCAGAATTATTTCCTCGTTATATAAACAAAGACCGCTTTGAGAACTTGGGCAATAATTTCTCTCTCTTTTCACCTCGTGAATTATTTACTCTTTTAATTGAGAATAAGCTATAAACTAAATAACACAGATTCGTATTTAAAAAGCTCATATTCACGAGCTGGGTTTATTTGTTTATTAAAGAAACACAAGAGGTTCTATGTCGAAAATGAGATCGCTGATCAGTTTCTATTTAATTTTAAGCGAAAAGTAGAAATCAAACCCATTCATGCTTTCTATTGAATTCTGACAATACAATGATTTGAAAAAAGAATATTATTCAGTCACTGAAATAAAAGTTTCATTGAAATACACTAAATAAGGAATCCTGAAATGAGTTTCTCAACAGGATTTGATTGTGCAAACAAATGTAGTAGAAATTGGAGTGGAAAATTAGAGCTGGGGAAGAAATTTACATGAATGTAATATTAATGTTGAAGTTTTTTTCATATGATTGATGTACTGCACCTTTATACTAAGTTAGACTGTATAGCTTTTCAGATAATGCTGAGATTTCAATGTTAGTTGTTACAAGAATGTTCGACATAGCTTGATTGTTCAAATTTCTATCTATTACCTGATGACTCAGGATGATAATATACTGTAAACTCTTAAAATATCAAATAGAGTATTGTACATTATCACTGCTAAAATAGAAAGTGTACTAAGATAGAGATTTAAAAAACATTTCGTGTTAAAACTGCATGAAACTGATATTACTTTTGTGCTTGCAGTTGTGGCTGCAATTGGGAGCATCCATGATTCGATTCCCGAGAAGGGCGTACTTTATTCTTCATGTTTCTGCTCCAAAAAGCCTAGTAATGTCTACAGTGAACGCCTCCTGATTCGAATTCCCACTAGGCGTAGTTAATATTTTACATTTACTGTCTGCATGAAACTTAATAGGCTGTAAAAAATTAGGATCTCAGAAAGTGGATTCCAAATGTAAAATTTTATGTTAAAAAAGTAAGTCTTATATTCACTGATACAAAAACATATTTACTTCGTATACAGAAATATAAATTTCTTTTCAAAGTTTTACGTCTGTTTTTTTCTTTTGCTTTAATTCGTAGTTTGTTTTGGTTTCATCATCGGAGAATTTAAAATACAACTTCTTACACCTAAGCGCACACGAACGTTATCTATTGCCATACCTACGTTTTATACCAAGTTTCGATAACTGGAGATCAGAAATTTGGAGTTCGGTTGTACATTCATTTCTTAACTTAAGAAAAATAACTGTACAGGGAAGTCCCTGTAGACCGACAGAGATTGTCAACATTAAACAGGCTCTTCTAAAATGATAAATAGAAATTTTCTCAAGAATGGTTGCGTCAAAATCTGTAGCACCTTTTCAGTCAGTTTAAATAGTTCGTGGTGGTAAAATTCTCGAATATTGCTTACCTAGAGGCATGGTGATTATTCTTTTAGAAGGAAAAATAGCGATTTATAGCCATTAAAACCAGCGCAAGGAAGACTACTAGAGATATAATTAATGGGTATTAAAATCAACAGATTTAAGGTTAATCAAAGGATCTCAGTACTCTGCTGAACACTGTACCTAGGGTTCCGAAGAAGTTTCAGATTGACAAAGGATACACGAAGCTAATATTGGTAAAGTCTTTCATGCGTCACAATTGAATGAAAGGACTGTGAGCGTAATTGCCCGATATTATTCAGATAAATTAACGAAAGATCAAATGATCTCTCAACAGCCTTAGAGTTTACTTTATTCGGAGAAAGGGCTTTTAATATAAGAGACTGTTTTTAAGGGGTCCAGTTGTGTGTATTAAAGTCAACAGCTCATGCATATCTGGCTCATAGTACATTGAGCATATTGCTACGATACTGAACTTATGGGACAGTTTAACCCTGAGTCGGGTTTCAAATAGAAAAACTTATTGATATTATTCCTACTGAAAGTCTTAGCAGCACCTTTCAATTTTATCAACATAGTCGAAACAGTAAAACGCAGGTTTCAGGATTTTAGTACGGCCTAGAAATAAGTCAAAGTGATACACAGTTCTGCATAGGTTTACAGATTCAGAGGTATACACTGTCTTGACATGATTGTGGCAGCCGTTATTTATTGGGATGATATTCACATCAAACCCAAGGCCTTTTTCTTAACACATTTGGACCGCGATTCTTCATAATGAATAATGACTATCTGTTATCATACTTGGAAGACTAACTCTCATGCAAGAAAATCTGAAGTTCAGAAGTCTAAAATATCTGTTGATCATTCCTATCGCCAAATTTACTCATATGGATTATACCGGGTGTTCTAAAATAGACTGACAGTTTTAAAAAAATTAACAGAAAAACGGTTAAGGTTAAAAAACAATTCTTGCAGCAAATTCATGTGATAGAGTATAATGCTTCCTCTCAGAGTTCCTGGTTTTAGCTAAAAAAATTTCCGGCAGATGGTGCTGCAGATAGTAAACCCTTAAATCAAAGAAACATAATTGAAAATCACATCACAATTTTTAAAAATGTTTTAATGAATGAAAATTACGAGTACATTAAAATATTTTAAAAATTTCCACCTTCGGCCGCAATAACATATTGTAATCGGAAGACGAAATTAGGAGACATTTTCTATAAAGCGGCCAATAGAATGGCTGCATATTCATCACTGATTATTTCTTCATGTTTCTTTTGTGTTAGGGAATTTTTCCAGTACTGCATACTTCAAGTAACTCCACAGAAGAAATTGCCCGGATTCAAGTCGGATGAATACGGCGCCCACTCTATTCCATTTTCTGTGAAGAATGAGTAATTTAAACAATTAAGCGGTTATCAAAATATTCCTCTAAGAAACTGAATACTGCAGCAGTTCAGTGAGACCTCGCAACGTCTTTTTTCGAGAACGTCTCGCAACGTCTAATTTCGAGAATGATTTGACCAAAACATTTTCAATGGAAATAAAATTAAGCAAAATCTGAACATAACCGTTCCAAAGTCACTGTATCACGAAAAAAAAATATCCAATTATACCTCTTCTGGGAAATATTCAGTCACTTTATGAGAATGATTTGTGGAATACACACGTTAGGGTTCTCAGTTCCTCTATTTCGCCAATTTTGCTTATTGACGTGCAAAGGTGGATGAAAAGTAGACACAGACGTTCGTTGCTGCGTTTATTGGCCGTAAGAAGAACAAGTTGATACAATAGATATAGTTCGGCGCTCGCAGGCGCCCTCTTGCAGAGAATAAATTCAAAATTTACATACATAAATATAACAGCTCTAGCACTTATAATCCAATACTGTTCTTGAGCACAAGATTGCATGAGTTGTGGACTTGCATGCAAAAGTATTTCATGGTAATGTCTAACAATGAGAGGAGTTAAAATGTGTCTCTTTGACAGCAAAATAGGATGTCTAATGCAAGGTTTGCATGTCGCAAGCGACCGCCTACCCTGAGAATACCTGAATTATCTAAAAATAGATTTAAAGATAAAATTTTGATTGTACAAGATAATGATTGATTTCTGCTCAAAGTGTTGATTTCATTCTTAAATTCAACATATTGCATTAATTTAATTAACACGTGCATAGCTTTAGTTAATTCCCTAGTTTTTAAAAATCCACTTACCTTATCTCCTGGATTTCTACAGTTATTTGCAAACTTCAAACATAATGCTTTTAAAATGTTTAAGTTTAGTGAGAGAAGAATATAAAATATATCACAAGAGTCTATCAAGTGACTGGCAGCGGTTGTTTACTGTAAGGCACATCTTTACTCGGGCACAGAATCATTCCGTGGTGGGGCAGATGATGCTGGCTGAAAAGGAAATAAATTATACAACAAATCTGGACCACGTAGCCACAATGAAGTTACCAGTGCTGATGATGACACACCAAGAGTTGCAAGATCAGAAGGGTTAGAATTTCCACTCACATGATGCCACTGGACAGGAGAAGACAACGTCTAGATTTTTGCTACTCTGTGGGCAACAAAGATTTTCCATCGGCTTGGGTGAGACCCTACCCAGGCCAGTACAGTAGTGGAATCGGTATGAAAATAAGCTTGTGATATAGGTGTATCCAAAGCTCTGCAGATGAAGTCCATCAATTTAGTCAACAGGAATGCTCCACAAAGTTCCAATTGAGGAAGTGATATGGTTTTTAATGGTGCAACTTTTGTCTTGGCTATCAACAACTGAACATTGATTTGTCCAGTATCCAACACAGAACGATAATAAATTGCAGCGGCGTACGCTTTCTCTGAGGCTTCACAAAACCTGTGCAATTGAAACTGGTTATCTGATTCAAACAACAAGAATCGTGAAACTTTGATACTTTGAATAAGTAGCATATCCTAAGTAAGTTGTTTCCATTCACATGCGATATGAGGAGGAACTTTTTCATCCCAATGCAATTTATGTTTCCACAGTTTTTGCATGATCAACTTATACCGAACTGTGATCGGTGCCAACCATCAAAGAGGGTCAAAGGTCTTTGCGATTATTAAAAGTAGTGTTCGTTTGGTTAAGACTTCAGAATATGATGAATTGACTTTGAAGGAAAACATATCTGAAGCTGGATACCACAGGATACCTAACATTTTTACAGTATCATCATTGTCCATGTTCAAAGAAGCATTTGATAGTCACAAATCTGGATTAATTGAGTTCAAGACTTCTTTGCTGTTAGAAGCCTGTTTTCTTAGAACAAATCCTGCACGTGACAACATTTGAGTCAATGAGTCATTTGAGTCATTTGAGCCTTTGTAATTCTATAGCTTCAGTAATTGAATTGGCTCAGGACATCAAATCATCAACGTAGAAGTCCCTAAGGCATGTCTTAGAAGAGAAATGAAAATTATTTGCTTCTTCTATTGTTAACTGCTGTAAACATTTCACTGTAAGGTACGGTGCTGATGCAATATCGTAAGCAATCCCAGTTAATCGAAAATCCTGAATTGATTTAAAAGGTGAATCGCGCCAGACTATTCTTTGAAAGTCTGCATCTTGTAGAATAATTTGTCTGTACATTTCCTCTATGTCCGCAGTTACAGCTATTCTGTAAATTCTGAAACGAATAATTAATGTTGTCAGATCAGGCTGTAACTGCGAACCAACCATCAATTTCTCATTGAGAGAAATACGGCTAGAAGATCTAGCAGAACTGTCAAATACTACTCGAAATTTACCACCATTTTTATCCAGAACTGAATGGTGCGGAATTTAAAAACTAGAATTAGCTGGAACATCAATTTCGTTTTCTGGAATCAATTCCATGTGATCAAGTTGTTGATAGTCCTTCATAAATTTTTCGTATTGACTGGAAAGAGATTCCTTCCTAATGAATTGACGTTCAGTGTGTTGTAAACGATGTAGAGCAACATCCCTAGATGACCCAAGTTCACTGCTAGATTTACGAAATGGAAACTTAACAAATCTACCTGTTGAGTCAAGAGAAAAAATCTGCTTGAAATGATTTTCACACTCAATTGCTTCCTCTGTGTAAGACTTTGTTTCTGAAATTACTTCTACTTTCCAAAAATTTTCAAGTTGAAATTGAACATTGGTACAACTAGCATGATTAGATATAATTGTTTGTGGTAGACATTTCGTCTTGCTGATAATGACCCAACCGAATATTGATTCTAAGGCTGTTAACGAATGTCCAGGAACAGTTAAACGTCCATGAAGCATTATCTCGCCAAATACATCTGAGCCCAAAAGAATATCTTTAAGCAATTCGCATCTGCCTACCACAAGTGTTTAAAAGCTATCAAAGCAGACCTATCAACTCGATATCGTGGAAGGTCGCATGTGATCTTGGGTATAATTAATGCATTAACTGAAATGCTTGCGTTTTTATAAAATGGAGATGTTACTTTTAATTGAACTGAACCTGAAACCTTACCAATCTTTTGCGAGCTCAGGCCATTTACACTTATGTTTGCACTAGTGCTCTTTAGCTGCAATAAATTTACATAGTGTTTTTTTGTAAATCGCCATTAATATTTTTAACATAAACAATTGCAGTAGGTAACAGAACTACCTGCGCGACAGGCACCGTGGCGTTATTGCTACTAATAGCAGAAGCTCCGTGTTTCGTGGGTGTATGACATTTTTCATCATTTAAATTTTTTGAACATAACACTGTATTATGTAACTTTAAACAAGATTTACACATGCCTGCACGATATTTGAAAATGGGATGCGTTTTACTATCTTTCAAACAATTAACACATAATTTATTCCTCTTAATAATATCCCATTTTTCTTTGATAGGGAGTTTTAAAAAGCTATCACATTTAAATAATTGAGAATGAGAATTACTCTTACAATGAATGCAAAAATTAGCCACAAGTTGGGACGAAAAAGCATATCTACCACCCGAACTGCCAGTTTTAGAAAGCAAACCCGCCTTCTCCCTCTGGTACTTTGCCAACGAAGCAATAGCATTCGCTCTGTTTAAAATAAAGAGTTTCAATTCAGCGAAAGCAGAAATTTTTTTGTTTGCCTGCTCCATCGTCCATTCTGTCAGTGTTTCATGATCAAGTTTTCCTTTTAGCCGAAAAATAATCTTAGTATTCCAATGCTCTACTGGCTGTTTAAGGATTTTTAATGTATCAATACACTCTTGTGTTGTATCCGCAAACCTGAAGCCGATTCATGTTTAGAACAGGTTGTGAAATTAATCTATTTAACGCTGCATTTGTTATTTCCATTTCGTTTTTATAATGTTCAGTGAGCGATTTCCACGCCTTTGCGTAATTCGAATTTGAAATTTTAATTGATTGTAGTAAAGCAGCAGCTTCACCTTTCACAGAAAGCTCAAGATATTGCAATTTTTGACTCTCACTTAATGTATTATTATATCCAACGCTGGCAAGAAATAAATCCCGAAATGATATCCAATCAACGCAATTAGAAGTAAACACTGGCAGTTCCATGCGAGAAGTTTTAAACCATTTGCATTAATATTCATTATATCTTGACATGCATTAGTAAATTTTCTAGATTCTTCCTTTAAAGTAATTTTTAATACATTCAATTTAGAAAATACTTCATGCATTTCTATTTCAAGCTTATTAAACTCCACGTCGGAACAAGTACCAATAATGTTATCATTTAAACTGTTCACTTCAGCATCCAAAGCCCTAACATTACTTTCATACACTTCAATAACAGAAACAGAAGTTTCTTGATTTTGCAAGCTATTTACTTGTGAGATTAAACGAGTTAGCTTACCCTTGATGATTCGTTTTTGCTTTAGAAGACACTCTGTATTTCGGCTGCAGTTCTCACAACCAGACACAAAATATAATCCGTTTCCTCTGAACGAAATATCCTGTTATTTTAGAACATCCAAATGTTTCGGCCCATCATCCAAAGTTTGCTGCTGGATCGATGGACCATGAAAGGTGGATGGAAAGTATAGACGTTCGTTACTGCATTTATTGGCCGTAAGAAGAACAAGTTGATAGATATAGTTCGGCCCTCGCAGGCGCCCTCTTGCAGAGAACAAATTCAAAACTTGCATAAGGCGTGAACATGACGAATTCATCGAGATAGAAATGAGTTTCATCTGAAAGCCACATATAATTCACGTCAATGTTTCCACTATCAATCATTTCCAACATTTCATTAGCAAACATGTTTTTTTATTCTGTACGTATACGGTTTGAAGCGGTTGCTATGTATGGATTTTGTACGGGAACCAAGGTCAGGCATTTACGCATTACCTTATGTGCAGCCGTTTTGCTCAATTGACATGTAGCCGCAAATTTTCGGAGTGATTTTTTAGAGAAGCGTGTAGTTGTTTCCTCAACGACCTGTACATTTGCTTCTATAATAACGGAATAGTGTCGTCCAATAGTTCCTGCTTTCTCATCCGCAACACTATATTGTGTAGTCAACTTTTAATCAATTATTACTTAATAAATTATTCTATTATTCT
>KK116801.1:4719-23126 GCA_000611955.2 Stegodyphus mimosarum
CATGTTTCTCGCATTGTGATAAAACCTAGAGCCATCGAATTTTGAATGACGTAATCCTACTGCGAATATGGGCATCTGGAAGCCCTAATTTTGAATTTGAAATTTGCTTTATTATCGATTTTATGTTTTGTAACATTTCAACGAATTTCTGATTAACAAACTAAATGATTTCAAAGCGAGCAATGGCAACACTGTACGGAAAAAAAAAACATTTTTATCTCCAGCGCACGAGACTTACGGAAATTCTAAAGATATGTTCATTTTAAAATGATTTTGCGATATTGATTTTGAACTGAATTTTATGGTTTGAATACGTAGTACATGATATTTAATAAAAAAAGGTAGCACACGAAACGTTAAAAAAACGCGCCTTTGGACGTAATTTAAAATCTGAAATCTTTCAGATTTTTTTATTGCTTTTCTTTTTATTGTTTTTTGTTTTGTTTTTTTAATTTTATTTTACACAGTTTTTTCTTCTTCTTCTTCTTCTTCTTTGACAATGTTTTGCAGCAATGAGCGTCAAAATATCGGTGGTCAGTGACTGGCGTGCATCTTCAAAGAGCAAAATCACACTTACGATGGTAATTAGATCAGCAAAACTTTGTGTGGGGGATTTCCCGAGCACCTGGTATGGTATTTACTGAAAGTTTTTTTTTTTTTATAAATTATAAGAAAAGTATTTATTTTCATTAACAGCTCCACCTACAATGGATATAACATTTGTTAATGTTTCGAATTCAAAATGCCATTTGGTTCGACAATTTTTCATCAGCCGTCCACTAAATTTTGATTTTCCTTTGGTAAATGAACGAAGTTTGACGATTAATTTGTCTTTTTACATTTTAATGAAGACATCAGCAAGCTATCTCACTCACAATAATACAGCAACAACGTAACAGCTGTTATAAAACGTAAACAACTAAAACATTCTTTTTTCACGCAACATTGTCCTTTAACGATGAAAAGTCGCAAGAGTTAAACGGAAACCTCGAGCTTCATCCGTGTAATCGAGGCTTCTGGTATATATAGGACATGCATTAATTTCTTTTCAATTTCAGTAATTTTTATTATCAGCACTTAAAGTGGTTTCCTTGGTACATAACATCGTCAGGAAGAAGAGGTCTTATTTAAATTTTGTATTATTACTGGAATTTAGTATTTCGCTGTACGATGTTTTGTGATTGATAGAAAGGCAAAATGGCAAATGGACTGGGAAGGGGGGAAAATGTGTATTAAAGTTTAAAAAGATTAAAATAAATCCGTAGAAAATAGCAAAAGCATACAGAATTCATTTAAGATGGCCATAGTGAATGCCTGTCATAAGTAGTTTGCAACAGAAATGCATCCCGATCTATACAATTATAGTTCGACCGTCTCAAACGCAACCCTGGCTGGCATTCTGCCAAAACACATAGGCTCGTCCAAAAGAGACGTTATTATTTGCTGCGGCGTGAAAATCTTCTTTTCTCCGGAAAGAGATAAGCTGGAGGGAAAAAAAGTACCCATCTTTCCACCCTATTTTGAGAATAATTCGGTCAGAATGGCTCTTGCGTGTTTGCGCTCATGGTCGCGGATGAGGCAGTCGACTGTATCAGGTGAGCAGCTGAAGGTACAGATCAGAGGTGCACGCTTTAAGATTGTCCGTAACATGTGACTCAATAGGTTGCAGGAATAACGATATAACGGGAGTCAAAGCTACTCGAAATGCTTTCATTGAACTTAATTGGTGGAATGTACAGTAAACGTTCTCGAGAAGTTCTATCTCCTCAATGTAATGTTCAGTTACAAATTTTGCTGGGTGGTAAAATAGTGAAATGAGGAAAATAATCTGCTGTGTAATGATAATGCTACTATGCAAAATGACCAAAGACCAATATTCCAAATGATCAATGTTCATGACCAAAGATTTCTTGAATGATTGGTTGCAGACCAATAATTTCAGTTTAAAAAGATAATTTAAAAAAATGAATTTCCAGGCTAGGGTAATGTTGTTGTTGTGACTTATCTGACTTGTCTGACAGTAACATCAGAACAAGCCCAAGAAATTCATCTTCGCAAGGAGTGCAAGATTGTGCCTGTCGTTGGCAAGAGCCCTGAGCACCATACAGGTGAGAATACGACTGTGGGGTGATGCCTACAATATTGATGGAGAGATTTCCCGGAAAGACGGGTTCAGAGTCTCCTACCCCTCTTCTCCTACCACCAACCTCTCAAGAGGACTTTTGGCTGGCCGCATATTTAGAGTTCCCCCATGCTGCACAGACACTATATATATACATACATACATGCGTGCTTTCTCCGGCATTCGAACCCGGGCACTGTCAGCAGGCTAGGATAATTTTCACACGTAGTAGTTTTGCATAATAAAAAAAATGTAGATACTTGAAATTTTTTCTATAGACTCTATATGAAGAAAGCTCCATCATTGTAACGGATTAGCTTTTACCATGCTACTGATCTCTTAAAGACGAGAAAAAATTTCCTTGTTTTGCAGAACTGTCCTTGAAAAAACTATATGACTTAAAGCTCTTTCATAGAGATTGCTTAAAACTCAGTAGTTTCATAAGATACGAAATTTTTAATTTAGTATTTCTATGAGCAAACTTGAAATTCATGTCTCTGAATAAATATTTGTCTCAAAAGCAATATTGCAGAGATTTGCATCCGAAAACTTAACATACTCCAGCAATATCTGCATCGGCTTGCCAAAATTTTAATTAAGGATACTATAATAGTTTTAATTGCTTTAGGATGGATTCACCGGCTCCCCTCCCGTTATCTTCGTTATGACAGAAAAGTGGCTTAGTACTGATTGAGCCCAATTCCAAAACAGTCTTAACAGTTTCATTCTCATATGAGTCTTAGACGAGAGTATTCAGTAGCTTTATTCCCCGTTCAGCCTCGTTATCGCCTCATATAAATATCACGCCATTACTTTTGTATCACTTTTACACCCTCTGCTATAAATAACAGAAAGTAAAGTCAGTGCTTTCAAAGACATAATACCTTTTTTTATTATAATTTATTTTAATTTCGTATCTGACTATATACGAAAACAATATTGCGTGAATATTTTGTGTTTAGTTTTATTTTGTATTATTTTAGTGGAAGCTTAACCTCACTTCATACGTTTTCAAGACATGCCACAAAGAAGCTTGTTATCGTCTTTAAAAAAATCTTAATATTTTATCATAATTTTGAAGCTATGAAATAATTTAATTTTTTTCGAAATTAAAATTTCGAGCTTTGAAAGAAAATCCCTTGAAGAGATAAGAAATTGCTCAAGTAGTAGTAAAAAAAATTAGCGACAAAGTAAGTAACCTGAAGTCAAAGGACTCCTTGATTAATAAAAGAATTGCTAAGATTGAATAAAAGTAATCAAAAAACAAAAGTACGCTTTCACACATATGAATGGGAGAAGAAAATCGAAGATGAAGTAACTTTTTCCAAAGTTTGAAACGAACCACTAATGATTGAAAAAGATCAGCTATCAGAATTTTTTTAAGAGGTTTTGTAAGAGCAGGAAGTAAAATTTGGAAACGAATAAGGTAAAAATTTTAAAAAGTTATTTTCGACTGAGAAACAATATTTAGAATTTTAATCATAGTTTGAAAACAAGTGTATGAGTCGCATATCAGAATGAATGGCTTGACTAGTAACAAGATGAATTAGGATACAATTTGACTAAATTTTTAGAATACATACTATAGTAGAAAGTAATCGGAGAATCAAAAAAGAACGATAAGCACAATTTAAAACAGATAAATGGTAGAGGCATTAGTTTATTTATTTATTTATTTACTTTTTAAAGCAGGGAACGTGAAAAATGATCAATGCCCTCGCCGGAACTCGAACCTGGACCTCTTGAATACGCGTCGAGTGTGCTACCGTTACACCACGAAAGTATGCTGGAAGGAGAGAGAAATAGACCTGAAATCAACGTTTATGGCGAAGTGTGTGAAATCAAAACTGTGTGACATAACTATATTACATTTTAAATCATACGTATCATATTGTTACCCCGAAAAAAAAAATAGGCTTGCAGTTGTAACTTATTTTTACTTTGTTTCTAACAACTGTAATTGCTGTTAAAGGTTTTAATTGTTGTTTTATTCTATTCTTGTATAACTTAAGACGTGTGTGCTGATATAAGATCTACCCGATGACGATTCGCCAAATATAGTTCTACGTTAACAAGTATGGTTCTGCAGCAGCTGGAGTTTAGAATTGCACCTGATAATTATCTCCCACTTGGTGAGAGAAATTTTGATTGAGTGTAGCTGAATGATTTTTCCCCTGGAAAGAGAAAACCATTTGCTGCCTCTTCTTGAAGTGCACTGGGGATATTTAATTGTAATTAATGCCAAACGAAGTCTAAATTTTGCTGTTACTAAGTAAAAGTGAAGTTCAGGAAACAACAAAAGTCATTGAATGTACGGAAAAGATACTTTAGGAGAAGATAGGTAAACTAAAATAATAATAGTAAAAAGAATATTGGCGGCGAGGAGATATTTTAGCCCTTTTAATAAGTTTACAAATTCCATAGTAAAAGTTTGCTCTCTCAGCCATTTTTATATTCCATCATTTGAAAAGAAGGACTATCTGACTAAGACATTTGATGGAGGTATTCAAAAGATTCTCCAATTATCCGTAACAAACGCTTACAACGCGCTTCACTATCTCCGAACCTGTATTTAAGTTTTCAAAGCTTACTCGCTCTTTGAATATTCTCTCTTTATTTTGGATGAACATCTCATCACACAGCAAACCCGTTTCCGAAAACAACGCAGCCCATCACTTTTTCCACCTACCTACCTTAACCTCTCGTCCGTAATTTTCCGACACATCGCACTATATTCTTCCGCCTCTTCCCACCCTACTTGTCAGCCTTTTCACTCGCACCTGTGAGATCGGGTCTTTGGGCAACCGCCCGAAAGGCCAAGACTAATTGAATGAGACAGAAGTGTGAAGAAGGCAAGCCGATAATTATTACCTGGCTCTCTCTTTTTCCGGGGATCGCGGCTACAGGTGGAGCTGTCACACTTCTGCTTGAACTCTCCTCCTTTCGCAGGGGGATGGAGTGAGTTATGCGACGTTTCGTAGGTTCGTAGTTTTGGAACGCCTTGAGAAATGTTCGCGGTCTGTGGGTCAGAAAGATAAAAAGCGTTGGTGTGAAAGTGTTTTACGTTTTGTAGATTTGAGGGAAATCGTGCTACTTTTGCCGTCTGTTAGTGAGTTTAATTTTTATTCATCCCTTTCTGAAATATTACTCCAAATATTTCCTTTCCTATGCTGTGTTTTTAAAACTGCATGTAAATAATACGAAGCGAAACTAAATTGCCTAGTAACAAAATAAGTAAAATTGTCATTAAAGAAATTTTATTTTTTAATAAAATCGAAATTGAAAAGGAAAAAGACAAGCGAGTCGACGTGCAAAAAAAATCACTATCAGATTACTATGCGTTAGAAACTGTGGTTATGATTCATGAGTTCTGATTCTAAAACTGAAGATGCCGCAGCCGTGGAGAAGGTTGTTAAGAACTTCGGGAAGGATGGGGACTAAGCGAATAAAATAATATTAAAAAATAAATAAATAAATAATGGTAAAACTAAATGAACTGTAAACAGTTAACCAAAAATATTAATGAATTAAACAAGAAGTTCTCAGAATGTAGTTCCTAGGCTCAAATGCTTAAGCCAAAAAGCCTGGGCTTTTAAACGCCTAGGTTCAAATTCACGCGTACGTTTGCATACGGCATGCGATCAAACTTGAAGCCAAAGTTCAGGTCGGATAATTTTTATGAGATATTTTTAGACTGTTTTAGAGTGTATAGACCAGTGTTTTCCAGCCTTTTTTGTGCTATGCCGTATCTAATTCTCTCTAAAATTCTTATGCTTCCCTTAGAAGTTACATAATTTTTAATATTCAAAAATTGAAATGTTCACGAAAGAAACTTGGATGATAGGTTTTAGGAAGAACCCACTAGGAAATTTTGTGAGCAAACACAGTAAATACACTTTCGAAGCATACAATGGAGAACTGAAATTCAAGTACAAAATAATTCTAACGAAAGTTTTTCTATGTTATTTTTGGTATCTATTTATTATTTAAATTTAGTGAGGTCCTTGCGCTTGACGCTTGCTGCAAAAAGATTTTATGTCAGGTTCCTGTTTAGTGAACTTCAATCTCAAGTCTCCCCGTTTTGTTTATATCCAGCTGGTTTCTTTTTTTTAGTACAAAGGGGCTTTGTCCCTAAAGGACTATTGTTTTCGTTTTGCGATTTTGCGTTGGAAGCATTAAAAGTCTGAATCACTTTTCAAATTGTTGCCACAAAATATTGCAGCCCTGTATTATATTTAAAGAAATTAAATAATGAAGAATCTGCATAAATGTATGTATATTTCTCCAAATGTGATAAAACAACGATACCTAGAGCCATCCAATTTTGAATAACGTACGTTTCCACCCGAATATGCACAACTGGAAGTCCGAATTCAGAATTTGTTCTATTATCTATTTCATATTTTATAAAACTTTAACGAATTTTTGATGAACAAACTCAAACGATTTAAAAGCGAGCAGTGGGAACACTCCACGGGGGGGGGGGACCTTTTTATCTAAAGCGCGCGGAACTGTGTATCGGAAAATTTAAAGATATACTCATTTTAAAATTATTTTGTCATACTGCTGTCGAACTGAATTTTATGTTTTAAGTGCGAAGAACATGCTATTTAATAAATAAAGATAACACACAAAACGTTAAAAAACGCCCCTTTGGACGTAATTTAAAATCTGAAACCTTTCAGATTTTAATTACTTTTTTTCCCCCTTTAGCAGCAAATCATTTATTTCACTAAATCCACATGCAGCTGAATATGAAGATGGAAACGGTAACAATAGTTCTCTTGCACATTTTGTTGCATTTGAATACTTGATTTCGGTTTTTTCACAAAGCCATGTCATCTCTCCTTTTATATTAAACAAATTTTAATTGACGCATCATTTTGCATTTCTGCAAGTTCTTCTTGATATTAAGTATTTGATATATCAGCCGAATCCACTAACATTGGCTGCGTCATCCAAGCTGGAAAATCAATTTGTTTCAAATCGGAAAATGTTTCTTTTAAATCAACGTTAAATTTTTCAAATGATGGACAATAACATGTATAGCGGTATCAGTCACTTCACATTTTTGGAGCCAATGAAACTTTTCAAAATTTTTGTTGTTAAATATATGCCTGACATAATTCAATAAAGGTAATGGAGCCAAATATCTTCGATTTTGCATCGACAAGAGTTTTATTTGCTCCTTGAAGTAATCTATTTATATATTTAATTTTTCAGAGATATCGGCTAAATTACTCACAAATGCCTTACCATCAACCGTTAACAGATTTTTCATTTCAATTTCTCTGTTAAAAAATAAATAAGAATATTAAATAGTTCCATAATTCTTTTCAAACAATTTCCTTTCACCAGCCATCTTACTTCAGTGTGAAGTATAAGTCTCATACGATCTTCATTTTGTTTTTCACAAAATAACTTTGTGGGGTTCCACCCTTTTATTTAAGAGTTAAATGTGGGGAAGTCTCATACCGATAAGCGAATAATCGTTTAAGTGTATGAACAGAGACGTAAGACTGAAGAAGGGTTAATTACCCTTTCTTTCTCAAAATAAGGATTAACACAATCGGCTCCTATCTCAGAGCGTACAGCAAAGTCTCCACTTGGGCTTGAACTTAAAGTAATAAAAATTAAAGTTTAACTAATGCTTGGCTAAAAAGATACAGCCCAAGCTATCAGGATTCTAAGTAGTTGGCTCCTAAATCTCAATTACGTAGGAGAAGCTATCAAGGGCCTTAAGTACGGTAATAGCATAGTAATAGCTTAGAGAGAGACGTAACCCAAGTGCAAACGCATGCTAGTCAGAAGCTCTGGCTCTCTAACGAAATCAGTGAAACATCGACTTAAATACTACTCTTATTCATTTGCATTAAACGCGATTCTGAAAATACATTCTGGTAGAAAATTGTAAGCTGAAGTAACAAGCTTAAAGTAACTATTATAAACATAGGATAAACCTTACAATTTGAAGAGACTTTCACATTTGGCACTAACTTTAATAGCACTGATACACTTTATAACTGAATTTAGTACTTCATTTAATTTAGGCGAAACGTTTTTAGCTACCAGGTTTTCCCTATGAATAACACAATGCACAAGAATCATTTCTGGATTCTTTTGTCCATATTAAGGAACCCTTTTTCTTCTCCATCCTATTAGGAGCATCATCTGTTCACAAGATGTTATATTTTTCATTGGTATATTTTTTATATCTAATTAATTTTTTAGCTTACTACAAATATCTTTGGAGGTAGTAGTGCTTTCTAATGCTTTACAGAACAACATTTCTTCGTCAAAATCACGTTTATCAATACATCTTACGTAATTTATAAGTACGGCCTCACTTTCTCTCAAAGTTGATTCATCCATTTGTAAAGAAAATTTTCTTGTTTTCAGCTTATCAACAATTTGTATTTCAATATTCTCACTCATTTCATCCATTCCTCTGCTAACAGTATTGTTACTTAGCAGCATAGCTTTAACGTCTTTGCCATCTTTTCTAGAACCGTTTTAAGAAATGCTGATGTTGATGGTTTGATTAAATTCTCCCCTATAGTATAACTTTTCCCAGATTTAGCGATGAGTAATGAAATTTCACAACTAAGCCTCAAGAGACGATTAACAGTTGCATTAGGACCAGTAAATAGAGACTTCAATGTTAGTCCTTTTTCAATTTTTTTTAAATCCGAAAATAATTCAAATTTGAATTAATATGAGCATTATGTTTCACCTTCAAATGGTCTTCAGCACGACCTGGTTTTATTGATTCGTTGGTCAGGCATTGTTAGAATAAAAGACATAAAGGTGAACGTTCATCGTGTACAGCGGGTATGAAACTAAATTTTAAATATTCCTCCGAATACTGACGAACCTTTTTTGCTTGCACCACTCATTTCACTAAGAGCTGAAAGAAAGAAATATAAGATCAATTTATCATTCAAAGGAAGAAAAATATACCTGTTTCCGTTCCTACAGTAAAAAAAATAAAATGAATTCATTGGCTGAAATGTGCGAAAAACGTCTGGAAAGCGTAATATATCAGCTATTTAAACGCCATTTAACAGCTTAAATGTCCATGTCTACAGCAAAAATTCTCCATAAAACATTAAAAATGCACCACAATTTAAGAACATTTTTACGTGTGTATGACTTACATTATTTTGGGGAATAAAAAATGAAATTTCTAAAAATTTCGACTTCATGAAGAAAATTTGGAAATTTGAACGTTTCTTTTCCCCTTAAATTCTGGACGAGTCCACTTTCGAATTGTCCCTCTGTGGGGCATCGGCCCCATGTTGGGAAACATTGCTCTAGAGGGTTGAGGATCCGTTGGCCATCAGCATGCTTCCGGATTTTATGGGGAAAAAAAGGGGGGGATCTGAACGTTTAAGAGATGTCGGAGTTCATATTAAAAAATTCAACTGCAATAGGATGCAGAGGCAGCTAACTCTTCACATCCTCATCATTATCATCTACACCATATTGATTTCTCATGGCTTGTAACTCATAAAATACTAGATTCCACAGAACACTTTTTGCTGATGTTCAGTCGTAGAACGCAATAACTGAGAATTGCGATTTTATTCTAGAAAATCTGCATATATTACTTCTAAAATATTTATCAGAGTTCAGATTTTATTACTTATAGACTTATTCATTTACCCAACAAAAATGCCTCAGTACATAAAACTGACGCAAATATTTTCATTGAATATCAAAATTGAAGGACATAGAGAGAAATAAAATTTAAGTGCTACTTATTAAAAATGATTCAAAACAATTTATTCAAAAGCATTATTTAAAATAAATTATTATATTGGCAGCTAAATAATCTCAGAATACTGAATTTAAAGTCCAACTTATGGAAACTTACAAATAATCGGAAAATCATTTCCCTGTTTCTCAACAAACTTTTCTCACATTCTCACACCTCTGCAGCTATAAGCCATGTTTTTGGAAGTGGACGGCGGAGAACTTCAAACGCCTTTATAACGGTGCCACACCTTCATGTAATTCGGCCGTTACTTGAATAGACAGAAACCATTATAACGGTGTCGCGGCGCAAGAAAAGTTGCACAAACCGAAGATCAATTTCTCTCACAGCGACTCTGATGCCAGTCTGGCATTTTTTCATAAAGATGGGAGCATCCTTATGTAACTCCGATTTTTGTTTCAGTTACTGGTTAATTAATTATGTTTCAATTGCTGATGAATTAAAAATGGCTTAAAGATGTCTGCAATTCTATGAAAAATGCCAGATTAGCATAAGGGGACCGAAGTTTTTATCAGTCAGATAAAGTTTGCAAGTTGTGCTTATCAGAAGAGGACTGGAATATTTGAATCAATTAAACCTCAGTTTTCACCGAAATTAAAAGCTGCTATGTACATAAGGAATAAAAAAGAATGTCAATTAATTAAACTTAATTTCCACCTAAATGACAAGCTGCTATGTCAGTGTAAGTCGATTTTCAGCATAAAAGAGCATTTTTATTGTGGGATGTTTCGAATTCCCATCACCCCCACTTAATATTTCCTTTTTTTAGTGTTTCCTAACTTTTTCTCCATCGTGGCCTGTAAGCTAGCTAGAAAAAAGAAAGCTGCTTTTTAGAAATTGTCTAGAAAATGTTGTTGCCTATGAAAGGGAAAGAAAATATCCTAAAGAAAATAGTTAGAAAATAGTTTTATAACGGATTAACAATAAATAAAGAGAAATAACTATCAACAATCAATTAAATCAATTAAGGTGAGTAAGATTGCCAGTCCATTGGAGTGATATGTTTTAAGTATTAAGATGACGGAATTATTCGACCCGGACGAGTATTATCAAGAAATCTGGGCCAACAGCACTCCTGTTTCACGGCGGAAAGGTTTATACATCTGAGTACCTGGGCCGAAGGCCTTACCCCTATCGAACAAAATTAAATATTACTAATTATGTGTGCATTAACAGAAAGAAAATGTCTAATTTAAAAAATAATTGAGTTATATGAAGAAATTAAAGTTAAGTAACAAGTTACATAATAAATTTGGTCACAAATGACTTGAAGATAAATCGTTAAATTATAATAAAAAGGTAATAAAGTTAAGCAAGATATTGACATTAAATTATTAGTAAAAGTTAATATTAGATAAGAATTTAAAAGTATAGTGAAACAGACTCGACTAACGGGGGAAGCATCTGGTGAACGTCTTTCCAGCCGGCGACTAATATCCTGAAAGAGAGACATACAACGAATGGAAAAATAAACAAGGAGTAGGTATAACTCCTTTCGGTAAAAAATTTACAAGGGGAAAAGAATTTAAAGGGCAGGTAAATAATGGATAAGTTTGAGCGATTTGAAATATTAAATTGACACTTGTCCTGCCAAAAGGCATAACAAGATACAAAATGTGTACGTATATGAGAGGAGATTTATACATAATATAATAAGCATGGATACAATATATAATACAAGTGCTGAGTAATAATGCGAGTAACAGTAAGAAAACATCAATCAATATTTACATTAAGTATGGCCATAGGGCGTTTGCAGTAAGCAGGATCATTAATGTCGTAATTATGTATTTTAATGGCAGGGTTTTGAATATTTTTTTGGCTTTTGAAAAAATTCCTTGCTAATTTACAATATATAGTTTTAAGCAGATCTATTTTGAGCTCAAAATGGATACGGTTATTACGAATGTACGAGGGGAGTTTGAAATTTGACGTAAAATACAACTTTGGGCTGTTTGGAGCCTCTTTCTATCCGATTTGCAAGAATATGCCCATACTGGGCAGGTATAACAGAGGCACTCCTAAACAGAAAGTTCTCGTCCACTTCTCTATGACAATCACAGATTCTCCATCAAAGATATACAGCTCGATGCGGCCACTTTTTGAGATTTTCATTCCACACAATCACACACTGCCGCGGAACTATATGTGAGCTGTATTCAATTTTACTTCAGTTTGAATGAAATATAAATATATATTAGTGAGTATATTATTCATAAAACAGTAAATATTTGGCAGATACCAGATAGCTTCATAATCAGGGATATTTATTACAGTTATTTTATTTATACCTTTTTTTCGCTGAGAAATATATCACTCAAAATATATATTTTGAAACCAAAATAAAAGTAGTAAATGATTGAAAGCAAAAATGCGTGCATAACCAAAATTTAGTAATATACTGCTTATGAATAAATGATTTTTTTTTTAAATAAGCATGTCTTTAAGATAAAATAAATTACCACGATAAATCTATTGCTGGAATCAATCATGGTTCCAGTAGGTTTGAAAACCAAAACACTCGTTCCCAAAATGTGGACCTGGAAACAAATTTTGGCGAGTCCCCCCCCCACATTTTTTTTTAAATCATTTTTCCTTATGATGTAATTTCGTAAATTAATTTATAGCAATTTACTTATAGAAATATATTGCACATACATAAAATTTATTACTATTTCATCATGATATTAACTTCTTTTATGACTCTTCCCCCCCAACCTCCTTTTTTCCTTCAGGACAGTTGTTAAATGAATGTGCAGTCACGATATTGGAAAACTGGAAAATGGTGCACTAGTAGGCACGTATCCTAACTCTATCACAAAAATAAGGAAAAGAAATATATATATATATATAGTGTTTCAGAAATTAACTATAAATTATAATTTATGATTTGTGGTTTCATCCTCTCTAATACTATTTATAAATTTAGTTTTCTGTAAATTTTTGAGGTCTTGAGGCGTTTTTAAAATTATTTGTTACCTAGCTGCCTCTTTTTATTCTTTAATTCTAATTAATTCTTGTTTTGTTTTGTAGTACTTTTCTTCCACGCGTAGGGAAAAGGGGCGTCTAATTGAGACGATTTAGATTAGTATTGAAAGATGTAATAGATTTCAAAATTTAGTCAATTAATTGACGCGGTATTGTCTCAATTAGTCGTCAGTTGAAACGCGTGGAAGTAATATTTCAGCGAAAGGGGCACGGTTCTTTTCCCCTGACGAGACAACTATGCAACTCTCACTGAGATATTACCATTTTTTATTGTATACCTTGTTTTTATTACAACTTCAGCTTTTCCCAATTCTGCCCATAAATTACAATTTTCGAAGCATTATTTGAGTTATATTTTCATGTGAATCTTTACTTAGGATTTTAAGTTTTAATTGTATTTAATGTGTAATTTTGGCACTAACGTGCTTCTTCGAATAGGATTTCAGAGGGTTTAGGATATACTATGGCTTTTGGCATTCTTACTTGTTAATATATATATATATATATTTAATTTCATGCATATAGAAAATACGCTAATTTTCCGTTGATGCCTCGATATTATCAAAAACGTGGGGAGCAAAAAAGAGATATACACTTGGTTTTAAACCTACTTCTAAGACAACGTACTGTACACAACTGACCTAAAGAGTAAGCTACCAGCAATAATCGAACTCAAGATAGAAAATATAATAATTTTCCATTGTCGCCGCTATATTTTCAAAAAGTGAAGTGGGGTGCCAAAGAAAAAAACTTTCCTTACACATGGGCATTAAATGCACTTGCTATTCAGTGTGCTTCTAAAATAAAAAACCATAGTCAAATGCCCTACCAGCAAGCCACCAGTGAGAATCGAACTCACGACCCCTGGTTTACAAGACCAGTGCTCTAACCGCTGAGCTATGGTGGCGACAGAAGCCGCTTCATTATTCTCTTTCTGTTTCGGATTTACTTTTCTAAACCAGTAGTAAACAGTTTTGTAATTAGTTTTCTGAAAACAGGCAGCCTGACTGTATTATAATATGCAAAAGGAACAGAAAAATCTTCGTCTCGGACTACCGTGGTTCGCTAGACGGGTTCCCGTGCGTGAGCGCTATCCCAATGTAACCAAGTGTAGGCGATTTTTCGAACACATATTATTTTCGAATGCATTACGTAAGTTGCATAACTCAAAGTGATGCACGAGAAAGATAAGTAAAGTATGGCAAATATAGTCATAATGTAATATAATAAGTAATGTTCAATGAATACAGTCCAATAAAAAATAAAAGATGAGCCAATAGAGACAAAAATAGCTATATCCACACCGCAACAGCCATGGGAAATCAGAGTGCGAGCAAACAAAAACAATTTCAGAACGATGTTAGTTCAGTAGAACTGGGTATAAAAGGAAACGGAGACCAATGTCCTACATGCGAGCCACCAGTGAGAATCGAACTCACGACCCCTGGTTTACAAGACCAGTGCTCTAACCACTGAGCTACGATGGCGACACAATAGACTGCTGCTATTGAGAAGCAGGAAGCTTACACAAAAGGACTGCAAAGAAAAACTCCTCGAAATAAAACTAAGTTTGCCAACAATACGAAAAAAAAAAGGGATTGCATTATTTTTTAAATAACTTGCGCATTTTTTGTTTGTTTGTTCTGTCCTGTCCCGATGGCCATTACATACTTTAAAATAACCTTCACAGAAGCGGAATTATTTGTATTTTGTTTGCTACTCTAATGATTATTCATTGCGGTCAATTTGAAATCGATTAAATTATTATACATGCAATGTATTTTCCAAAATTAGATTAATTAATTGATAAACAAACTTGTTGTTGCACGATTTCTATTTCAAAATGGAACTTCTGTATTTCAAGAATAAGCCTTTATTTAAAACTTATAAAACAATTCAGGAATTAAAAGAAAAAATAATTTATTTTATACTTCAATGGGACCAAACTAATTCCCTCAGCAAATTTCATCTGTGGTTTTATAGCACGAGTAATAAAACCATGGAACACCCTTCATAAATTTATAATGATAATGTCTCATAATTTTGCAATGCAAATAGGTTAGGTACTTACGTATTAACGCAACCACCTTTGCGCAATTTAGCAATTTTGTACAGGGGAAAAGGTGAAAGTTACTTATCGGCTGCAAGGTGGTGGTTTTCGTGCCTTTTTTTAGAAAGATTCCCAAACTATCGATATTTGTCCAAATCGGTAGACATTATCAACATAAGAAAAGAAAATATACTTCAGCAATTTAAATTACAAATCTGAATTACTAAACAAGGATTACGGAATTCGTCTGGAAATCTTTCCGCAACTTTTTTGCGTTATCCTTCTCCCAAAATACACATCAATCTGTTTTTGCATAAAAAAATCAGGGAATTCCGAAGCCTTAGCTTCGTGCAATCCTCGGCAACAGCGGCTGGCAACGCATTTTTTCGTTGTCCCCGTTAGAAAATTTGCAGCAGAATTTTGTATTCCTGTAGAAATTTTACAGCAGTTTCTTCCATTGCTGGCAAATTCCACACGGTCATGCTTTAAAACTAAGATGAAGGCAAAAAATATTACGATTTGCTTTTAAATTTCATTGGAACTTGGAATACAAGAAAAAAGAGCGCATACGAAAATGGCAGGGCTGCCTGATTGAAAGAAATTTATCAGCATGGTTGCCGAAAGAATGGTTATGCGCTTGGTTCCTAAAGTTCGGCACATTCTGAAAATTTGGCAACTTTATTCTAAGATGGTTGGGTTAATACGTAAGTAACTTCGATTATGAGATTTCGTTTCTTTGGCTTCCAAGCGGCGTTTATTATTCGTGATATGACACTGATGATGAATTTTGTAAAGAGAATTATTTAAGCTCTTCTTCGATTAAACTGTACTGCAGCACAGTTTATACGTCTTTCAAGGCACCATTCACAAACGACGTATAAAGACACATAAACTGCCCAAAAATTTCTGCTCCTTCTTCAACTTTTTCTCGAATAAATCCAGTTTCTTTGACAATTCAACTTTCGTCAAATCAGTATTCTCATCAAATTCTTTAAGGTTTGAATTTTATCTTTTAATGATAATGCCTTTTGCTTTTGTGATATTTTGTATTAGTTATGCCTTTGTTTTATTCTCTTATCTCCTGCGAAATGTAAACCAATGCAGTAAGTCAAGCAAAAGCGACATATAACCGAAGTTATGCGATGCATAAAAGAACTATTTTAATCAAGACCAAAATGAAATGACGTATAAGTGTAAAAAGTGCCCTCTAACCGTATATGTACGGACTAGAAAATTTTGTGTGATGTCTGTAAGAACATATATATACGTGCATCTTGAAATATGTTAAAAAATTAAGGCAATATATTAGAAGTGCATAAATACAGGTATAAAGTACCAGGAATATTTTGGCATTAAAATCAAGAAAATAGCTCTTTCTCATGGCTGTTTTCGGAAATTTGTGCTTTCTTAGGGAAACCCCGTGCTGGTGAGAGGGTTAACGAGTTCTTCCCCGTCTTTTTA
The DNA here is from genome assembly GCA_000611955.2 of Stegodyphus mimosarum. NCBI lineage: Eukaryota > Metazoa > Arthropoda > Arachnida > Araneae > Eresidae > Stegodyphus > Stegodyphus mimosarum. The sequence goes on from KK116801.1 coordinate 21,118, forward strand.
ACCTCGGTTATTAGATGATGTCAATCAAATTAATCAACTGAAAAATCGTTTTCGACAATAGATAATCACTCTTTGACTTCTAACCATTTTGTTATTATTTACTAACTTACAGTAAATATATTGTTTCTAACCTGAATTAAAATTTAAGCATGAATTCTCGCAAAAATGCTATTCTCTTGAACCTTCATAAGTAATCATGTCCGCGCGAAATTGGAGACACTGCTCTAGTTTTAGGCGAAATTGAGCATAAACACGCATGCTGTTTCGCACCCATTTAGTTACGAAACAGGGTGGATGGACATAAATCACGCAGTAATTCTTCTCTCCACCAAATGGTGGATTTATGCATAAAGTTTTGCAATTAAATCTTTTCCTGGGTGAACTGGCAGAGTGTCTGGTAAGGCGAGTTGCTCGACAAGTAGATGCATTCCAAATCTAATACCTATCCTATCTAACTACAAATTATATATGAAAACGTTTTTAACAGAATATTATTGTGCCATGTCTTCATTCACAAACTGCTTGTGAGGGCTAGTTCGAGAGGATCATAGCAGTTTGATCATAGCGATAAACCGCATCAGCGAGTTGTTAAATGAAAAGCTTTCAGCTGTTAAAATTAAAGGTTATTAAATTACTATGAAGTATATGAAGCATAATAACTTCGAAACCGCTTTGACAAGAAAAATCCTACGATTGCAGAATGAAGAATGAAATATTTCGCTTCTGCTTAAAGTTCTAGCTTAGCATATTTAAAAAACATTCCGGAAAATCACCCAATCAACATTTTTTTTATCATTTCTCTTTCAAAAGAGAAAAGTTAAAGAAGTTGAAAAGGTTATTTTATAGTGTGTGAAAATTTCAGAACTTTATTACCGATTTATTTTTAAATGTTGAAATTTTAAAATAAGGAGCACGTACAGTCGGAGAAAAAGGGAGTGATTTTTTAAAATTAGCCAACAATCAGAAATTAAGATAAAAATTTCGTATAACTTTTGTGTAAAGATTATTTTCCGCTCTATCCGATGGTGTAAACACTATATTTCTGAGATTTCTAGTTTATTTGTTAAATGAAGATATGTACGAAAAATTGCTTCAACATTAAATTTGAAAAAAATAAATATATAAGTAAAATAAAATTTAAAAAAATATATCTGAAAGGTTTCAGATTTTAAATTACGTTCAAAGAGACTTTCTTTCTTTCTTTTTTTTTTTTTTTTTTTTTTTTTTTTTTTTTTTTTTTTTTTTTTTTTTTTAAAAATGAGCATATCTTTAGAATTTCCGATACGCAGTCTCGCGCGCTGGAGATAAAAATGTATTTTTTTTCGCACACTGTTGCCATTGCTCGCTTTGAAATTTTTGAGTTTGTTAATCAAAAATTCGTTAAAGTTTTCCAAAATATGAAATCGATATTAAAACAAATTCCAAATTTCAAATTTGGGCTTCCAGATGCCCATATACGCAGGAGAATTATGTTATTCAAAATTTAATGCCTCTAAGTACCGTTGTTTCATCACAGTGTGAGAAACATATATACATTTATGCAGATTCTTCATGATTTAATTTCTTTAAATATAATACAGGGCGATAATATTTGGTGGCAACAATTTGAAAAGCGAAGCAACGCTTGTAGTGAATCAACGCAAAATGCCTAAACGAAATTAATCCCAGGCAGCATGCCCCAAAAATATACGTATAATTATAATTTTGATGAAAAAAGGGTGTGGTACTTTTTTGCACGTTATTTTTACGAAAGTTTTACGAATGAAAAAAATTGAAACTACTAGCGACGCTTTATCGTATTTTAAGCACGTTATTTTTACGAAAATTATACGAAACGAAATATACTGATTAAAAGCTCTCCACAATATAGTACTTTTCATTCGTTACTTTTACGAATATTATACGAATTCTAAAAACCTTTAAAAAAAAACCTATGATCCAGAGTATCTGTTGTTTTAGTTCTCATTTTACAGTTTTTTCCCGCTTTCGAACAAAAAAAATAAATCAAT
>KK116801.1:27388-55530 GCA_000611955.2 Stegodyphus mimosarum
AAATTTGCTTTATTTGATCATTCATGAATTTTTTAAATAAAAATATATATTTTTAAATGACTCTAAAATTATTTAAATTTCCTATTTCAGTAATTTCTTTAATGTAAAATTCTACAATATTAATTCATATATTTTTAGAAAACTGATTTGCTTAATGAACAACTTTTTGATTTCTTATTTTAACTTAGCATATTTAGCAAATTATGGAAAATTTTAGCACATGCAGGGGGGGAATGTGTGGATGGCATGTTTTAAACATTGTAAAGTTTAACTATGTTCGGTACATATATTCTAATTTATCTCTATATAACTAAATGCACCGGTCTATGAAAATCAAATTTGTTTAAATGACGTTTTTATATCCGTAATGTGCATATATTATCTGCATATAATGATAGAAATATGGTATTAACCTGTTGAAAATGTCTAGAATTCATGAAAAATTCATTTTTACAAAAGTGATTTCCGGTATGCATAATAAAAAATAGGAAAAATGTACGTACATTTCTGCGTAAAGTATACGTTTGTCAAAAGTAAAAAAAATTGCTCGAACTTACGTAAATTTTCACTAAAAATATACGAAGTAAAAAATAAGAAGATTTACGTATATGCGATAAATATACTTAAATTTTTAGTAAAAATATACGTAAATCCCTGCAATTTAAGTATATTGTACGTAATAGGTATGAATGAACCCAATCTTTCGCGTAAATATACCTAAATTTTAAGTAAAACTTACGTATATTTTACCGTAAAAATATACGTAAATATCTACTATTTTTTTCCTCGATGCTTTTCATGATATTTTGACGTTTAACGTAAAGCTTTTTATACGAAGGGCCATTCGTAAATTGTACGTATTTTTCTCTTGCAATATACGAATGCATGTTGTCTGGGATAGTCCTTCTGGGCAAATTGCTCCTTTGAACTAAAAAAAAATCTAAATCGAATTTTGTAAAAAGCGCTTCACCTGTTTGTATTTTCATCCAAAAAAGTGTATATTAAAAATGTTAGCTCGATATTTATCAGGAAATAGATTAAAAATTGATGACGAACTTTTGGCCATCGCGACGAACACTATGATTGAACTAAATAAAGCTTGTAACAAAAACTACTGTTTAATACTTGGATATCATAATACCACGAATTGCTTTTTGTTGTAGACAAACTGCATATGCAATCGTCTTTATGCGGTTCTCGAGATACAGTTTAGAAGTCTAAAAACTACAATTTAGCCATACCTGTTGTACTCTAATAAGCTCACAGTGCTAGGAAGAAACAGGTTTTGTGAATCGCAATATTCCATCTATGTCTAGCTATTTTTTTTTTAGCCCAAATGGGCATTAGACCCAAAGGGTTATTAGTCTCAAAAAGGCATTTTGAGTTGATTCACTTTCCAAACTGTTTGCCACCAAACAGTATCGCAATGTATTACATTTAAAGAAACTAAATAATCAAGAATCTGCATAAATGCATAAATGTTTCTCGTATTGTGAAAAACAACGGTACTTAGAGACATCAAATTTTGAATAGCGTAGTCCTCCAACCAAATATGTACACTTGGAAGCCCGAATTTTGAATTTCGAATTTACTTTATTAGCTATTTTAAATTTTGTAAAACTTTAACGAATTTTTATTAACGAACTCAACGATTTCAAAGCGAGCAATGACAATGCTGTACGGAAAAAAATATTTTTATCTCAGCACGCGAGACTGTGCATCGGAAATTCTAGAGATATGTTGTTTTGCTCATTCTTAATATTTTGTGATACTGCTAGTGAATTGAATTTTATGTGGTTTAAGTGAGAAGAACATGATACTTAAAAAAGAAATGTAACACATAAAATGCTTAAAACAAAAGACGCCCTTTTGGGTGTAATGTTTTTTTACTTTGCAGAAATACATGCATTTTATCTAAAAAGTCGATCCTATTTTTTTAATTCACTTTTGCGTAACATCAGTTGGTCAAACCATCAAAGTCCTATTCGTGAGGGCTGGGTCTCATCAAAACTTAAATAAATGTCGTTTCAATCTACGTATAATACCATAATACAATTACTGAAGCAATTTGCTACTACTCCCGACGATTAAGATATCTCCTGGTAATAGCAGATGACCTAATTTGACAGTCTACCGCATTAAAATTCATCGATACCACACACTATGTTGCAAGACTAACACTGGGGATATTGTTACCAATGCAAATTTCCCGAAGTAATTGATATCACGGCTGCCGAACAGTCTTGTGAACTCAATTCCCGGCCCTTTCGATGACATTCCTGAATCATCCGACCTTTAATAACACAATTTCCTCGGCAACCATTCTATTAAAATAAAAACAGCAGAGGGGGGGGGGGCTGAATTATGTTCCTTGCATCAAGGCAACTGAAGAACTAAACTATACTACAAGAATCAAACAGCTAAACAAAGAGGAGTTGAGGAGAAAGAGCAGTGGCCAGGAGAAGTAAATTGGGGGAATCTATGCAATTAAGGAGGCTTGCGCCAGAGAACCATTAGCGGCACCAGATCAAAGCGACCAGGATGACCAATTGCACCCCGTAGAGGGGAAATTGCTCGTTAAGTCTACGAAGAGACTCAATGATCACCCCTTGCTCTGGTGAACGCTTGATGAGAGGCTGTTGCTTTTTTGTTTTATAGGGTTTGGGAACGTTGGCTGGAGATTTCGTACTCTTCTTCAGTGTTTGCTTATTTGTTAGTTCTTTTTCTTCCGATATGGGAAAAGCATTCCGATTCAGCAAGATTATTTATTGCTGTCTCGAGTAACAGCAATATGCGATGTGACCAAAAAAGTGACATGGAACAGAAAATTTTGTGCTTCCGCATTCAGCACCTGTATTAAGACCGTGTCTCTAAAGTCAAAAAATCAAAACAGTGGATCGAATATTTGATTTCTTTAAGTACGTAGACATAAAATACTGAATCACTTCAGTACTGCGTCGAATTAGGAAATCTGTTTTACATCTATCATGACCAAATATTTCAATCGATTCTTCTGATAGCACTTAACATCTGAATCAATAACTGATATTAAAAACTGGTGTCTTTTAAGGTAAAATTACGAGTCTACTTAAAACGAAATGAGAAATTCACATATGTTTGTGTGTGTGCGCGCGTGCGTGCGTGTACGTGTATGTGGGAGTTTGCGTGTAACAGAGCCATTTCTAGCGGAGATGCAGCTCGTGAAAGTATGCGGGCGGCCAAAACCAGGGGTAGCCGGACTTTCGCGACACCACGCCTAAATATTTTAAATTCATCAAATTCATTGTAAATACTTGTCATCTGTAAGTACTAATTTGTCATATGTAAGTACATAGTCAGTATTAAATAAAAATTTTATTACTCATTGAGCATTTTTTTTTTTTTTTTTTTGAGGCGGCAATCTTAGGAAAGTACGCCGGCAACTAGTGGCCCAGGAACGGCTTGGTACGTAAGTATGTATCAACGTACATATATTTATGATACATATATATACACGACATATATATCTATATATATTTATGATACATACAAATATATACACAATATAATAAATATATACAGATCATATATATATTTATGATACATACAAATATATACATAATATAATAAATATATACAGATCATATATATATTTATGATACATATACATACAGAACATATATATATATATATTTATGATACACTTAAAGCATCTAAATTAATTAGCAAACTGGAATAAAAGCAAGGTAGTTCCTCTATAATATAATAATTGCAACCGTGCATAAGAGGTTTAACACAATATCAAAACTAATCCAGTTAAAGAGAGAATTCGTCGTAGAACAATCTCAAAAAATAAAAACGCGAAAGAGAAAAATATACAAAATTATACAAATAAAAATTAATCTCCTTTTATTGAAATTCTAATTCAGAACTCATCAGAGGAAAATGAATAATAAAGCTTTATAAAAGTCGATTAATGTGTTTCGAAAATGTGCTTCGTTCTCCTGGTCCATTTGAGATCAAAAACCGTAAAAAGATTTCATCAAATTTTATTAAAGACTTCAAAATTCATATAAAACCGAAAACTCGAATCTCTAACATAGTTATATTATAAATTCTCTCTTTAATTGGATTGGTTTTGATATTATATTAAACCTCTTATACACGGTTGCAATTATCATATTATAGAGGAACTGCCTTGCTTTTATTCCAATTTACTAATTAATTTAGATACTTTAAGCTTATTCTACTTCAATTCTGCAGCTATGGCGCAGACGGGTTTAAAAAACATTTTTATTCGAATTTTTAGCCTATTTATATATTTGTTGACACACACACATATATATATATATATACATTATGTATATATACGCTACATACATTCGTGATACATATATATCAGGGGTGACCAAACTTCAGTAAGAGCATCATATTCAAGTTTAGGAAGGTTAGAGAGCCGAAACTACATTTTCCAACAGCTAACAAGTCCATATTCGCGTATTTTGAAAATAGTGAACAGATTCCATATGGGAACATCTGATTCTAATTAATCATTCAAAGACAGTTTACCTTCAGCAAATGATAATGCGTTGAAGACAACGCGAAATTTTGTGCCTTTGTTTTTTTCTAATTTCAGCCTTGATGAGGAAAAAAGTATTCTTTTTCAGTTTCTAAATGCTGCCATTCTTCTGCTATATCTACTTGTAAATGTTGATCTACCACAGCTTTGTAATGTTCATGAAACTTCGAATTCTTTTTAAACCTGCACTTCAGCGATTCATATCGTCTTTCTGCTACCTCGGAATTAATCCATAATTTCCGTGCTTACTCTTTCCACGGCAAGCAAACCGTATGACCTCTCTTCTCACATTTTTCGAATTCACAAAACTTTCTAAATGTGACATCGTCTTCTAAGCAAGACTGTCATTAGATTTATTAGAAATTCCCAAAGCTTACAATTGCCATAAAATTACCATCAGCTCAGACATCGAACTAACTTCTAAATTACTTTTAACTTGTATCAATTTTTTTTAATGTTTTTTAATCAAGTTTTTTAACTAACAAGAAATGAAACAAAATAATTACGTTTGACAGTGATCAGTTTATTAACTTTCTAAAATGAAGTAAAATAAGCTAATTACTTTCCCTTGAACATTGGAGTAGTTTTAGTTGTCCATATTTCATACATATATTTTATTTACATAAGAACCGCACGCGACTAGTGAGTTCTCTATGGTCAACCTCGATATATATATATATGCATATATTAAAAGTACATTTCTTAATAACATAAACTTTTTGATTGAGAGAAACCTGTTAAAGCATTAATTGTTATTTAAAACGCGACTTAATAACAAAGATGAATTATATGCAACTGAAAGAAAGGGAGGAAAAAAGTAACATTACAGCTAGATTGAAATATTAGAAAGAAATAAGTTACGCTTACTGTTTTGATATAGATAAAGAAAACTTCTAATTTTAAATTTTCGTTCACACTGAGCATAATCCGCCCCCCCCCACCCAAAAAAAGTAAAATTCGTGAAGTTCATAATTAGCTATAAACTGAAGTTCGGGTAGAAACAAAAAAATACTGCATTACAGATTATTTTGTGCTGATTGCAACTTTTTAAATTAACACCATGAAATACTGAGACGACATTAATTTTCTTTTGCTAACGGTATTATTTCTTCATGATAATCGCCTTAATATAATCACAGATGGCGCCACTGATGATTTCATTAACATTGATTAGTGATATTAATGGAGAAAGAGGTTCTCTCATTTGTTGACTTGATAATTACACCCAAAGACCTCAAAAGAAAGGTTTTGATGTCTTAGAGTTGTTCTTTCGTTTTAACAAAAGCCGGAGAATGACAAGTTGCTTTTTTTGCCATTTTTGTATATTTATTTCACATTTCTTAGTTGTCTGCAAAACCCTAATTTTATTCTTTTCTCTTGTTGCCTATATATCTATTTTCTGCTTTCTTTTATAACTATATTCGCAGTAAAATTCTCTGAATTAAAAATATAAGTTTTTACCACTTTACAAAAATTATTCCATTTTTTGTAAACCTTTTGTAAGCCGAAAGGGCATAAAGCAAAGAAGCAGTTGTACGGTATATCTTTATTTTTAATATGGTTTATTCCAAACATCTCTTAAAACTAAATAACGGAGAGTAACATAAAAATATGACAAACGAATCCAGCATATAAATAAAAATAACATTTGTACGATGTAGTTTTAATATACCCAAACTTAAGTTCTGGTATATTAAGATATTATATTTAATAATTAAATGTAACACACAAAACGTTAAAAAAAGTCCCTCTGGGAACAATAGAAAGTTTCAGAATTTTAAAAAATTTTTTTATTAATTTGTTTCATCTAAACGTATTAACATAAAATAAATGCATCTAAGAGTAATATAATATGATTTGACATACGATCCAAACCTCTGAAAAGACTATTCTTAAATCAATAGAAGTAAGTAAATGAATAATTGTATTCTGTATAAATAACTCGTGAATTTGTAGAAAATGGTTATCGGAGCAGGAAATAAGATAAATATGCAATGACCTCGATAGGATTCGAACGCCGGACCTCAAAATGGCGAGTAGGAAGAGCTTCCAAATACACCACGAAGGCACGCGGTAAGAAAGGAGAAAGTACGTTACATTCTCGCCCACTTAAAGGACGACTGAGGAAGAGGAGATTCAGTTCTCAAATCCAAGCAGTAGCGTATTATCGTGCATTATATTTTAGTTGGTATGACATTATAAGTCTCTTGGAATTTCTTTTGTCGCCGGGATTCGAACTCCGGACCACCCGATTGCTTGCCGGACGTGAGCAGACAATTTTTGATAAATCTCGAAGCTTTTTGAAGGTTTCTATTCCTTTCGTTTTTATATATTTATAATTATTAATTAATTTATAACTATTAATATATTCATATCAGCATTAATTTATTCATCTTTATTTTAATATTACATAATATTCATTTTCAATGATTATTAGTTCAAAAGGCGAAATTTGCCCAGTTCACTATAAACGGCGTGTCACTTTTCAAATTGTTGCCACAAAATAGTAGAGCTCTGCATTATATTTAAAGAACTTAAATAATGAAGAATCTCTATGAATGTATGTATGTTTCTCGCACTGTGAAAAAACTACGGTACCTAGAAACATCAAATTTTCAAAAACGTAGTCCTCCACTCGAAAATGGGCATCTGGAAGCCCGAATTCGGAATTTGTTTTATTATTATCTATTACATATTTTGTAAAACCTGAACGAATTTTTGATTAACAGACTCTACGATTTGAGAACGAGAAATAGCAACACTTTTCGAAATAAAGCATTTTGATCTCCAACGCGCGAGACTGTTGCCACTCGTAAAAATGAAAGTGAAAATTAATGTTTTTGAAGTTTTTATTTAATATCTCGACTGATTAAAGTCGTACGCCGTCGAAATGGTTCCCACGAACTTTTGGAATCTGGAATAATGTATTTAATTGTTGACAATGCTATTTTTATTTCATCGTAAAACTTAGAAATTTTTTATTACCAAACTCTAAGATCTGAAAGCGAGCAGTGGCAACAACTTTCGAAACGAAGCAGATTTTCATCTCCAGCTTGCGAGACTGTCGCCACGCGGAAAAATGAGGGGGGGATTAAGGTTTTTCCGAATTTTTAATTAATATCTCTGATTTTAGATATTTTTTGGAAAAAAGTGGACGTCGACCTTTTCCAGGACCCAGGAAAGAACTGTAGAAAGTTTGGTGACGATAGCTATAGTAGTGACTGAGTTATTAGAGGACAAACCAACAGACTTTCTTCTATATATATAGATAGATGTAAGCAGCATCTGACTACAGCAGACCTTATTTTTAAGAGGTGTACTATTATAATCACTACATAGTCGAAGGCAAATAGTATAGTCAACAAAATTAACTTATATTGCCATATATCACTCTAATCAATCATACTAAATTTACACTATTAGAAGATTCTCTGTTGCCTTAAAATAAAAAGAAACGTTATAGTTTAATTTGCTCGATATATCAATGCACCATGGGACACTAATTAAAGGGAGTTCGGCTAAAATAAAATGATTAATCTTCGAATGTATACTTGTATTTTTAGTTCAAATACCTCGCGTAATGTTTCAAATCAATAGCAAAAGCTTCATTTAATTCAATCAAAAAAAGCCCGGGGTGGTGCAGGATCGTGTGCAGAAGTAGTTTTAAATTATTGGATTATTCTCGTAGATGTCGCAAAGCAAAATCTTCGACAGCGAATTCAGGAAAGGCAATGAACAAATCCATTCGGAAATATTAGCAAATTTTACAATTAACACAGACTGATATTTTACTCTCAGCCAAAATCTTAATAAATGATCAACTAATTATTGTTTTATTTGTTTATAGTTGCTATGCTTTAATTAAATAACGGGCTTGGAAAAAAATTTAATTACAACTATATTTTTGAAAATCTAAATATCGCCTGCTACCTGACAATTTTTTTCAAGCAAAATAGCGTTTTAAAAGAAGCAATGGAGTTTCTGCCAGTTCCAAGTGTATATGAACTTCCCCCCGCTGCGGTTACTGGAATTGACAAAATAATTTGTCTCTTACGTTAAGTATCTTACAAAGATAGCATCTATAATGTAATGTGGTAAAGATGTATTTGCCATCGGTTATTGGTAAAGCTTTGTGTTGCCACTCTAGAAAGTGTGTACATTTGTATTTCAAATTTAATCACAAAACTCTGCGATATACAGAGGCTGTTCGCACATTTTTATACGCCTTTGCTTTGCTATAAAAAATAATCCTGCTTGGAAATAAAATTTTTAGCTGTAACTATATTTATGAAAGTGTAATTTAGTGTCTACTGTTTGACAATTTTGTTTTCATGCAAAATGGCGCTTTTATAGAAGCAATGGAAGGAAGGCTATGCTTGTGCTCTTTCCGAAGAAAATTATTCACATTTAGTTATTAAAAATTGCTGAGAAAGCCATGATTTTTTGGTATCTAAAAGAACGATACATGGGTCAGTAAGAAAGAAAAAAAAGGTCAAAGTTTGGCTTCGAGAAGAAAAATTGTCAAGAGGAAAAAACGGAATGTTTCAAATGTTGGAAAAGTAAGAACTTTAATGTTAAATTCTGCGAAGTCAAAGAACAGTTGCGTAAGTATTAAAATGCTCAGTTTCAACTATAAACAAAGTGATTAAGGCTAATTTGAATCTTAAAAAGGCAAAAAAAAAATGCAGTGTGCATCGTCTGTCTCCACTCTGTATCGCCGAAAACGCGCTGTAGAATTCTCTATGAAAAAAATATTATTCGGAAAAAAATGGAAAAATATTATTACAATAGATGAATCTTGGGTATATTTAAATGACCGCAATAACAGCGATCCCTTTATTATCATCAAAGAGAAGAAAAAAAAAGTCTTGGAATATGGTTCAAAATGTCTAAAGAAAGTTTTTCAAAAAAATTTGAATTTGTTGCTGGTTTTTGATATAACGACTAATAAAAATTAAAGAAAGAGCAGAAAACTGTTAAAACAATTCCATATATTATCAGGAAGATATTCTATGCCCAATTTTCGAATATGAAATACCTTCTCTTTACCCGCAGTGACATTAATCAGTAGAACTACTTCGAGACAAAACAAGCAGCCGCAAAAGAAAAAGGGTTATCGTTTTCAAAATGTGCGAACAGCCTCCGTAAATATAAGTCTTGAATTATTTTTTTTAAAAAGATGGCGATTCGAAATAATTGTGAATGACGATAGATTACTTTAGAAATCACACTAAATCTCCCAATATATATAACATAACCTCCAAAATTTTGCATTTTTCTTTCTTCATGAAAGTATTTTACATATTTCCCTAATTTTTAGCAGCATGTTTAAAATGAACAGGAAACTAAAAATATTTCTGCGCATTCATTAAAATTGTATTGCATAAATCGAAAGCATATTTCATTTTATATATCATATTTTTTCCAATTACCTCACATAACACAGAACCAAAACACCTTACATAACAGGAGAGTACCAGAAAATTTTAACCATTTAATATTATTGTTTGCATTCAGTTGCACATAAATAATAACATAAATTAAAATTATCCCTCAACAGTTATCCTTTTACTTAGTAAGTAAATCATGTAGACATTAAAGTCAAAAGGCAATCAATAAAAAAAAAAAAAAAAAAAAAAAAAAAATTATAAAAGTTAGTAATACTCCTAAACCTCCGTTGATCAATAATGTAAGCAGCCTAAAAATTTACTACTTTTATTTGCAAAATTTTAGATGATTGTCAGTTATAAAGCTCAAATAATTTCGTTTCAAACATCAGATATTTAACATGTGAACGTCCCATATACGTACTTATACAGTAAATATTTAATTCATCCCTTAGCAATTTGCCATTTTCCACATGAATTTATGACCACATGCCATTTACCACAGTAATAATGAGAAGGAGAATTTTAAAAGGAGCTTTTTTGATATTTCAATTTTAATAGTTTTTCAAATCTCTGTAGTAGAGCCCGGATAGCTCAGTCGGTAGAGCGTTAGGCTTTTAACCTAACGGTCCAGGGTTCGAGTCCCTGTTCGGGCGGCTTCTGTTTTGCTATTTGTTCTTGGTATATGGCATCACATGTTACTGTTCTTGCTGAAAAAACAGATATACCTTACAAGAAACAATTAATTACATTGCTTTTGCAATCAAGTTTCAATTCACGATTACTGTATTTTTCCTGTATATTATATACGATTACTGTATTTTTCCACATATATTTATTTAGGGTCTATTGATATTATAATATTGTAATTATTATATTTTTGTACAAGTATTTTACTAATCTTAGGAGAAACTTTAAATAAAAGATTCTGATGCGCTAAAAATGCTCGTGTACATAAAAATCAAATAATTCATTAAAAAAAATTAATTTTTAGACATTCCAAATTTTGTGATAGAAAGTTTGTGATAGAATATAATATGTCAACTACAGTGTGAAATTTTTTAAAAGAGAAAAAAGATAATTAATGTGTTGTCATCCCTTTGATCAAAGTTCTCAAATTTTTCTAAACACGCTGTTTTGTTTCATATTTAAGATACTCATATTTAGGGTAAAAAGCAAAATTATTTTATATTCGCATTTTCTTTCTGTTTTATTAAATTAATTAACATATATTTATTTTTATATTAAGTTTATTTACACATTTTATATGAGCATTTCTTTAAAAAAACATTTTTATTACTTTAAATAAATATTGTATAATTAATTGTCCTGTTTTTTTTTATTATTTAAATTAAAGTAAAAGACTAAAAATTGTTATATAATTTAAAAATTTCATTTTAGTTTGATTCAGAAGAATAAATTGTCCAGATAATTGGAATTTCGAATATCTGGAGTTCTAGCGTACTTAGAAGATTCTTTGCTGCAGTGGCCGTAAATTTTCTTTACAATGTTATATATCTATATATATAAAGAAGAATTATCTTGTTTGTGTATTTGTTCAGAAAAACTCAGTCACTACTATAGCTATCGTCACAAAACTTTCTACAATTTTTTTCTGTGTTCTGGAAAAGGTCGACGTCCATTTTTTTCAAAAAAAAAAAAAAAAAAAAGTGGCTAAAATCAGAAATATTAATTAAAACCTCTGAAAACGCTAATTTTCGTCCTCATTTTTTCAAGTGGCAACAGTCTCGCACGCTGGAGATAAAAATCTGCTTCATTTCGAGAAGTGTTGCCACTCTCGCTTTCGAATAAGAGTAGAGTAGATCGCGTAGAGTTTGTTAATAAAAAATTGTAAGTTTTGCAAGGAAATAAATAGCATTGCCAAACATTAAATACATTATTTTCGATTCCAGAAATTCGTGGGAAGCCAATTTGACTGTTCCCATCTTCGTACGACTTTAATCAGCCGAAATATTAATTAAAAACTCTGAAAACACTAATTTTCGCACTCATCGATTGGCAACAGTCTTCGCGAGTTGGAGAATGCTTTATTTCGAAAAGTGTTGCTACTGCTCGATTTCAAATCGTAGAGTTTGTTAATAAAAAATTTGTAAATTTTATAAAATCTATATATGTATAAAGAAGGATGTTTGTCTGTGTGTTTGCTCACGTTATTGATTTCTGATCCATTATGATCAATTTTCCGCCACATTTAATCGAGTAAAATTGAATACAGGGAAAATATTGGATAGAATTTGAGCTTTTACGAGCATTTGCTTAGAAAGACGAAAATCATTTAAAACAGCGGGCCATTGTTGCTGATATAATGAGAAAGAATTAGTTATTTTTCTATCGAAATTTTGTGTGTGGGTTCTATATCGCATCAGAGTGAAAAATGTATGACTATGAACCGTATTTTTTGCATTGTTATTGGAGAAGGATAACAGCTGTATCGTTCTCTCTGTTTTTAGATACATTAGTACATTACTTTATCAGGACTGAGTGTTCTGTGCATAGCCTTAGGAAACGTGGTAAAGTCTGTAATAGGGTCCTTATCCTCAAGTCCTGAACTGGAACAGTGAGCTGATAAAATGTAGGCTTTGTTCTGGTGTAAATGCTGTTCTGGAGAATAACTGCACGTGAAAGGGATTTGAAATCCTCTTTTATTAAATCACTATTATTTACACACTTCCCAACTCGGGAGGGATACAGAAGTAGAAGACCACACTTGGGTCGAACTTAACAAATCAAATAAATTTAACTAAACCTAAAATAGAAATGTAATTCAACTTTGCTTCGCAGAGCAAATCGCGGAGTTTGGCCTCTTACTAAAAGGGTGCGTAGCAAGATATACTAATACTAGCGCACTTCAATTTGTTTCAATATGCAATCACGTAGTAAGCACTATGGCTTATAAATTTAGCTGCTAGCTGGTCAGGCGAACGTCGAGCAGACTGACCGTGATCTGAGACTAAAGCTCTCTCACACCGAGAGGTTTCTACCTCTGGTTTAAATAGTACTTGGCTGTACTTCAAAATTAGCATAAGCTGAAAACGCGGGCTTCTTCTGACGGGAAGTTGAAACAGAGAGGAGATAGAAAGATTTAAATTAAAATAAAACTTGGTTAGTTTAACTAAAACCTTACAACTTCAATCTAACTTAATTGGCATCGGGTACTTCCGCTAGTATATATATATATACTACATATTTAACATTGCTGCCCTGGACAAAATAGTGATTAGTGGACGCTGATTATTAGCCCGAAATCACATGTGAGAGTTCTACTTCTACGTAAGATTTGATTGCAAGGGTAAGCGCGCTCCCCCTTTCTCAGGGATGCAATATCTGTCCACCCCCTGTGGTACATCCTGAGTAATGCAATCAATGATGAGGCGGTCAATAAGTTCCACCACTCATTACGAACTGCTTTCATGAAAGTGTCTGGCTATTGAGAGTATTTGTATTTAGAATTGTTCGTTTTAATTAAGGAAGACTTCGTTAATGAAGACAGAATTTTTTTAATGTAACTAATTAAAAAATAATTTTTTCACTTAATCGAAATTAATATCTAGCATAATATTTAGTTAATTAATTAAAAAATTGTTAAACTAGCATATTATTACGTTATTGTTATTAACCGAATTTCTCTTGTTAATGGAAAGAAAGGGATTCTATTCAGTTTAATTGCTACCTAATTTCGTTTAACCTTTGTGTTCGGTAATCAGACATTAATTAACAATTCCTCCTATTAAAAATATCTGAAATTAGATTAGCAGTAACAATTTTTAAAGACGAAATATTATCTATTATTTTATTATAAGGTTTTATTATTCAGCTTAAATAAATTAAGTCAGCTTTTCTTCGTATTAGTCAGTCATAATTAAATTCCCTGATTTTTAAAACTGAAATTAGATCAGAAATGTCAATTTTTAAATAACTAACCGAGCCAATAAAACTATGCTCCTATGCGAAGTAATAATAATTAGATAAATTTTGATCTTTTGAGTATTAACGCAAGTATTTGCACATTTAAATTTAAATTTTAAAACTAAACAAAATTCTTTCTTCATTATTAGGCCAAGTGTATAATTTATTTATACATTTCATTTTTATTATTTATTTATTTTTTTGTCTATGCCATCAGCAAATGTTCTAAATAATTTAGTAAACAGCTGCAAAAGTTACTCACTAACATTAACTTTAATAGTCGGTATAGTTCAGTTGTTTAATTTTCTATTAAATTCAATAATAATAAATAGTAACAATTATCTGTGTAATTTTAAATTTTGGGGTCTTGGGTTTCCGTCCATGAGCAACTGAGTTTTAGTAAACAGAGAGATTTTTAACAAATATATCATATCTATGTTCTTGGCACTTTTAATTATTGTAATTTAAGACTCTAGAATTTTTTCCAGTAATAGAATTACTTCCGAAAAGGAGAATATGATATATATTTCATCGGCAGTTACTCTTGGTCTTTCAGCAATAATTTTATACCTTCCTTTACATATATGAAGAAATACTACATACATTTTAGCACATAAAAACCTTTAGTTTGAAAATGTTTTATTCATATAGATTTCAATCAGCAAAACTTAAAAAAAAAGAAAAAAAAATCTGAAGGTAAGAAAATATATAAATCTAATCATCATTAATATCTTATCATAAAAAATACTCGAGGAAGATCATTATAGAGAATTCTATAGCTTTCTTTCCAGTAAACAAAGGAATATTTAAAAATTAATGTTTGCTAATATTTTCAAAGTAAATTTGCTTGCATGTTGTCGCCAGTTCAAGAATATGGAAAGCAGCTCATTTCAGCTGGAGTAAAAGTACATGGGAACCACCCTAACGAGGGTTCGAGTTAAAAAAGTCGAACACTGTACCGTTTGGGATTTGAGCTCAAAAACCTTAGTGTCATCAATTTAAGAATGTAGAAAGCAACTCATGTGAAAGAGAATAAAAATACATAGAGCACATAAATAAAATAAATAGCGCCCGAACAGGGACTCGAACCCTGGACCGTTAGGTTAAAAGCCTAACGCTCTACCGACTGAGCTATCCGGGCTTGCTAATGATTTGCTAAAAATATGTTTCGTTAAAATTATCTTATCTTTGTGGCATCTGTCGTGACTTTCGCGAGGAGGATGTCACGCACTTGCTTCGGTTTATAGAGCAAAAAATAATTTTACAGTACTGAACTGGATTGGATTAGATCAGTGTTTCTCAAATTTTCCCTTCGAAAATGTTACTGTTAAATAAATGTTGGTACTGCCAAGAATGAGATGAATGAGCCTGCCAAATCATGTATAGCTGTTCTATGTTAAAAAGTATGCTGATAATAAGCAACACAGTCATGTTGTTTTAAATCTTTCTTTTGTTACTAAGCTTAGAGTAGAAAGTTCGTATAGACAGGATAATAAATTTCATAACATGGCAGTCTTGGGAGAAAAGGTGATAGATTATTGCCAAGTTTAATTTCCAAACTCTGCTATAGCTTTTATAGAACAATAAAACAGGCTTCCAGGACCGCTTGTAGCGAACTAACTACGGACTGAGAAACTGATTTAGATTATGGCCTAAGAGAAGAGCAGACTTCTGAAAAATTTTTCAAGAGAAAATAACTAGGATTCGCTGACGTCATGCTAATAATTTAATCATAGGAATGATCAATAAATATTTAAAGGTATAGTGAAATCTTTCCTGTAGGAAAATAGTATTACCACATTTTTTTTTTTTTTACTTATTACGTGCTCCGCCCATAGGCACTATACGGAAATGGAGTGATGGCCCGTTGAGGTCTTTTTGAGGGAAACTGGCTCGTATCCACGTTACATATGGAGAAATCAACGAAAGCTCCCATGCCGCCAGCCCATTCCCCGAGCCTCGAACCCTGGACAGAACTACTGACGTTCATCGGCTTTTACCGCTCGGCTGCTAGCGGGGAAATGTTAAAGGGAAATTATCGATTTAATAATATTCTGCAGTAATCCCATTCTAATTTAATTCCGCTCTAATTCGAATCAACGTCTAGCAGGATTGAAAGTCAGAATTTAAGAAAACTTTTAGGTTATTTTATAAAATATTCTTTTAATATCAGTAAAAAAAAAGGTTAGGTTATTTCATAAAATATTCTTTTAATATCGATTACTTTTCGATACGATTGTTACATAAAATTTTTGCGTTTTACTTGTAAAAAAGAAAGATTACAATATTTTTTCCCTTAAATATCTGAGAATATCAACG
Source organism: Stegodyphus mimosarum (assembly GCA_000611955.2). Taxonomy (NCBI): domain Eukaryota; kingdom Metazoa; phylum Arthropoda; class Arachnida; order Araneae; family Eresidae; genus Stegodyphus; species Stegodyphus mimosarum. The sequence goes on from KK116801.1 coordinate 43,580, forward strand.
AATATTACGTACATAAAATTTAAAGAGGATAATAATGGAGGCTTATTCTAGCAAAGTGAACTTAAACGTTTTTAAAGCTTTTATTCGAAACTCACGATTTTAACGCGCAAACGCAACTTGGTCGTGACTCATAGAAACAATTTATTTTCTATTGCCTTTACACTTTCTTATTTTCTTCCCTTTCCGTTGTTCTACACGATTTACCATTCTAAAATCCCTTTAAACACTCAAAGAAAGATGGCCTATATCCTGTTGTTAGATTAAATTATTTGTTGCCTAATACAAAAAGAAATGTTTGCTTTAGTAAAAATTGACTTTTCTCTAGCATATGTTTAGCTTTCTGTAAAAACTTACTAAAATCTTCTGAAGTTCAAATAGTACAATGAGTAGGAAAGCTCATAAAATTAAACTCTTTCAATGTGGAATAAAAATTCCTGAATTATTCTGTTAAGCAAATTAGATTAAGTTAATCCATTTAGAAAAGACAGATTGCAACGAATAGCAGTTATACAAATTGAGTTAATTTCTATGCTTATCATTTTATACAAAGAGATACACTTAATTAAAATCACCAGTGATGAACATTACCAGTGATTTAGAGTAATTAGAGGAAATTTGTTTAAATAATGCAAAATCGCGTTTCGAGTCTAATGTAACGTTTCCGAGCTTTTATGGAAAAATAGCAAGACAGGATTGTCTTTTTAAATTTATTTAAAACTCAACAACAAATTCATTCGTGGTTAAATAAATGATGAATAGCGTAAATTGTTACATGGCTATATCTTACAGAAGGGAAGGAACGAGTTTCCCACAGTCTTTCTGACTACATGTTCATCCAACTCCACTGCTTCGTCTCTACTCACTAAAGAGCAGCGAACAGCCGTGAACAAGTGGGCATCATAAAAGCATTAGGGGATAAAGACCCATTAGCCTTCAGGACATTCTTCCTGGCCGAATCGCTTACACCCTGGCTCTAAAAATGAGTTTCTTAAAGTTAGTCCAAAACAGGAAGTCTCTAATAATATCCAGCTGGTTGTTTTCTTAATGATTCATTTGCTGTTACAGTTTGTCACACTAACAGCTCTTTAGGGCTAATAAGACACTTTTCGAATTAGTCAAATCAATGAAAAGGATAAAATGAATAAATATATTAACAAATAAACAGCATTGATAAATAGATTTCACAGAAAGTTTAATAGGCAATAATAACTGGAGGTGCAGCAAAAAACGTATGTAATTTATTAGGTCGTACAAGAAAGTCATGTGATGTTCACATCACATGACTATTTTTTATTGTTAATCTCACACATCGCTGTACACATGAAATTCCTTAGACTACAATTCAACGCAATTTAATTATTCAAAAATTATTCTAATGAATTATTCTAAAGTCATTAGCATAATGTTGGTGTTATAATTTTTTGAAATATTTTTTCATTTAAAAATCATATTTCCATTTAGTTCTGTACTTAAAATTCTGCTGTTCGAATATGCATTTTTAACCGCTATGATGTATATACACACTTCGGAAGCTTATCATTTTATACAAAGAGATACACTCCGTAATACCAAATGACTCTAAATTGGTAGCAGCTGTATATTCCATATCACACTTAATGTTTCTTTCCTGCTATAATCGAGGTGATTAGGTGACTTCAAGCTCCTTACCCAGAATGGCGAAATATTGTCTTCTCAGTAACTCGTTTCTTCCAAATACACTCTCCAAAATCAAAACACACCTGTCAGGAAATAGGGTCAGTATGGAATATATGCTTACTGGAGCTCAGTTAAGGTCGAGGGGGTGTAGCTCAGTGGTAGAGCGTTCGCTTTGCATGTGAAAGGCCCGGGGTTCGATCCCTCGCACCTCCAGTTGTTCCTTACTGAACATTACTAACATTTTATGAAATCTATTTATCAGAGCATCGGAAACGCACACAGATTATTCTTTGATTATCCTTTTAAATGACTTAAGTAATTCGAAAAGTATCTTATTAACCCAAAAGGGATAAAGCGTCGAAACGCGATTTTCCGTTTTTTTAATTTTCATTCGAATCTGTTGCCATTTGAAAAAATGTAAGATATTTACATTTAATATTGAATTAGTCTGTTATACTACATGAACAAATTAAGCTATTAAAAAGCAATAGATACAGTTCTTAAGAATATTATTATTATTGTTAGTATTTTACTTTCGAATCTAATTTAGATAAATAAAAACTCATTTAATTATTAATACATCTAATTCGAAACATTAAATATTTTTACAGAATTATACAATATAGTGTGTTTTTAGTTTTCAAAAATATATTTCACTTTAATGCATTGTATCACTTTTCTTTTCAGTCTGTTGCCCTTCGGAAAATTGTAAAATATTATTTTTTCGTAATTAATCTCTGTGTTATTAATAAATTAATAATTAATAAACTAAACTGTTTAAAAGCAATAGATGCAGTTCTTAAAAATATTTTTTTTTTACTTTTAATCTGATTGATTTAAATAAAAATGCTTTTAATTCATGATGTATCTAATTAAAAAAATTTTATAGAATTACATTACATATTTCTTCACTTTTTAAATACACAGAAGATATGTAACGTTCCCTTGTTAGTCAAAATGCGTCCTGTAAAATGTTTCTCTATTCCACTCTATGCCATGTCTATGGATAATCTCTAGGATATGGATAATCCGCCTATGGATAATGTAAAGCTATATTAAACTTTAAAAGCGTCGTTTTGAACGATCGTTAAAATCTGAACCCGTTCAGATTTTTTGAATTCTTTTTTAAATTCCTACTATTAGCTCACATTCTCCCTATATCTTGCTCAAATTTTCAATCGTTAATAAAATGCTTTTTATTCATCCACTCAAGTTCAAATACATTTTTTAAAACTTGTAGTGGATAACACTTGATGTTTTTAATTTAATTTTTTTGTATTAAATTTTTTATTTATTTATTTATTTACTTAATTATTTTAAAAAATTTTCTTTGTTGACGTAAATAGGAATTAACTTTAAATTTTTTAAAAATTTTACTTGTTATTTGTTAACTTTACTTCAGTTTATGTTACTTACATAAATTGAAGTAAAGTATTGTTTCCAATAATAACAATCAATTTTAATTGAACATTGATTGCACATTTTAACGGCTCAAATAGTAAAAAATCGTTTTACTTTATTTGACTAAAAAAAAAAACAGATTACATATATAGCTTTAGAACTTGCATAAGAAAAAATAATTTCAACGTTTTTAGAGTCTCTTAAGAAAGTGGCTCTCATTTTAGGTAAATAAAATATAGTCCTGCTACTTGATTTTCAGAATTATATATATTTATATAATTATTAGAATGGAAAAGAAACGTCGGAACTAAAATGATAGATTAAAATTTCTTTCACATGAAGGTCCCAACCAATTCTTTCTCATTGAAAGTCATAAGCCAAAGGGCTTACAAGTAAAATTAAGCAAATAAAATACTTATGCAAAACTGATAAATAATACAAAATAGAACAATAAACAAAAATAATGTATTATTCTCCTCTGTTTATCTCTTCAAACAGAACTTCCCAAGGGCCCAAGGGCAAGGGTTTCCAAGCCTTAAATAAAGTTGATTAGTCATTTCCGAATACATGTTTCGTTCCTCTGAATCATTTGAGATTCAAAACCGCAATACTCGAATCAAATCTTCAAATTCACTTTAAAACATATGTATACACACACATACATGTAATCTTTGTGCTAAAATGAAATATATCGAGGGAAAAAATACAATTCTGTCACCTATGTTTCACTAAATGGTATTGGTCAACACAAGCAAGATAATCTAAATATCCGAATGTTTTGAATATCTGGATGTGTTGCGATGTTAACTACTTTTGGACAGTTTACGATTTTATGCTCTATTTCTTGAATTCTGGATTAATTCTTAAACCAGTAGGCTTATCGTAATTTTTTAATTTAAATCTGTTCAGGTGTTAAACTAGAACTTGAAGAAATGATCATATTGTTATTTTTAAAACTTTTATGACTTTTTGTATTTTTAATTTTATTTATTTTTAAAATTTTAATGGTAAATCTTTCTGTTAGGTATCACACCGTAGTACGAATTTACAGGTTGTACTTTTTTTTTTCCAAAGTTCACATTCCTTTTGCTTTAATATTTATTTATGTTCTTTTAAAAAATAAATTATTGTGCCTGAAGTTGCTTTTAAAATGCACATTTTACTTTTCCAACACAACTATGAGCATTACTTTTTCATTTATTTTGGTTAACATTTTTCTTGATTTTTTTCTTGCGTTCCATGTATAATTAATTAATTTTTTTAAACGTAAATTTTTATTTTTCTCATTTCTTCTTATTTATTTTTATACATTTTTTACTTCTGTTTTTATTTTTTGCTTAAGTTTTTTGGCATTGCTCATTTTTCCCATCTCCTGCTTCGAATAACCTAACGAAATAAATTTAAAATTCAAGAAAAATAAACTAGTAGTATAAAAACAAAATGTACATGAATTATTTAAAAAGAGAAAATTCAAAGTTCGAGAAAAAGAATTAGCAATATAACATTTAAAAAAAAGCATTAAAATTAAGAAATATGTTTAAAAATAATATAAAAAAATAATAATCATAAAAGTTAAAGGCGTAAAATTAATATTTACACTTGTAAAAAGATGTATATGAATTACTTTATTTAATAATTAGAAACATAATTTAGATATATATGAAAGCAAAAAAGAACTTCAACGGAGATTAAAAATATAATAATAATAATAATAATAATAAAACGGGTGCAGCCGAAAATGGTAACCGACCTCGTCCGAAGAGCATTTTTTAAAATGTTCGTTATATTTTTGAATTTATGTGATTTTTTAATAAATTGTACTCAAATATAATTACTGCAAAAGTCATAAAAAATCATTATTTTGAGAAATCTATGTAAAATCTGAAAATTTTAGGTCAAAATTAATAAAAACAGCAACCACCACTGACAAGAAAATGTTGATGATAAAAATCTATGTTTAACTTTTTTTTATATATACTACCTAGAAACATACATTCAACTACAATAATTTGAAAATATTGATTCACTAGCAATATATGGCCAAATGTGTCAGTCAACACTACAAAATTTTTTAAAATACACATGCTATTGAAGAAAAATCCTGTAACTTAAATTCTATGGGCTTACTTTTTTAACTTCTTGTCTACATTATGTATAATAATGTATAAAACATGTGTGCAAAATCTCAAATGATTCTATGATGAACTTTTAGAGTTATCATGGTTGTCAAGAACATAAATCATAATAAAAGAACTAATCAACAATCACGTTTAAAGTTTTGAGATTACTGTTACATAACATGATACACAGATATTCACTTAAAATGCTTCTGCCTTCTACATCGGCCCTTCATTTTTTTCGCTTTCGAAGGGCTTTCAGTTTTTTCCTATGAATTGTGGCGAAGCTTGATGAACGCCTTCGAGAATCGAATGTTCTTATTACAACTAAATTCTTATACCCTTGGACTGTAAAATATCCAGGAGTCATTTTAAGTGACTCAAATATTTTAACAAGACCAGAAAATCCATCATTAAATAGAATTACACTGATACTGGCACCAAACATTAAACATTTTAACCCAACAAATGTGTTTTTAGCTGATAAATTGGCGCAGGAAATTTGTACACAAAGCAGAAATATCGAAAGATTAATGTAAACAAAACAATAAGTTTGAAACTTTGCTGCCAAACGAAAAAGAGAACATACATAATAAAAATACACGGCCAGCTTCTCCAAACATATCAAAATGCTTAAAATTATTTACTTCATAAATAACAGAGAAAAAAGTGGAACTTGCACCTTTAATTTGCCCGGTTTGTCGTATCTCAGAAAAACTGGTATATCTCTGGTTCTAATCAACATATCAAGAAAAGAAAAGCTGTTTCTGATAACTAAGAATGTGGCCTTAAAAAATATTAAATAAAAAAAGTGAGTTTTTAGTCGAAATCGGCCTTTAGAACGAGGTTGGTTAACTTAGGAGATTTGCAGAACATTTTAAATTTATATTCTGTAAAAGTCCCAACAATTATTATTTGATTTCTTTATATTTTCCGCTGTCATGGTGCAATAAAGGAAAAGTTTAATAATAGTGAAACTGCATGGAAAATTTTGTGAATTAATTTCTATTACTAAGTAAGAAAAAAATGAGTATTACATATCTGTCTGATGAGAATGCCAGAAATGCTTTTACTCATTGTTACCAACATTGCATTAAAAGTCAAGCTTTTGGATGGACACATTAAAACGTTAAACGTATAATTCTCTGCTTGGGTTAAAGCCATGTTAAAAATATGGCTCATCCTGCCCTGGAAGTATCATCTGCTCAACGTCTCTAAAATAAATCCGTTTTTAACGTGCATATTCAATTATAATTTTTAATCCCTCGTTTTATTTGCAAGATGGCTTACTCTCCAAAATAAAATAATTCTTCTGGTACTCATAGAAAAATAAGTACCATTGATTTAAATATAAGCAACCCCTGCGATGAGATTTTGGCTATACATCTACTCTTTGCACTAAATCACGAGAATGGAATTTTTCCCCCATTCATCCACTCTGCTGAATCCCCTTGATAGAATTCTCGAGCATCGCATTGGATGCGGTCGGGAGAAAATTCCACCAGACCAACTTTCTTTTCCACCCCCGCAATGCTCTCATTGGCGGAATCCTAGACCCACCCCGTCGAAAATTCCTAGTTGCAATGGTCTTGTCATCCCAGTTCATTAGGAACTTGAGAGATAGAAATAGATCTCTACGCTACTTTTACGGGAACTGCTAAGCGCAGCAATTCATTTGCTTGCTTCTTATTTGACGAATTAACATGATATGTGTTTATTATTTTCATTTTGAAGCCAATTAGTAGCACAGGAAGAAATGCTCTTAAATCTGGGAAAAGGGGAATTCTAGGAAGAAGTTGTTATGTTGCCATTTTATAAACTAAAACTTTTCCCAAGAAATTCATAAATGCAAAATAAGTAGTCTGAGGTTGCTAAAATTGGCCTGCCAAATAAAGTAACTACAGAAGTAACTGCTAACCAAGAGATTCATTTATTTATTAACAATTGAAGCTTCTTTCTATCTATAATAGATTTCAATATTTGAATGTCATTTAAAATGGCACTTTGAGAGTGACTGATAATAATGATAATGATAATAATATTCAATATAATAATATGCAGTATAGTATAATATATAATAATAATAATAATATACAATATAATATAATAACAATGATAATATACGATATAATCTAAGAACAACAAAATTAGTAACAATTCGTGCATACTTCTATTATTAACTTCACTAATATTGCATCAATATGCAGTAGCCTTTCTCATATCCTCTAGTACAGTATTCCCGGTTTGAAAATAAAATTCCGAAAAGTTAAAGAACAAGTTGTTCATAAAATTGCAAATTACATAGCAAACAAAAGCAGGTAGTACTACAATGAAATTCACGTTAACCACATTCAATCCTGTTATCCGAAAGCAGTTCTGATAATGTTAGCGAAACGAACATGTTCAGTTCACACAGACTCTTCATTGCGCAATGCTTTGATGGAAAATATTATTTTTGTAGGCTTCAGGCATCCTTTGAAATGATGAATTCAGTACAGGTACAGTATTTCTTCGTTGCTTAGTAGAGCAATGATGACTTAATTTTGAGTTCGGCATGCCAAAATTCGGAAAACAAGTGCAGCACATGCGGACAATGATTTTGGTTTGTTTTATTTGATTATGGCAAAGTACACAAGAGCTATCTGCCTGCATATTGACAATGACAAGACCGTTGTAAGAAACAGATATCTAGTTGTAAGGAAAGTTATCTGTCAAAAAAAAGTTCTTAAAAAAGTTAGGGGGGACATGAAAGAAATACCTTTAGTGCAGGTAGTAAAATCACTACCCAAATAAATATATGATTTTCTGCCAATGTTTTGGAAGTTTTCTAAACCTTCGGCGCAGAAACTTCGTAGCCGCGAGTCCAAAAACTGATCAACCTCACTTCGGACGTCCTGTGCAAAATGGAAGACAGCACAAGTAAGATGTAGTTGCAGGTGTAGAACTCCGAAGGAGCAATGTCAGGGCTATGTGGTGGATATGGCAAAAGATCCCATTCGAGTCCTTACAGAGTCCAGCTGCGAGTGCAGACACATGTGGTCTTGCATTAACTTATGGAACATTACCTTTTTCGAGGTTTTTCCTTGACAGTAGCATCAACTCGGACTAGTATCTTTCTGTACACCTTACTGTCAAGTGTTTAACCCTTTCCCAGATACTCTTTGTAGATAATACTACGACAATCCCAACAGATGCAAAGCAAGATCTTTTTGTTAGTCAAATAGCGTTTTGCGACATTCCCGACAGGTTCACCGGGCGCAGACCAATCCCCTTCCGTCCTGTGTTATTAAAGTATATTCACTTTTCGTCACAAATGATGATCCGGTCTAGAATTGCGTTGATATTTGAGCAGATTAGAGCAGGCCCGAACGCGTCTGTCCTTATCTGCTTGAGTCAGCTGTGCGGCACCCAGCGATTGAATTTGTACATCAAGTTTATGCAATGCGACAAATGGATATGGCCCTAACGTCTAACTCCTTAGCGAGCTCTCGAGTAGTGATTTTCCACAAGTTCTCGCAGGCAGGCCTCATCAGCCGCCTAATCGGTACAGTGGTTAACGTCGCTGATGGCCGCGCCGAAGGGCCCGGGTTCGAATACTGGAGAAGGCATGGATCTAAATATTCGGCGAGCCGAAAGTCCTCTCGTGTGGTTTAGTAGAAGGGAAGAGGGGTGGGAGATCCTCGGACCCGTCCCCCTGGGGTGTTTGTCATCAAAATTGGAGGCAGAACTGAGACAAATCGCAGTGTCACCTGTTAGGTGCTCAAGGCTGCTGCCGACGACAGGCGTAATTTTTTTTTAATTTTTTGCCACGAGAAATCTCGTGGGCATGGGCTGACTAGGTCAGACGAGTGAGCATAAGCAACAACAACAACAGGCCTCATCAACATCGGTAGTGCTCTGCTTCTTGAATATCATAGTCCTTGTTTTTGAACTTTCGGTAACAAGCCTTCATAGTGTCATATGATACAACATTAGTACCTAAAACTGTACATATGATTTCGTGCCATTCTATAGCACTTTTGCAACAGAAGTGGAAGTAAATGATGGTTCTAATCTACTAGCGCGATAATTCCCTTTCAGATACCTTGTAATTAATGATAACGATATTTTTTTACAAAATTCGCTACACAGTGTTCTAAGGCAAGTTTGTTTCTTTCAAATGCCAAAAATCCTTTGACAATATGCGATTAAATACGGCAACGCGAACTGTTTGCGAAGACGACATTTACGGTGGGGAGAAACTTCCGTTAAAACCCGATATTTTCGTATTATGCAATTTTTTGTCTCCACTACCGGCTCTGGATTTTGTTTGAAAGTGCATTTTTGATTATTACTAAAATACTTAAATTTTTAATTGAAAACTTTCATCTGTGTCATATGGCAAGTGTTTCGTTTACTTTTGATGTGAAACCTCTTCTTTGAGGCAAAACTTAAAAATATGTTTTATTATGCCACCACCAGACAGAAACTGAACAAAATCGCTTTCATTTGCAAGGCTAAATTATGAATGAGCAGATAATGATAAAAGCCACCTAGCTAAAAATAAAAAGGGCATGGTATCAAAGAAATCTATTATTGCAGATTCTAGTTTTAATGCAAACAATATAAAGTAAAGAAGTAAGTTGCATTTACTTCTTCACTTTATCTTGAAATTTAATAAAGCGTATAGTAGTAAGTTGACTCTTACTACTATATCTTTGTTATCCTTTACGTCCGTAGTTGGAAAATAGTAGCGTTTTCAGAGAAAGGCTGTATGTGCTTAATATGATATTCATTGATTCTTAGATTTTCAAGGAACGCTAGAAACGATAGAGCTTAGAAAAAAAGAGAATTTCCGATGGTTTTTGTTAGTTGGAGATGCAATGATAATGCCTGATTTCACTGAAATACAGAGAGTACAGTCTGCCTCAGAGTGAAAAAAAAATCCCTCTTAGATTCAATTAAACACAGTGCTGATAAAAATTTTTTCACTCTGAGTGATTAAAATTCTGTTAAATAACGTAGACTGCTCAAAGAAAAATAAAAGGGGGCTGCGAAGTTCTATATCTTTCTTTCTACTTTGCCGATTGACGAAATTCAACTTGCGTTTTTCGTATCTCGAAAGCGCGACTTAGAATATGTATAAGACTTATATATAGCATTGTTCTAATGCAGGAATTCTCACACAACATAGGACTTTTTCTGAAATGCTACGCCAATTTTTTTTCCATATTTCGATTCTACGACTCAAATTATGCCTATATATTAAATTTTGTAATTTCTGGTGAGAAATTTATCGAGAAATTAAAAAATTTCTCTTGGCTCATTTTTTTCAGTTTGCGCCAAGAATAATTCACATGGCGAACTTCTTAATCTATATCAACCTATTTCCCTTTCTTTATTTTAATCGTACACGAGCGGAAAAAGGTCACCGTTCGTACTTTCAAATAATTTTCACAAAGTGCATAAACCACATTTGGCGTTATTACCGCTTATAACAAATATGGCAAATATCAAAGTGTGCCAATATATAAATTCACGTATATCTTAGGAAATTTTGAATAAAAAATTCTAATTTTTTGCAGGTGTAGAAATACATCTACTTTAAGATGATGGTAAAAATTTTACAGGTTATAATTCAAAATTGATTTTATAGGTTCTTTTTCGAAAAATATATAAAAATTATTTAAAAATACACATTTTAAAAATAAATCATAAAATATGGGAGAATTTTATTTGGAATGTACTTAAATTTCGAAATGTGAAAGAAGAAATCAAGTAAGTTTAATAAAAAAAAAAGAGAGATTAATAAATATATATCAAATTCAATTAACATTGAAGAGCTAAAATTTTGAAAGGTAATTTTTTGAAAACTACTAGTGTGAATTTTACAAAATTTGGTAGTTTGGCATAATTCGAGTCGTAGAATCGAAATATGGAAAACTATTGGCATGTTATTTCAGAAAACGTCCAATTTTGTGCCAAAACACCTATGTTAGAACAATGCTATATATAAATGTAATATATATCTTAAGTTGGGCTTTCCAGACATGAAGAACGCAATTTTAATTTCATCAATCGGCCCAGTAGAACGGGAGATATATAACTGTATTTCTAGTCCAAAGGCGCAATTTACCCAGAAACGACTATTAATTTCGTTTCGGCATTTTGCGTGGATTCACTAAAAGCGTTGTTTCCCTTTTCAAATTGTTGCCACCAAATATTTTCCCTCTGTATTATATTTAAAGAAATTAAATAATGAAGAATCTGCATAAATGTATGTATGTTTCTAGCTTTGGGATAAAACAACGGTACCTAGAGCCATCTAATTTTGAATGTTGAACGTTTCCACCCGAATATGGGCATCTGAAACCCCAAATTTGAAATTTGGAATTTGTTTTATTATCGACTTCATATTTTGTAAAACTTTAGCGAATTTTTGATTAACAAACTCAGGCATTTCAAAGCGAGCAATGGCAACATTGTACAGAAAAAACATTTTTATGTCCAGTGCGTGTGTATCGGAAGCTTTAAAGATATGCTCAATTTAAAATTATTTTGCGATATTGTTCTTTAACTGAATTTTATGGATTAAGTGCGAACAACATGATATTTGATAAATAAAGGTAACACACAAAATGTTTAAAAAAGGCCCCTTTGGACGTATTTTAAAATCTGAAACCTTTCAGATATATTTTTTTTCGCACTGTACCAACAGATGCATTATTGGACACGGGAGCACGAAGTATTTTTTTTTTGGGGGGGAAATTTTTTTTAGGAAAAACTTTAAATGATGTA
>KK116801.1:55551-103424 GCA_000611955.2 Stegodyphus mimosarum
GTGGTGTAACAAATGGTGTAGCGTTATGTGTAGAAAGAACGAGAGTAATTGCCGCCCAAGGCAAGTAGTGTGAATGCAAAGGGAAAGTAACCTTACACGTGCAGGTAAAAAATGAACACCAGAAAGTGGTTTTCTTTGTCGTGAAAAATACGCAAGCGAATAGAGTAAGACATTATTATTATTATTATTATTATTATTATTTTAAACTAAGCCTCCTTTCAACTCTAGCCAGCAGTTAAAACGATGTCAAATGTTTACGAATTTGAAAAGAGCATCTCTCTGGCACGCTGCCATAGGTTCCTGTGCCTCCTCCTTCTTAATGGGCTGACGACATCCACATACATCAAAGTCGCAGACTCATTACTCTACTTGTGTGACACTGGTTTCGTAATGATGTTGGCGGACATTTCGTTAAATTATTAATTACTTACTTCCAAAATGTTTTAAAATATATTTAAAGAACGCTATTTTATTTTTGGCTGATTTAAAGGGGAGGGAAATTAATTTTAAGCCCACATTCCTCAAACTTTGGCCTCTAAAGAATACCTGAAATTTTTTCAAACTCATACAGAAACGTCCGTTATTACAATGCCTATAGTGCAAAATTTCCATATTGATAAAATTTCGCGTATAAACTCTAGCAGTGTTGTTCAAATACTCGTTTCTCTAGATAATTTAAAATCTTTAGAGTAAATTTAAATTTCGTACTTAACATATTTAGAACTTTGCAGCTTGTACAGTATCTTTAATATCACAAGAACATTCCAAAGTGCGCACTGAGGTTGATGATGCCAAAAGCATAAATTCAGTTTAAAAAATTAGAACAAAGTAGATAGTTTAGCCGATTTCATGAAAGGCAAACTGCATTTGGGAAAGGTGCAAATGTAATTAAAAGTGATTACTACAAAAATGAACTTCTATCAAAAAATAAAAAATAAACCGATGATTTACTTTCCCTTAGAAGTTTTCTTTATTGCTTTTCCAAACAGCTTCTTAAACGTTTCACAGAAATGCAAAGGACTGTACTTCTTGTTAATATTGGTAAATCAAATACCTATCAGAAAACGTTCCTTAACTGAGTGCCAGAACTTCCTTTCTTTTACTCCTGCATAACCTCTTTCGCTTCTGTAAGACTCGTGCTAATCAAAATAAACACTCATCTTGTTTCTCAAGATCTTCCTAATTCTAACCAATGTTTTAAGAATATCTTATTTCTATATGGTTAATTACTTATGCAAAGGATGTTTGCTTAAGGGAAGGGATACTTTTGTGGAGCACTTTTTAGAGGAAATGGCTCATGATAACGCTATAAAGGCGAAATATCTTGAAAACGCTCATGAAACTATTTAGTAAGCTAAATTTTTTTTATTTCTGTTATTCTTAATTATAGTTCCACTGTTTCGGCCTCTTAGACGGGAGAGTGGTTAGTGATTCCGACTGCCATGCCGAAGGACCCTTGTTCGAATTCCGGAGAAGGGATGCAAGCACGAAAAGTTTGTTTCGTCGTTGCCAAAGTTCCATTTCCGGCATGAAAAACGAGGTTGTATGGTGTAATGAACTACGGTGCCTGAATTCAGCGATTTGGAATTGAATCTTGGTGAAAGCTTCCTTTTTTAAGAAAACATGAGCATATTCCTTGTTCGGGATTCTTCCTTGCATGGGGTAATCATAGCACTAAATTTTTACCAATCCAGATTTCTAGATTATAAATTTTTCAAGATTATTGCCACAATTCATACTTCTTCTTACGCGTGCCATATAGTATATTCTGAAGTTCTGACTGAAAATTCCAAAGCAAGATTCTAGTCCTCCATTTTAACAAAACAAAAAAAAAAAAAAAAAAAAAAATTTAAAAACCAAAAAAAAGAAATGTTAAAAACCTAAGATTTTTTTTTATCTTGGAATATTCTTTTACTATTTCAAACCTAAGGAAAAAGGCGATAAACAAGGCACACAGCAAAGCAACTCAAGTATGACCCCCTTCGATCACACCTGCAATCAGGTGGGTTGATATAAAAAAGAGTTGAAATCAAAATTTTCCTCGAAATGTCCTAATACGAAAGAAAGAATACAGCTTGAAAATAACATGATATTCCACCTGCATAAATTTACAGATCAAATGACTGCGTTAGAAGCAATCAAAACCTCATGTAAAAATAAGGATTATAACTAATCACTTAGAGTTTATACTCTGCGATGCAGATTGCAGTTGCATACCAGAGAAGAGGTTCTCAAAAACCAAAGTGTTCATTTGGTAAGCATTCGTGGTTATGCGCAAAACTTGCATAAATATGTCTAAAAATTTTCCTCGTGATAGGAAACAAGCTGAATAATAATTTTCCACAAAATATAAAACTTTGAGAATAAGATTTACAGATGTATCTTTTCAGATCTCAAGATAATGATTTTTAACCCTTTTTACTTCCTTGTACAAAGTAAAGGAAGTACTGTAATCACGAAAAATTCCGGGTACCATATTTCAGCGAAAATATCCATTTTGACCTCTATCGAATGCAATTTAACGATGTTTTTTGCTTGACATCTGTACGTAAGGACAGACTAAAGGACTCTATTTCCCCAAATGATTATAAAACTGATTTAAAATGGATTATTAAGAGATTTTTTTCATACAGTTTCTTTATTCTTATATGTACGTAAATTGTGCATTTTTTGCTTTAAAAATGATTGAATTATGTTGTTATTATCTTCCGCTTAAGGTTTTTATGACTTTAGAATTATCAGCAATTTAAAAGTTGTTTAAGTGCGGCTAAGCCTAATTATTTTTATTATAGCAGCCATATTTGTTTACATTCGAAACTTAGCAGAATAGTGGATTTGTTGCAATCTAGAGAAACTAAGCTTCGCAACAACAAAGGTAACGCCTTCTTTTATGATTGTGAATTAAATCATGCTTAATCCAATCTGGAATTATTCGAGGAAATAAGTGTTTAAGATTTACTTCGTAATTTTTAATATAAATATTTTGAGTTTTTACATATTTTTGCCTTGTCGCGAAGAGAGAACTGAATTAATTGAATGAGAAATACTGAATCGTCTGAGTGTTTAATTTCATTTATACATCGTTTTAGATTTATTACAGTATTTGAATAGAACATGTGGCAAGAATTAGGTAATTCTTCAGAGGATATACATAATTTTTGTGCATTCTGAGTTATAAAATGAGTGAGATGTAACGCTGTTAATTGAACCTAATCGCTATGTTAAACAAATATAGTGAATTTTAAAGAATACATTCATTCTATTCGGGGTTTATGCGTTATCGACGTAGTAGATTAAATTTAATCCAATAAGTTTAAATGAAATGCAAGAAAAAAATGCGTATAATTTAATATTCCGTTCAAAAAAGCCATGTGGTGTACACGTCAGATTTTTTTTAAATCTTATGATACACTAAACTACAACGGCACAATAAAATATGATGATTAAAAAAAGAGAGTACAAAAAAAGAATATATCCCATTTTTAATGTAAACAAATTGCGTAGCCAAAATATAAAACAATTCGTGGCAGTTTGTAATAAAAAGGTCACAAAATTCTTAAACACCTCATTTATATTTATTTATTTTTAATTATAATTCAATATTCAATGAGATATCTGAATTCCGTGTTTTTTTTTTTATAGAATATCTTCTTTAAGACAGAATTCAGAACTGGCATAGTTTTGAATTAAGAATTCAAATTATGACCAATTATTATCATAATTTTTTTCCTATTTTTCATTGCAGAAAAACTCGCTTTACTTGAATAAGATTTTAAAAGGATAAGTATTTAGATTGTGTTTTTTTTTTTTTTTTTTTTTTTTTTTGAATATTTAAATTTGTACTCGCATATGCGTTTTAAACAAATGGATTTCTCAACCAGTCCAGAGATGCTATATAATTATATAAGCGCAGAAAACAGTTCTTGAAGTTACGGTAAATAAACTCAGCTTTGTAAAATTCAATAAAATTGGTATCCAGTTTATTTATATCTTTTCACTAGTTCAAATACTTTTACAGCATTTTCTTTTTTAATAATTTTTTTTATCATATCAGTGTCAAGTTTTCTTACTAAGCTGGCTAGCAAACATTTTTTTTTTTTGTCCCTATTATTATTAACGTTTTGTGTGTTGACTTTATTTATTAAATATCATGATTTTCGCACTTACGTCTCATAAAATTCAATTCAACAGCAAAATTATCAGATATTTTAAAACAGCATATTAGTTTGTTTAAATTTTCGATAGACAGTTTCGCGCGCTGAAGATAAAAATGTTTTATTCCGTATAGTGTTGCCACTTCTCTCTTTCAAATCCTTGAGTTTGTTAATAAAAAATAAACTCAAATTTTACAAAAAATGAAGTAGATAATAAAACAAATTCGGGCTTCCTGGTGCACATGTTCGGGTGGAGGCCTAAGTTACCCAAAATTTTATGGGTCTAGCTACCATCTTTTTTTTTTTTTTTTTTCACGGTGTGAGAAAAATGCATACATTCATGCAGATTCTTTAATTTCTTTAAAAATAATACAGGGCGATAATATTTGGTGGCAGCAATTTGAAAGGTGGAACGCGTTTACAGTGATTCATCCCTAAATCCCGTTTCTAGACTTATAGCCCATTTGGACAAACATCCGTTGTGGGCTAAAAGTTAAAGAATTTATGGAAGATAAATAAAATTAATCTTTCATTGTTGCATAACTGTTGTTTTTTCTGTGATTCTCTCAGTCCTTTTTTTTTTCCCCGCTAAATTATTCATAAAGTTTAATCATTTGATGAAGTTCTACATTCATCACAATATATCATTATTAATAAATGCAACACAATGTAGCGATTTGAACACTGCATTGGACAAAATTCAATCTTAGACTGCTTTAATTTTTAAGAAAGGTTTAATTTCGTATGCAAAGAAATACATCGTTAATTTTTTCGCAGAATAGATTATGCCGCGCCGTTCTGATGAAAATTCAAACGAAATAAATGAATTAATTGGAACAACTGTGGCGCCATCTATTGAAAGAAATAGTTAGGCAAACATAGTTTTTTTTGTTTGTTTTTTGTTTTAGTTAGTTTAATTATTTTTCACCTCATTTCTTACGCGCGTAATTTTTGAAGACCTGTTTCAAAACGATTTCATTCTTGAAGAATGAAGCCTATATTAAATCTCTTTCAATTGTGCAGAGCATTTCTATAAAACTAATAGCAGTTTAAATTGAATCGTGAACTTTATTAATTTTAATTCGAATTCTTGCTTTTATAAAGTGTTTCAAAGCTCAATCTCATAATCTGGCATGACGTTCTCTTTTGCAAGGAGTTAACTATCTATTATACCAAGAATAAGAGCACTGTCAAAAATCAGAATTTATAGAAATTAAATTTTAGGTTTCCTTTATCTTGGAAATATACATTAAATGCATAAATCGAGTACTTTAATTATTTATGGAGCATTTTGCTCGCCGATCCACAATTTCAATTCCATAAATGTAACAACTAACGCAGGCTTTCCTCAATGTTATCATTATGGCCACGTAATACTTATAAAACCATAGCTATAGTAGTGTAATACTAGGTGAACCTCGTTAATCTTTCCAAGCATATATTTCTGATTCCAAAAATGGTTTGTGGCATCACCATGAGAGTGCAAGAAAAACTTTGATATGTGTTTAATCTTCAGTTTATATTGCATTTAAAAATCTTTATTTTAAATTATTAATTGCAGATGAAACAATGAAGGTCTGGTTTTATTTTTTTACTTGTAATAGTTTCCTCTACGTTAAGGTCTTGCTTTGCTTACAGTTGTGCCCACCATTTTTTAAAAAGAAAGCGGAATACCTTTCCATAAGTAATTATGACTTAGAGTTTCTTTAGTGATAGTTCGAAAATGTCTGATAATTATTAATGGTATTTTAACCACCTTTTCACCCCGTTCTGAGTCAAGAATTAAATGTTAAATGTTGTATATGTAATGTTGGCAATACCAAAATATGAAATACATGTGCATATATATATTAAACAGAAATTAGGCATGTTTTGATATATTTTCGAATATACATCACGGAGTTAAGAAACAGCCTTCTAACCTCCATGGCATACACGAGATAAGAGCCAGCCCGCATGTACGTACTATACATATGTTTCAGAACGCATGTATGGTACGCACAATTGGATTGGTCAAAATGGATATTTCAGTTAAAATATGATATCCAAAATTTTTCGAGATTACAGTACCTCTTTTAACTCGTAAGTAGAGGAAGTAAAAAAGCATTTTATAAGAGGAAAGGAATTTTACACGAAAACTATGGTCAGTATTTACATGGCTATATGGCTAATATTTGTGTTTTTAGAGCCGGTAGATATTCTAAATAGATTCTAGATTCTAGATATTCTAAATAGATTCTAGATTCTACCGGCTCTAAAAACACAAATATTAGCCATATAGCCATGTAAATACTGACCATAGTTTTTTGCGTAAAATTCCTTTCCTCTTATAAAATGCTTTTTTACTTCCTCTACTTACGAGTTAAAGGAGGTACTGTAATCTCGAAAAATTTTGGATATCATATTTTAACTGAAATATCCATTTTGACCATTTTCGAATCCATTAAGACGATTTTTTTTTCATCACATTTGTACGTACTGGCAGAATAGAGGACTGTTTTTTCAAAATGGATTTAAAATGGATTCAAAAGGGATTTTTTCTGAGACGTTGTACGTAAGAACGTACGTATGTGTGTATGTACGTATCTCGTATAACTCTAAAATGATTAGCCATAGAAGGTTGAAATTTTGAAATTTTGTTTACGGGAGTGCTATAACATCTACTTGAGCACCTCCATTTTTATTGTCCAACAAATCGTATGCACACAGAATCAATCCTATACACACACACACACACATACACACACACATATATATATATATAGTGTATTAGTTCCACCAAAGAGGCCAAACAGGCAGCCCTTAGGGCGTCTCAGAATTTAACGGTTTTTTCATTCTTCCGAACTTATGTTTTGAAAGGAGATTCTGACATAGTTTTGTGCTTCATAATTTTTGCTTCGTTATGGACGATTCTAGGTTTTAAAAAATATTTCACTGAAGTTTTAGTTCTTCTACGTATTTTAGATAAGTATAGAATTTAGGAAAGTTCATTTTAATTTGAAATAATTTTCATTTATGATTTTAGTTTGAAATTTTGCCATTTTTCTTTCTTTGAGAAGTACCAAAATTTGTGGCAATGCAAAATTTTTTTAAAAAATTAATTTTCAAGAAATAATATCTATCTTTGTGAGGGTTTTTTAAATTTACATAGCAGTTATTTTATGTTTTTAAATTTTTCTGTCACTTCTCAATTTCCTTTTCCCCGCCAGAATGTAAATTATTTCATGTGTATACAAATGAAGTTTTGAGATTTTTAAGTCGGAACGTGTTGTACCTCTTGATGGCCACTTGATGGCCAATATTGCCGTTCTAGATAAGAGTTCTTGGTCTTCGGCGTTGCATTACTATTCGCCGATAGTAAAATTCATGCTGGTAAATTCCGGGCGAACTTCGCGATTCAATTGTTTTATGTAGCATTCGGCAATCAGATATTTGAATTTCAAAATAGAGTTCTCATCATAAATGCTGGCGGATTTGTAAGCACAGCTGTGCGTTCTGTTCTTTCATTTTAGTTTAAAATGTTGTAAGGTTTATTATACGTTTTCTAACAGTTATTTTAAGTTTTGTATCTTTCCTGTCTTATTCTAATTTCAGCTTTCAATTTCCTGCCAGAATGTGAATTCAGAAATGCAGAGAATGAAAATGAGAATGAGTACTATCTAAGTCGTGACTTAACCGACTTCAAGAGAGAGAGTCTGATTTCCTAACTAGAGCGCGTCCGCCTTCTGGCTACATCTTTCTTAGCTATTACTACGCTCGGCCATATCTTAGGCCTTTGCTAGGCTTCGCCGATTCAATTAATACTTAGGAGCCAACTAGTTAGATTCTGATAGCTTCGGCTATATTATTTAAGAGCTTTAGTTAAGCTAGTTTTAGTTCAATTTATTAGCATTTAAGTTCAAGCCCGAGTGGCGGCTTTATTGTAAAGTTCCAAGTCGGAACTGATTGTAAATATATTGAATAATAAAGGGTTTTAAACCCTTCTCAAGTCTTACGTGTTCTGTTCACACTTAAGCGATTATTCGCTTGTTAAGTGTCCGTGGGGTTCGGAGTGAGAACTTAAGAATTAAAGAGTTGAACCCTACAATATATTTAAACTAAATATATTTTAAGCTAAATCTTTTATACCCTTCTTAAGTTTCTGTTGTACTTAGCGATTAGTCGCTTTAAATCTGTCAAAGGTTTAGTCACAGTTTACAGTAGTGAAAAATGTTAAACCTTATAAGTTTTAATACTGTCTCTTTGTTCCTATATTATATTCGGGAAAGTTTTACACCCGTTATGGAAAAATAAAATTAGACGAAGTTTGACTCCCGTACGACAAAAATTCGACCGGAAACTAAACTTCAAAATTTGCAGTTATGTCATTTTCAACTTGCTTTGAGAGATTGGTTAATTGAGTTAGAATAATATTAGGAAATAAGTTTGGTTGGAATACGCTTTAGCTCACTGCTTGGCGGCGATTGTATTTGAATGAGCAATAAACGCGCCCACATGGCTGACTGTTTGTACGTTGCCTACATTGTGCAATTCACTGAAGTTTTTTTTTAAGTTTAAAAGGAACGCTGTGCACATGGCATTTTCTTGTAATTTATTTTCGTTATTTTAGCTTATTTTGTTCATTTGTGTACGTTGCCTACATTGTGCAATTCGCAGATTTTTCTTTAAAACGGAACGATGTGTACATGGTATCGTTTGTAATTTTAATGCCCTTTTAAAAAAAATTCCTTCTTTCTTCGATGCCAATTTGGTTACGTTTTCGCGGAGCGTGTCGGGAAGGTTATGTAACGGCATAAAATGTGTAAGTATTACAACATAAAATGTAAATAATTAATTTAAACCTAACTGACAAATATTTTAATGATCATAATGTTCGTTTTGCATATTATTTTATTATCTTTTTGTGGCAACAGTTTCCATACTAATTTATGCTTTAGAATTCTATGTTTTGTTTACAATAGGTTTTCGCGGAGCGTGTCGGGAAGGTTGCAATTGCAAAGACGTTTCGCAGAAACGCGCCGAATTGGCGATTTTCAAAACATCGCCAAGCAGTGGGCTAAAGCGCATTTTCACCATAAGTTTAAACGAAGTGCAGCAAAAAATTAGTATAATTTAATATGCTGTACAAGAAAATCATATAATGTCCTCATGAGATTTTTTTCTTTAATTCCTACTCTCATATATCGCTGTACATCGAATACAATTCATTAGAGTAATTAATTGTTGCTTCATAATTTTTTCAAATCTTTTTACAGTTGAAAAACGTAATTTCGATTTAGTTTGGTAAATATTACTGTTCTAATATGACTTTTTAACCTCTATGATGTACATACATAATTGGAAAGCTAATTATGCGTAATACCAACTGACTGTAAACTGGTAGCAGTTGTATATTCCGTATCACACTCTTAATATTCTTTTCCTGTTACTATCAAGGTGATTAAAGGTGACTTCAACATCCTTACATCCTCAGCCAGAAAGAGAACGAAGATTGTCTTAGCAGGAATTCTTTTCTTCCAACCAAACACGCCATAATCGTAACAATCCTGTTAGAAAATAGATCACTTAGAACGCAACCAAGACCGAGGGGGTGTAGCTCAGTGGTAGAGCGTTCGCTTTGCATGTGAAAGGCCCGGGGTTCGATCCCCCGTACCTCCAGTAGTAACTGGTTGTTAAATGTTTTGTGAAATTTATTTATTAACCCTCCGGAAACCAGTTTACTCATCTTATCCTTTTTATTGACCTGAGTAATTCGAAAAGTATCTTGTTGGCCCAAAAGTGCTATTAGTCTCCCAACGCGATACTGCGATATTTAACTTTTCATTCCAGTCTGTTGCCATTCAGAAAACTGAAAGATATTTATCTTTTAAATTTAATCAGTCTGTTATAGATGAAAAAATTAAGCTATTAAAAAGTAATAGACGCAGTTCTTAAAAATATTATTTTTTAAAATTTAAATCTTGTGGATTTAAATAAAAATGCACTTAGTTCATCATACATCTAATTAAAAACATTAAATATTTTTTTAGAATTATATTGCATATTTTTTCATTTTTTAAATACACAGAAGATATGTAACATTTCTTTGTTAGTTGAAATGTGTTCGACTAATTTTCTATAAAATATGCCGCCAATTCAACAATGTCATGTCTATGAATAATCTCTACTGATAAACTATACTGGTGAAATAAATTAAGAGAATTTGCATATTTTATCAAATTGCATGAAAAGAACTGAACTGAAGGAAAAACCACTGCTTCTAGATAAAAATGCAAATCCATAAACGTACACGTGTGTGTAGGCGAAGCCAGCAGAAAAACAGGCTTTATAAAAGCGTGGAGGGTAAGACGAATTCCGTTCGCTAGCACACCTCGACGAATTTCTTGGTATTATCTTGCAGCAATCGATTAAATTCAGATCGGAACAGTAAAAATGAGTAACCACCAACGTTTAGATAATGGAATGAGGTGGCGAATTGTGGGGAGGCTAGAGGCAGGCCAGTCGCAAGTCCAGATATGCAGAGAGTTTAATTTAATGCCCAGCGTCGTATGTAACCTATGGAAACAGTTCCAGGGTACTGGATCCATCGAGAGAAAGCCTGGGCAAGGTCGTTCAAGAGACACGACGGCCAGAGAAGATCACTATTTGTCCATTTTAGCGAGTCGTAACAGAGAAGTCACAGCTTCTCAAGCTCTCTCGGGACCTGTATGCAGCCACAGGAACCCGTGTAACAAGGCTGACTGTTTCCAAAAGACTGCATGAGAGAGGGTTGTTTATCAGAAGACCGGCTGTTTGCGTCCCGCTCACGTCTATGGACAGGAGAGTCCGATAGCATGTTGCAGGCAGCATAGTGATTGGAGTACGGAACAATGGGCGACCGTTCTGTTTGCTCACCTATGAATCCCGTTTTAGCCTAAACACAGATTCTTGCCGTACTTTCATATGGAGAGAGCCAGAGACCCCCTACGTACCCTCCAATGTCCTCGAAATAAACAATTATAGCGGTGGCGTTGTAATGGTCTGGGCAGGCATCATGTTGGATGTCCGCACACCTCTCCACATCTTTGACAGAAGCTCTGTGACTGGTGTGAGGTATAGGGATGAGGTCTTGGAGCCCTATGTTGACCTTTTCCGGTGTGCAATGGGCTCCTAGTTTGTCTTACAGGACGATAACGCGAGGCCACATAAAGCTCTTTTGGTCGACGAATTTCTCGAGAGTGAGGATATTCGCCGGATGGATTGGCCAGCCAGGTCTCCAGACCTCAACCCGATAAAGCATGTCTGGGACGCTCAAGGGAGGGCAATTGTAACTCACAACACCCTCCGAGAACCATCCAGGAACTGAAAACAACATTACTGAATGAGTGGGACCAGTTGTCACGGACACTGATAAACTGCTTTATTTCCAGTATGACATCACGCTGCGAAGCCTGTATGGCTGAAAGAGGGGACCATACCCCCTATTAACCCATTTCTTTTGTGTCTTCTGCAACCTCTGTTTCAGACCTTCAGACTCCCATGAGTGTTACACACGAACATGTATGTCTATTATAATTGTTGAATGTTTATTTGTTTGTATTATATCAACCTATGTTCCCAGCAAATTTTATTAAAATCTGTCCAGTAGTTCTGGAGATCGTAGATCAAACATGAAAATTCTCTTAATTTATTTCCCCAGTGTATATTATTTACACCTATATTTTAATTTTTAATGTTACATTTTACTAATATAATTCAAAATATATATTAATCATTATTTAAGCAACTGATAATTTTTATGAACATTTGCACTACTTTGTAATTGACAAGAGATGTTTCTAATTCCTTACATTATACTATAACTCGGCACAGAAGAACTTTTTTGTACAATCAGCTAATCATTAACGCCTGGATACGGCAAAGCCACCAGGGCTATCTGCTTAAGAGGAGGGATGTCTACCCGGAGATGTTCGGAGGGCAATGGCTCATATTCAAGTCACACAAGGGAAAAAAGACGAAACCAATCATCCAGTCAGCCCGTTTACCTCTGTTCGAACCAAAGAATGTGAATCCCTTCATATTTTTTTGGTTCGAACCTGTATCGGATCGAGCTACCAGTATTCAGAGGTTTTAATTACTCGTCCACTCATGAGACGACAATACTAATTTGAATAACATAAAATATCTTTCGCGAATCAAGCACGTTTTAAATAATTCGTGGAATTCAGAATTCCGGTGTCATATATCTATAAAAATAATTTGTTGCCATAAGCAATTAATATATTATTAAGATACATACTAATTTTAAACTGCTGAATTTCTTACACCGATAAGCAGTGTATTGTAATAATTTAGAGAGTAAGCGAAAGATATTATGCCACCAATAAGTTCCTATTTTTCGCACATTTGATTTACTGGGCAGAACAAAAATAAAAAATAATTAATTTAATGTTCATGAAAATTATCATTTGGATGTCTTATAATTTTAATCTCTTGAGCTTGTATTAGTTATAGTATAAGGGCACACTCAAGAATTTTATTTAGTTACCGTTAAGAATAAAAATAGATTTCTGCATTATGAATTTTATTCATTGCTATTCACGCTGTATTTGGGAAGTAGTCCCATAATAAATTAAATTTGAAAGATAATTTAAAGAGCTTATGTTTTGCCGAATAGCAACACGTTTGGTGGGGCCATGTGGAAGACAGACTTTAAGCTTAGCGCGAAGACAACACTTGACAGACCACATGGATGTTAAATGCAAGGTAGCATAACGTAAGTTATGTTTTTAAGGTTCCACTAAAGGTGTTTCTAATAGTAATTATACACTTATGTTCTTAATTTTACGTAATGCTAAACGCGCTTTCATTATGAAAACCTTTTTTTATACTTTGATACTTTTAGCTCGAACTTTGTAAAGCAATTTAGAAAATTAAGTAACTATTTTTATAAGGAACATCAGTTAACAATATCTTACTTTTATTACTTTTCTGATTAGTAGTAACGTTCACGTTCCCTAGCTTATGTTGCGCCAAGAAACGAAAAACGCGATATGAAAATTTTGCTAGTGAAACAGGATTTCTGGTAAAATCACTTTAAGAAACTTTCTTCACTTACAGTAAGCAAATATTCAGACAAGTAAGAACTTCAGACATTGTACGGCGAGCCCGGATAGCTCAGTCGGTAGAGCGTTAGGCTTTTAACCTAGCGGTCCAGGGTTCGAGTCCCTGTTCGGGCGTCTTCTCTCTCCCGCATTCATAATGCAGTTAAAAGTTGAGTCGTTTTCTTTGAAAGTGGCGAAAGTCTATTTTATATTATATGGAGATTTTAAGGGTTTGTATTTGAATGATGTGGTAAATGTTAATACTATCATTTTATTTTTTAAAAATATTAATTGATTTAAATTTATAATGTAATTTTTTTAAGTTATAATTTAAAAGAAACTTATACTTTTGATGACCTCAAACGGACTTGTACCACTTTCAAAGAAGACGGCTCAGTTATACGTGATGTAGGACTTTGTCATGAATTCCATTTTCTTATATAATTTTATTTTATTTATTTATTATTAGATTATAATTATTATATAATTTTATTTATTTATTTATTTGAAATATTTCTTCCATTGAAAAAATAATGAAAGCTTTAAAATATTTCTTCCATTAAAAAAATAATGAAAGCTTTAAAATATTACTTTTTTAAGAAATCTAGAAAATTATGCTCCAAGAGATTAATTAACAGTCGTTATGGAGCTTAGGAATAATATTAACTGGGCGTGCTTAAATAAAATTTATTCTACTTAAAGCTGCGTTCGTCGAAATATGCAAGCAGTTTATTGTATTCTTCAATTTAAAATAGTTACGTGTCTGCCCGGTTATATTTCATGAATTTCTTTGCATGCTGTTCTTCAATTACTCTTCTTAAGAGACGAAACCATTCAGTAATAGTTCTATTACTTAAACAATGTAATTTTGAAAGAGATGGGACGGAGGAAACCTATTACTGAAAAATACTATCTCTTTAAGTAAGTGAATAAGCGTTTTAATAATAACTGTGCTTCCAGGAAAGCAACAGAGATTAAAGAAAGTGATTGAAGTGTAGTCCTTCATTAGCTGCAAAGCAGTCCTCACATCTCCAGAGTGTGGAATTCCAATTATTTTGAAAGATTCGGTACATAGTCAGACTTCCTCGGTAGCTATTGCGAGGTGTCATGTAGCTATGAAAAGGAGGGGGGCATACACCAGTGTTTTCATATGCCAAGGCTTAATAGATCTGAAGATGCACAGACCAGTGCATCGGTCTACTATACTTAATCCACTTTTAATCTTATGTAGCGTCTAAGCAGTTGCGGAAGTTATAGCTGAAACGTACGAACTGCCTGGCGTGATGAGATCGCGATGAAGGTTTTTACTGCACGACTTCGTGTCGCATGAGGGTTCACCACCGCCCCCATATGTGTTATGAAATGAAGATTTCCTCGCTTGCAAAGTATAATTCATCAGAGAGTGACACAAAAGCAAGGGAAAGGAGATCTAGACGGAAAATTTGTACAGAATATTTGGCACGAAGAAAAATGTACCACAGAGAGAGCTACTTAACGACTTTGAAAAAGTGGAAATAATAATATTTGCTGGTGGGTTCAATACCATCATCTGAAGGCTCCTTGAGTTTCCAAAGATTGAAGATTGAAGTACTGATTAAAAGATCGTCAAAGTCCAAATTTCTGTGGGATTTAGGAATCTTTCAAGAACAGTAACTTGGAAGAGACGGACATGCGCGTGCATATGTTGCCAAAAACGTCCAAAGGATTTTATGCTAAATCTATTCAACTATCGTACTCACTAAAAGTGACTGACGAACAATAAAAATAAATCGTATCCTTTTCGCCAAATCATTTTTAATTTAATTTATAATTCATTTTTTGTTAATATGTGTTTGTGTTTAGTATAACTGTAATATTTTTTTTAAAATTTTACATATTATGATTTGTTTGATTCGCATTCAATAATTTGTCGCGAAGAAGCAGTTCGTTGCAAAGGACACCTGGCCAAAGAGAGCCGAATCCCAATCGACGTTGCATTGCTTTTCGTACACTTACATTAGAGATGATCATGAGAATGGACAGATAAAATGAATTGTTAATTAAAGTGATCAGGTGAGGAGTATGTGAAAATTTTCTGCTCACTTTTTTTTTTTTAACTCACATTTTTGGTATGGACATAATTTTGACGTTAAAAGTCGTCTTTCCAAAATTCTTCGATCCTTAAATTAAGTTAAGCACTCCGATATTTTCCATTCAAGGGTCTTGGAAAGTGTTGCAGGTGAACAAAACATAAATCGTTTAATTTGTTATCCACGTTGTCTCGCACATAACATATTCTCTATTAAGAAATATTAGAGTATTGCTATTAAGAAAAAAACAAGATCTTTAATTTTAATTAATAAATCTGTAACTAATCTGTACATCTGAATTTAATTAATCTGTAACATAACAAAGTGCGCAACTTAAATCAGTAAATGGCTTTCTTATATATTTGAATCTTCGTTTAATTTCTATTGTTATCATGCAAAATTTATTTAATTTATATTTTATCGAACTCATAACTTTACGGGCATTTGTATAATTATTTTACAATATAGCTAAGTAAATAATTTTTTAATGCGTGATATAGTGATTTTTTCTTTACTCCATAATTCCATTTACATAAAAAAGAATATACGGTAACGCCTGCAGTCGTATTAATAATACTTCCTCTTCAGACCAGCGTCATGATTCGACTAATGATCTTTGTTGTGTATACTCTGAAAATGATCCTCAGATCTAAAAAATTCATTTATGTAAAACTGCTATTAAACTTGTTTTGGATGAATCGTAAGGAAATCTGCGGTTATCTAAGTTATACGACAGTTCAAGTTCACTTATTAGCCTTTGATCATCATAACAATAATGCATTTCTTGCTTCTTTGTACGAAGTCAAGGAAATCCACCCCTAATTTTGCAATCGTGAAAAATTAGGGGTGGATTTCAGGGGAAATATTAATTTTTAACGTTCCGGAATCTATCTGTACGATTTTCTTTCTTCCCTCCCCCCCGTGACGTTTGCAGAATAACGTTCGCTCAGAATAAACGATTCTTTTTTCTAGAACGGATTTAAAATGATCCAAAAGAAATTTTTTTCCTGACGTCTGTACGTATGTACATAACTCGCATAACTCAAAAAGATTAGTCGTAGGACGTTAAAATTTTGTGTACGGAACTGCTATAAAATCTAGTTATGCAATTCCCTTTTTTATCGCAATCGAAAGTACCAAACGTGTACGCTATAGATTTATAAAATATATATTTTTGTATACATATATATTTATATAAATATATTGTCAGGACTGAGTGTTCGGTGCATATTCTTGGCGAACATCTTCGTGAAAGGTAACTAAGTCTTAAGTCCTGATCTTGAACAGGGAGCTGAATGCAGCTATGTTCTGTGGTAGAATACTGTGAATAAGTGATAGAAGAACTACACTTCAGAGGGATTTAAAATCCTCCTAAACTTATTAAACCACAATTATGTACAGCCACTTCCCAACTCGGGAGGGATACAGAAAATAATGACCGCCACTTGGGTCTAAACTGAACAATCAAATTTAATTTAAACTAAAGCTAATTAGAAATTAAATAGTCGTTGCTCACAGAGCTATGAACGCGAGGTTGGCCTCTAAACTAAATGGTGCGTAGCAAGATTTAACTAACACTAACGCACTTAGAATTACTTCTATAAGTAATGGCGTAATAGCGCTACGGCTTAAAATTTAAATACTAGCTGGTCAGGCGAATGTCGAATAGAGTAACAGTGGTCTGAGACTAAAAGCTCTCTCACACTGAAAGGTTTCTACCTTTCGTTTAAATAGAACTTGGCGCAACTTCAAATTAGCATAAAGCTGAAACGCGCGCTTATTCTAACGGGAAGGTGAAATGAGAACAGATAGAAAAGGGAAAATTAAAATAAAACTTTGTTAGTTTAACTAAAACCTTACAATATTACAAGAAAATTTTTTTAATATTATCATATAAACGTGCCTAGTATTTTCCCGCATTAAGCTGAGGAAAAATGGTCAGTAAAGACATAAAACAGGAAATGTGGCACCAATTTTACACAAAGACCAAGATTTGAAATTCATAAGTTATAAATTTGAAAAAATCCTATAATGTAAGAAAAGAATTTAACAAATATTAAAACTAAAATTCTTGAAACAAAATAAATCTTAATTTAAAAAATTAATGAAATTGAAAGAATATAAAGAAAACTTTAAAGACTTTTTTAAACTTTAAAGGAAATAAAGAATATAAAAGAAGACGAATTCAATCAACTTCAATGCCACTTTGTCAGGAGGAGGAACATTGAATCAATTAAAATCTCTCTTTCATAAAAATGTTTGCTTTTCTGTATACAGAATTAACTGATGAACCATTCCAATGTATTTTAATTATAATACTTCGCCCGAAAATTCTGGCCCTTCTCCAAAGCAAGAAAAAATAAAGTAAATTCATATCAAAATTTTACCTTGAAACAAAGAGAACTCTATCCAAAGAATAGAATTTTCGAGTGAATTACTATAATTAAAATACATTGGAATGGTTCATCAGCTAATTCTGGATACAGAAAAGCAAGGATTTTTTATGGAAGAGAGATTTCGATTGATTTCAATGTTCCTCCTCCTGACGAAGTGACATTGATTGAATTCGTTTTCTATTATATTCTTTACATTTCCTTAAAGTTCATTAATTTTCTGAATAAGGTTTTGCTTGTTTGAAGCATATTACTTTTGACATTTATTAATTTATTTTTTACATTTATAGGATTTTTTCAAATTTATTACTTATGAATTTTAAGTTTTGGTCTATGCGTAAAACGGGTTCTAAATTTCTTACTTTATGTCTCTACTGATAATTTTTCAGTAGCTTAATGCGCGAAAATGCTAGGCATGATAATATTATGTTATTTTAAAAAAATGTTTTGTAATTATATATATGTGTGTGTGTGCGTGTGTATAAGGTGAAAAATATATAAATCAGCTTCATAATTTAATTTAATAATAGCCTCTTAATTCCTCATTTTTAATCTGGGTACTTCCTTTTTATTCTAAAAAGAAAAGAATTGATAGCATTCCTCGACAGCCTCATTTCTAGATAAATCTATGCCAGAACTTGCGTCAAGCTTAATGACGTAGTTGATTCGGAAACTAAACTCTTTAAAGCGAAACTTTTCTAGCCTAAGCCAAAACCTTCTTCTTGGCGATCTTCTATAATGGATTAATGCTCACTTCGCTTGTATCTCTGTTGCTGCTTGGACGCCATTTTATTTCGCTGTTCTCTTTTATTATCGTAATGATATTCAAAACTGTAAATGTTCTGAAAATAGGCACGATTAGAGTGCCAAGTGAATTGTGGCCACAAACGTCAATTTAAATAAAAATGGAATTTACTCTGCCTCGACTGCTGAGTTTAATAGTTATTGTGGATTAGCACTCTACGCCAAACAACACTGCTACGTTTCTAAGTCTCTGTGTTCTTACATCAGTACTTCAAAAATTTGTTTATGTTACATATACATTCTTTTGCAAAAAAAAAATCGAAGCACCAAGAAGGACTTTTGCGATAGTGATGAAATTTGGTATGGAAACACAGCTTGCTCGAACATGCGAATAATCAAAGTTCAAGGCAAATGAACAGGAATTGCGATCATAGCGCACATTTCTAGTGCGCAATTCGCGAAGTATAAAACCAGTAACAGAGACGGAAAATTTATCTTTTTTTTGTTGCTGCCATTGTAATTCCGTAAAGAAGCAACTAAAGATTCCTTTACGACGATATCGAAGACCTTTAAGACAACTAAACGATTTCGAACATGGTCGCATTGTAGGGTTGCGTGAAGCTGGGTTTCATACCGAGCAATAGGCCGCCACTTGCAGCACACATACCCAAAGACGTTGGCAGCAATGGTTGCTACAAGGAAATTGCCAACGAAATGAAGGCTGTGGAAGGCCAAGGAGCGCAAATGCGAGGCAAGATAGGACGATTGTTCACCAGGCCCGGACCGCCCCAGCGGCATTATTCTCGACTATTCAACGCATCACAGCCACGTCTATACCTCCAGTGGTACCGTCCACCATCTCACGGCGCTTGTGTGAGGCAGGGATACGCTTACAGAGGCTTTTAAGACGTTTGCCTTTGACCCCACATCATCGGCGGAGTCATCTGGAGTGGTGTCGCAGCCGATCATCATGGCTGCCATCAAACTGGCATCGTATAGTGTTCAGCGATGAATCCCCCTTCATTCTTGAAGCAGATGACCACAGTGTTCACGTCTGGAGAGGACAGGGCCAGCTGTCCCAATCAGCCTTTGTTTTACAAAGGCATTTAGCCATAATCCCTGGTGTGATGGTGTAGGGTGCTATTTCTTATGACGCAGGTCATCTTTAATCATCCTCCGTACATCTTTAACAACTCAACGATATGTTGACACCATCCTGCGGCCGGTTGCATTACCCTTCATGGCACGTCATCCTGGAACCGTTTTCCAACAAGATAATGCCAGGCCACATACCGCTTGCATATCTCTGGATTATCTCTGTGCGGTTGATACTCTTCCTTGGCCAGCAAGGTCACCAGATCGTTCATCAATCGAGCATCTGAGACATGGTAGGCCGCCAAATT
Source organism: Stegodyphus mimosarum (assembly GCA_000611955.2). Classification (NCBI taxonomy): domain Eukaryota; kingdom Metazoa; phylum Arthropoda; class Arachnida; order Araneae; family Eresidae; genus Stegodyphus; species Stegodyphus mimosarum. The sequence continues at coordinate 75,398 of KK116801.1, forward strand.
CGGGCACCACAAAATATCGATCTGGACCAACAACTGATGAATGCCTGTCAGAATATGTCGCAGGATGGCATTAGGAACCTCTACCACTCTTTGCCTTTACGAATTCAAGCATGAATTGCCGTCAGGGGCGGTTCCACCAACTACTAATTTGAACACTCAGTGGGTGACTGTGAGCCGTAAACAGGTACTATGACCTTGATTTTTTAATCATTTTATTATCTGTGTATGAGCTATATACATATTAAGTTTCATCAAAAACAACCACTTCCTTCATGGTGCTTCCTTTTTTTTTGCAAATGATTGTATATACTGTCTGGTCTTAATACTAATTTTACTTAATCTACGACTGATTTAAGCCAGTTAAGAAGTTCTTCTTACGTGGCTTAAAAGTCCTTAAACCCGGTCTTCATTTTCGCAATCGTTGGTCGCAGTCATGTACTTCAAGTTGCCGAAGTGTTTTAAGTAACGAAAATATTCATGTTTTGTCAATGTCAAATTTTAAAAAAAATTTATTTTTTGAAAATTATAAAATACAACTTTTAATCCTTTTCTCTCTGTTTCTGTACCATATTTGGGAAAGTTTTATACTCGTTATGAAAAAACGAAATTATAAACAGTTTGACTCCCGTACGGAACGGGATACTTAATTGCAAAATTTGCAATCTTTGATCTTATTTTCAACTTGCCTTGAGAAGTCGGTTATTCATCTTAGAAGAAATTTTCGAGGAAATAAGTTTAGATGAAGTGTAGAGAAAAAAATTCTCTAATTTAATAAGCCATACATATGATGTCTGCATCAGATTTTTTTTTTTTTTATTGTTAGTCTCATACATAGCTGTACATCGAACACAATTTATCGGAATAATTAAATTTTGCTTCATAATTTGTTTTAAATATTTTTACAGCTGAAAAACCTGATTTCAGTTTAGTTTGGTAACTAAAATAGTACTGTCCTAATACAAATTTTTAACCGCTATGATGTACATGCATAAATCGAAAGCTGTAATACCAAATGATTCTAAGTTGCTAGCAGCTGTATATTCTGAATCCCACTTAATGTTCTTTTCCTGTTATAATCAAGGTTGCTAAATGTGACTTCAGCATTCTTACATCCTCAGCCACAAAAAGAAAGAACGATGAATTGTGTTGGCAGCAATTCGTTCCTTCCAACCAGACACACCATAATCACAACCCATGTGTGAAAGTATATCAGTTAGAGGTAAGTCGAGGTCAAGGGGGTGTAGCTCAGTGGTAGAGATGTCGCTTTGCATGTGAAATGTTGTTTCACATGTCGCTTTGCATGTGAAAGGCCGGGGGTTCGATCCCCCGCACCTCCAGTCGTAATTGCGTGTGAACTTTCTTTTGAAAAAATATTTGTCAGAGCACAGGAAGCTCACACAGATTATTACTTGTTGATATATTTATTCTTTTTATTGACTCGAATAATTCAAAAAGTATCGTATTAGCCCAAAAGGGTTATTAACCTCGAAATCGATTTTACATTATTTCACGCCTCGATACGCCATAGCCACGAGGGCTATCTGCTTAACAGGAGGGATGCCTGCGCGGAGGACATTCTGAGGACAATGGCTCGTGTTTAAGTTACAAAAGGGGTAAACACGAAACCAATCGTACGGTCAACCCGTTTGCTTGTGTTCGAACCTGTATCAGATCAAGCTACCAGTATTCAGCGGTCTTAATTATTAGTCGTCCACTGATGACACGACAATACTAATTTGAATAACATAAAAAATCTTTCGTGAATTAAGCACTATATTTGTAAATAGTTCCTGAAATTCAGAATTCATGTTTCAAATACCTATAAAATGAATTTGTTGCCATAAAAATCAATACATTATTAAGATACACATTAATTTTAAACTGCTCAATTTCTTACACTGATAAGCAGCGTATTGCAATAATTTACAGAGTGAACGAAAGTTATTATGCCGAAAATTGCTTCCTATTTTTCACGGATTCTGTGCAAAACAAAAACAATAGTCTTCCGGTTTAATACAGACAGAACGAAAAATAAATATATTTTGCATAATAATAATATCTTATTAAACCTATAATACGAACCACGAGATTCTGTGTCGAGATACGCGATATAAGGCGTTAGAATATGCTTTTACTAATAAAAAATAATTAATTTAATGTTCATGAAAATTATCATTTGTATGCCTTGTAACTTTAATCTCTTGAGCTTGTATTCGTTAAATACACAGTTAAAAATAAAAATAGATTTCTGAGTTATGAATTGTATTCATTGCTATTCACGCTGTATTTGTGAAGCAGTTATCAGACAGATTAAATCTGAAAGATATTTAAAGATTTATGTTTTGCCGAAGAGGAACAAGTATTGTGGGCCTTGTGGAAGACAGACTTTAAGCTTAGTGGGAAAGTAACACTTGCCAGTTCACATGGATGTTAAATGCACGGTAGCATAACGTAAGGTATGTTGATCAGGTTCCACTAAAGATGCTTTTAGTAGTAATATACACTTATGTTCTTAATTTTACGTAAGGCTAAACACGCGTTAATTATGAAAGCAATTTTTCCCTATTTTGATATTTTCAATTAGTTTTAATTCGAATTTGCAATTTAAAAAATTAAGGAACTATGTTTATAAGGAACATTAGTTCACAATAACTTACTTTTATTGCGTTCCTGATCAGTTGGAACGTTTACTTTGCCCAGGTTACGCTGCGCCAAGAAACGAAAAACACGACATGAAAATTTTGCTAGTGAAACAGGTGTTCTGATAAGATCACTTTCACAAACTTTTTTTAACAAATTTTCTCCACTTACAGTATGAGAATATTGAGACAAGTAAGAAATTCAGACATACTCATATGAGCCCGGATAGCTCAGTCGGTAGAGCGTTAGGCTTTTAACCTAACGGTCCAGGGTTCGAGTCCCTGTTCGGGCGCTCTCATTTTGCTGCACTATAATCTATATAAGTTGAGTCCGGTTTTTTGTGTGTGGCGCAAGTCCATTCTATATTATATGGAGATATTTATGGGTTTGAATCTGAATGATGTGAAAATGTTGGTATATGTTAATACTCTCAATTTAAGTTTTTTCAAATATTAATTGATTTAAATTTATAATGTAATGTTTTTAAATTATTAATTAAAAGAAATTTATACTTTTGATGACCTCAAACGGACTTACAGCATTTTCAAAGAAAACTGCTCAATTCTAGGTGATGTGGGACTTTCTCATTAATTCCATTTTATTATGAATATGTTGGATTTGAAATATTTCTTCCATTTAAAAATAAATAAATGAAAACTTTAAAATATTACTTTTTTAGGAATGCGTAGCTCATATAATACACATAACTCATGTCATACGCATAAAATAGTATTAATTTTTAGGAAAGCATAAAAAATTATATTCCAAGAGATTAATTAATAGTTGTTATGGAGCTTAGGAATGATATTAATTCGGCGCGTTTAAATAAAATTTATTCTACTTAAAAAAAATAAGCAAACACTCTATTGCATTCTTCAATTTAAAATATCGATAGTTACGTGACTGTCAGTTATATTTCCTGAATTTCTTTGCATGGTGTTTTTCATCTTTGTTATATATACTCTGAAAATAATCCTCGAATCAAAAGAATGCGTTTGTGTAAAACTGCTGTTAAACTTATTTTGGATGAATTGTGGGAAAATGTATAGTTATCTAAGTTTTATGACACTTCACGCTCAATTATCAGCCTTTGATCACCATAATAAAAAAATTTTTCTTACTTCCTTGTACGAAGTAAAGGAAGTATTGTAATCGTGAAAAATTTTCGGGTATCATATTTCAATGCAAATATCCATTGTGAGCGCTCGGGAATCTACTTGGACTTTTTTTTTTTTTTTTTTTTTTTTTGAAGTCATGTTTGCAGGTACGGACAGAATAAAGGTCTTTTTTTTTTCCAAAACGGTCTGTAAAATGAATTTAAAATAGATTCAGAAGAAATTTTACTTCGTGATGTTTGGACGTAAGTACGTATGTATCTCTCATAACTCAAAAATGCTTAGTCGTAGAACGCTGAAATTTTGTATAATGAACTGCTGTAATATCTAGCTATACACTTCCCTTTTTCATTGCAATCGACAGTACCAAACGGGTAGTTATAAACTGTATATACATACCTACTTACGTGGCTTTAAAGTTCGTACCCGTATTTTGTTTTCGCAATCGTTTATTCTAGTCATATACTTCCAATTGCAGAAGTGTTTTTAATCACAAAAGTATTCATGTTTTTTCAATGTCAAATTTAAGAAATTTTTTTTGACAACTAATGAAATCTAACTTTCAATGTGCTTCTCCCGGTTTCTATAATTATATTTTAGAAAACTTTATACTCATAACTATATACTGGAAAACTTTATTTTAATTTTATTATAAGTATACTTATAATAAATTAGAATGAGTTTGACTTCCGAATAAAAGGGGATATTTAATTGAAAAATTTACAATTTTTTATCTCATTTTCAATTTGCCTTGAGAGATCGGTGATTCAAATTAAAATAATTCGAGGAAATAGGTTTAAATGAAGTGGAATAAAAATGTGTATGACTTCACTAGGCCGTTATAAGGAAGTTTTGTGGTGTCCAGATCAGATTTTTTGAGTTCAGAAAATTTCGTGTTTTCACTTGATATTGATACCATTTTTTATGATACTTAAATTAATTAATAACATTAGTAGGTTAGGTACTTACGAAAAACGCACTCGAGCACAAGAGACGGCGCCAGTCGCACCAAACCAAAAAAAAAACCATTTACTAAACACAAGAAAAAAAGTTCTATTCTTATTTTTCTTTCAAATTTATTATATGGTCATTTATTTATATTTAATTTTTCATTAAAAATTTTCGTTATTTTTTATTAAGGACATATACTGTAAAAGCACGTATTTTGGCTACGTTTTAATTTTGGCGAATTGGAGTGCAGTCAAAAATGAAATAGTAGAACCCTCGAACAACGTTCCCTTACGAATTGATACTCTCTACGCCCAAGCCTTAACGTTGCAACGGTATTGCTTCGCAGTTTTTAAATAAAGCGCTATATCGTAGCCATTAACACATTTTTTTGAGGCCGGTAAGATTCTATAACTTTGGAAATATTCAACAGCATGTTCTTCTGCAGTAGGCAGGTCCCAAATTTTAATCTTTTTTTTTTTTCCGAAAATGCGTGATAGAGGGTAAAAAAGGAGTTTTTACTGCCAAATAATAACTAACACGTGTAATCAAGCTAAACCTAACGTGTTTGAAGAAGTCTTTTCCATTTTTGGCTAAAAATTGCGTAGTTTGGCGTCTTTTTTTTAATAGGCAAAAATGGTCGACGGGATTTTACGTAGGTACCGCAGGTTTACGTTAGTCTAAGAAGTGTTATTAAAGTAATACTTTTTTTTTTCTTAAAAATGCCATTTTTCTTTAAAAAAGAAAAGAAGACCACGTATTTCTTATATTGGCATTTTTTTATATAAAGATTATTTTTGGAGAAAATGAGGCTTAACGTATACAAAATACGCATCAATTTCCTGGCGATTTTTTTGTAGAGCAGCATAATCCAAAACTGCAAACAACAGCAGCATAGTTTTTTTCTTCTTTACCTACATACATATTAAAAACATCTCAAAACGTTTGTGCGAGCACTTATAACTCAGTTGGTATAGCGTTAGGCTTTTAACCTGACCGTCGAGGGTTCGAGTTCCTGTTCGGGCGTTGCTTTTTCCTTTGGTGGAAGCATGGAGAAAGCTTTTTTAGCTTATAATTGTGCCAATCGATTTGTGAAAGGAAATGGAATAAGTTTTCATAAGTAAGCGTCATGAACAAATTTTCAGTTTGTAATATTTTTGTAATTTATGAAAACTGTTTACGAAATTTTAAACCATTTTCGTTATTCTTAATCGAATGTCAAGTATTATAAGTAATGTATTAAAATTTAAAGTAGATATGCACGTGTAAAAAAACTGTGTGTTAATGATTTTAAATTTCTTACTTTTGAGCTGAAATTTTGCCTAATTAATTGTATGAAATGAGTGAAACATTACGCTGTTGCATGGAGGATTTTTATATTCAAACTGTATTGTATTTATTCATAAAGTAGTGTTGTATTTTATTTAGTGTTTGTTTTTTTCATAATATTTAAAGTCACTTATTATTTGTATAGGTTCCCATTTTCTAACAAAGAAAGATTAAATAAATGGGTTTCCTCATTACAGAGCAAAGATTTTGTTCCAACAACGCATTTTTTTATTTGCTCCAAGCATTTAACACCTGATTGTTTTTATGAAAACCACATGTCCAGAAAAATTCTAAAAGAGAATGCAGTTCCAGCCATTTTTGATTTTCCAGAGCATCTTAAAAAGGTGCAGAAAATCTTTTAATCTTATTCCATTAGACAGGGCTTATACTGAGAAGTATATAGCAGATGTGATACATAGTTGTTGCAATGTATTTTTATTATTTATAATTTTTAAGTGAATATTTTCAACAACTGAATCCTCAGAACCAGCATGCATTTTAAATTAACTCTCTTATATACAGAAGTTTGCCACCATTGCCTGGCATTAAAATTTTTATGTTAATTGTAATGATTCATTTAATGCTGAGTTTTCGTGAAATAGTGTTGATTACATTTGACTGGTTATTATAAAGTAATTATATTATCATTGTTTTGTTATTAACGAATAAATCTTTATACTCGTAAATAAAAATTTATCTTATTTCTTTCTATGAATGTGATATTTTTATGCTAATTGTAATGATTCATTTAATGCCAAGTTGTCATGAAACAGTTGATTACATTTAACTAGTTATTATAAAGTAATTATATTTATGGTGCTTTGTTATTAGTGAGTAAATCTTTGTATTTCTAAATAAAAATTTAGCTTATTTCTTCTAATGAGTATGACAGGTAATTTATATTACCATAAGCTTCTGCTCAGCAGCAGGCTGTCAATAATAACGTTTAAGGTATGGCAAGTATTTGTGGATTTGCTGCGAGGTATGGTATGCTAGCCTTCCTAATCCTGCCATAGTTCAGAGTCATCTGTATATAGTTTTCTAAAGGCAAACAGTTACAGCATATATATTTTTAATGTTCTGAAGAATAATTTTGTGTTTTCCTCTTTTCCATTAGACGGTAGCATCTAGAAAACCACCCACACAGCGTAATTTAGAATTAAGTCATGAAGTAGGTACTTCTGAAGAAAAACATTTCAGTAATCAAACTTCTGATCATTCATATTTTATTTCTGAGAGCCCAAGGAAGTTGAAAAGAAAATATGAGAATATAATAGATAAAAAGAATGAGGAAATAGGGGAATTGAAAAAAGTAATTAAAGTTTGTAATTTGCGAGTTTCAAGGACAGCTAAAAAGATTAATAATCTGATTAATGTTATTGAAGATTTAAAAGAGAAAAATTTAGTTAACTGTAAAACTGCAGAACTGCTAGAATAAAATTTCAGTGAACTTAGGCTTCAGGTTTTGAAAAAGAAGACCAAGTCGTTTGGCAATGAATTAAAATCTTTTGCTTTTATATATTTTCCAAAAGCCTATGAATATTGTAGGCAGACTTTGATGCCATCACTACCACATCCTACTACAATTAGAAGATGGTATAATGTTATCAATGTATGTCCTGGTTTCACTGAAGAAGCTCTTGTGCTATAAAAGAAAGAGTTGATAAAATAACTTATGAAGTTCATGTAGCACTTATATTCGATGAAATGTCAATAAGAAATTATGTAGGTTGGGATGGAAAAGAATTTTTTGGGTATGCTACATCTGGTAAAAATATCAGCGCTTATTGAAACTAAAGAAGCTCTATTATTTTTGATTGTGGGTATCAATGTACCGTGGTCAATTCCAATTGCTTATTTCTTGATTGATAGCATAAATGCTGATGAAAAAGCAAACTTGATTAGCCAAGCTATTCATATGCTGAATGATGTTAATGTGAATGTAATAGCCATAACATTTGATGGCATATCTACGAGTTTTTCAGCAGCTGAATTATTAGGTGTTAAACTACAAAATGCTTTATTGCTAATCCAACTGATCCTTCTAAAAATGTATATGTGATACCTGATGCCTGTCATATGCTAAAATTGATGCGCAATGTTTTGGCGGAACGCTTGTTAATGATTGAAAATGGGAATTTAATTCAGTGGAAGTATATTTAGGATTTAAATGCTCTTCAAAATGCTGAAGGATTACATTTGGGAAATAAATGAAAAACTTCCCATTTGAACTTTTATAGTAATAAACTGAAAGTTTCTTTAGCCTCTCAAGTTTCAGTAGATCAGTTGCAGAAGCATTTGAGTGTGTAAATGGTTTCTTAAAATTTCCGCAATTTCAAGATTGTCAGTCGATTGTAGAGTTTCTCTAAAAAATAAATAATTTCATTAATGTATGTAACTCAAAAAATCCTTTATCAAAAGACTCAAAAGCGGCTTTAAAAATCTCAGTCAGACGTTGTGGGAATTAGAAGACTTTCGGTTTAAGCAAATCTTAAACTGAAAGACCTGAAACCTGGTAAGTATTTATATTGTAATGCTTGTTTCGTAATTAAAGCAAACTCTATTGGAACACAGCAAACTTTATTTAATAGATCAATTTCAAAACTGCAACATATAAGTCGAAGAAAAGGTAACATCAAAAATCAACAGCCAAAACGTATTCTATCTCTTTTTTTAAATTAAAATGCTTTTCTTACTTCGTGCGAGAACCGCACGCAGCTCTCGTGTTGGCGTTTCAAACATTGCCATTTATTAACATATATATTTCAAATTCAACTATTTCAAAAGTTTAAGATTATTATTGCAACAATATCTAAAGCTGTTACAATCTCTCCCCCAACGGAGAAACTTTTCCGAAGAGAAAAGTTCTTGAACGCGACTTTCTCATTAATATTAAGAGAAGGCAAATAAGATTAGAGTTAAAAACCTCACTTTCTGGACAATGCAAATGCATTTCAGAACACGTATTATTAGAATTATTTTCTAAAGATTTGATCCCAGTTTCAACAGACACAGCACTAGAAAATGATACAGATGAATCAGCATTTTCTTGAGATTTTGTTGAAGTACATTTATCTGATTCACCAGAAGATTTTTTTAATGTCAGAATCGTTTCTAACAATATCATGATCCGAACTAACCACACACATTTTTGTTTCATCTTTTGGAACTGAAATGTTCTTGTTCTCAAGTCAAATGATGTCAGCTGCTTATCAGTTATTTTCCGGTCAGACTGCTCTCCGCCAATGTCAGAAGATTTTAAAGGCTCTTCTGCCTCTTCATCAGTTAGTTTAATTTTTCTAGATGTCTTTTCACTACTGTCAGCAGGTTTTACCTCTTGCTCTTTCTCTCTATCAGTCACTACACGCTTTTTTTCTTGTTGCTTATTATTACCACCAACAGAATTTCCAGTATTTTCAGATGATTCTGCCTTTACAGTACAACATTCAGAAATTTCTGATGCAGATGCCTCAACTTGAGCAGCATTTTTATCAAAAGATCCCATCACTTCCTTTTCTTTACCATCAGACATTACGTCAGCATTACTGCAAGATTTATTGTTTTGCACAACAGAATGAGTACTATCATCAGCATCTAACACTGTGGAATGGATTTTCTTCGTTTTAATTGATTCTTCAGATGACTTCATCACACATTCTGTTGAATCAACAGCTTTTACTGGTACTTTAGAAACATTTTCAATACACTGAGAATTGCTTTTAATGTCTCTTTTCACAGAATTCTGTTCTTTTTGCTTAAGGATATCTATTTTGTTTTTAGTATCTGTTTCACAATTCTGATTCGTTATCTCAGATTTTGTATAGATGCCTTCCCAGTTTAGTTCAGGAGCACTGACTTCATGCTTATCATTTTGAGTACATACAGGACTACAGTTTATGTTAGATTTTAATAATGTATCTGTTACTTCACATTCAGCAGCACTTTTGATGTCAGTGGACACTTGTGCACCACTAAAATTATACTTACTCAAATTATCAAAACATGTACCACTAAATGAAAGCTTTTCGTTGGCATTTATATTTTTACAAGAATTAGAATCCAGTTTTGATTTTTTATCATGAGTTACAGATTGAATAACACTGTTCTGAAGACCAGCCATGGGGTTATTATCACACATGTTCTGTAAGGCTTGCAAATGGGAGAAGCCTGAAACTTGTGATGGTCTGTCATCATGCTTGTAAGCTATATCTCCATATTGGTTTAATAATTTACTGTTTTTAACTTCAAATTTCACTGACTTCCGAGCATGTTCATAACTTCCTTTAACAGAATCATCTTTCACCATAGATAAATGTTTCTTTTTAAATGGCCGTGGTACTTGAGGATTAATGTTCATACTAGGGTTTTCTACATTAGAACATTTGTCATAGAGAGGATTTTCTACAACACTTTCTGGATGAATACTTCTCAGAGAATCACTTCTTTTGGAATCAGGAAGTAATGAATTTTTACTATCAACAGAAAGAGGCCCAGTACTAGAATGATTATTAGTCACTGATGCACTTTGTTTGATTCCATCAGAAGTCCGACAAGATATGCTCAAGTCCATTGGTACTTCATCATTGCAACTATTTTGGTGAATATTTGAATGAAATCCATCGCTGCATTTTAAAAGATTAGACTTTTCTGAAACATTGCACAAAACATCAACTTCATGATTCACAGCAACAGAACGGTTTGGATCTACGTGCTCTTTATTACTTGGTAATGAATCACTGGAAATTAAACTACATTCAGATTGAGCAGCAGCTAGTTTCTTTTTTTCATTGCTCCATTTCTCATACAATTTTATTTTCCCAACTTTGAATTTGCTTTCTTTTTCTCTTTTCGTTTGAGCTCTAGTAGTCACAACATTAACCTGATGAGAGTGATTTTGAGGTTCTTTTTCTTCATTCAGTAGTGCAGCAGTTCGGTTGCCTAATAAATACCTTCCTTTGTCGAGTTCGTTTCCAATAATGGCAGCCTTGGTTATTACATGTCCGAGATCGCAGTTTAGTTCGACTTCAGCCAAGGGTAAACAGGTTGGATTTAAATCTAATGGTTGTTGCACCCACACTTTTTCACCTGTCAGCATTTCTGGCGTGATGTATTTACGACAAACTATATCAATACTAGCACCTGAATCTCTTAATATAGGAATTTTGTAGCCATTTACGTATCCAATACTAGTATAAGGTAACAGAAATTCATCGTCCGGTCTTGAACTAATTCTGTTTAGATTAGCAGAAGATTCAGTACTATTCTTAAGTTTTGGACACTGAGGTCTTAGATGCTGATAGGACCCACAGTGGTAACATTGCAGTGACTTTCGTTTTTCATATTTATCATCTGGACGTGGACTACTAGGTTGATAGATCTTGCTTCCCGAATTAAACTTTGAAGGCCATTTATTTTCAGCATTATTTTTATCATCGGAATTTGTTTTACTTTGAGTTTTTGGATTGTATTTCCCTTTCCGCCGATCGGCTGCAAGATTTTTTTGGAAGTTTCCACGGACGTTTTCGTAGGCATCAAGTTTTTCGGCTAATTTCTTGGACGAAATCATTTCTACCCATTCGTCAAGAAAATGATCTCGAATTTCAGGAGGGACTCGACGCTTAAGCTGATCAATCACCATCAAGTCCAACAACTGTTCAAAACTCTCAACTCCCAAACCAGTTACCCATTCCTTGCAATAATTTTCTAATTCATAGCTGAAATCCACCCATGTTGATTCGGTACTTTTTTGATGCTTCATGAATTTCTGCCTAAACCTTTCAGGACTTAATTTAAAACGCTTTAGCAATAAAGTCTTCACATGTTCATAATCTTTAGCTTTATCAGAGGGTTCTCTAGCTATTATTTGTGTTACTTCGTAAGGAAGTAGTCCTAGCAAATGAGATACAAATTCTTCTTTATCAATTTGAGCCCATTCTGCTTGCCTTTCAAACAGTGATAAATATAGACTGATATCTCCTTCTTTGTCGTCAAATTTCTGCATCAGATGTCGCAATTCCGTTTTCGCCCGGACCTGTCCGGTGGTTTGAGACTTTATCTCAGCTTCAAGTTTTAATCTCTCTAAATCATATTGTTCTTTCCTTCTTCGTTCCTCTACTTCTTCCTGTCTCCTACGTTCCTCTACTTCTTCCTGTCTCCTACGTTCCTGTACTTCTTCCTGTCTCCTACGTTCCTCTACTTCTTCCTGTCTTCTACGTTCCTCTACTTCCTGTCTCCTACGTTCCTCTTCCTGTCTCCTACGTTCCTCTTCCTGTCTCCTACGTTCCTCTTCCTGTCTCCTACGTTCCTCTCTTTCTTCCCTCTCTTTTCGGTCCTCTATTATCGTGTTTAAGACTTCTTTGACGAATACTTCGTCATAATCTCTGCTCTCAATAATTTTCTGTTTCAGATCAACTATTTTCAAATCAGCAGTCACCTGAACACCTAGTTCAGTTGCGAGATTCTGCAAATCCTCCTTACGAGCTCTTCCTAAGAAAGACATTTTTTTCTACTTCTTAAGTTTACGAACACCCTGTTCTTTACGCTTCCTCAAAATAGCTCAACTTAATTGCAATAAATAAATAAAGTGCTCTGGCAACAAGGAATTAAATGCACTTGTTTAAATGCTCAGAATAAGCAATACCACATTTATTCCGAACAACCTATGACTGTTACCATCAGTTGATATGCAGTGATGCACCATAAAATAACATACAATAATTTACGACTCAAATATATATGTAAAAATGCAAGATAAACTTGAGTATTAAAGTTCAATGATGAACACTTCAAACTATCGAAGTCCAATGATGGACACTTCAAACTAAGTCCAATGATGGACACTTCAAACTAAGTCCAATGATGGACACTTCAAACTAAGTAAGGAATAGTAAACTGAGTTTAGAACACAGAAAACTTTTGCACAGTTATACTAAAATTTGCAACGATGCAAAACACATTTTCGTATGCTTTTCTGCAGTGTTTAAAATCAAAATTCGTTCAAATAACTTTATAATATCGTTTGAAATTGGGAATAAAGAAATGCTATACCTTGCTTTCCAGGAGATGTGCTTTCATTTCAAAAGCACGCACGATTATTCTATCTCGTCGGTGCCTCCAAAAATAATTAAGACTGTAATGCTTGTTTCGTAATTAAAGCAAACTCTATTGGAACACAGCAAACTTTATTTAATAGATCAATTTCAAAACTGCAACATATAAGTCGAAGAAAAGGTAACATCAAAAATCAACAGCCAAAACGTATTCTATCTCTTTTTTTAAATTAAAATGCTTTTCTTACTTCGTGCGAGAACCGCACGCAGCTCTCGTGTTGGCGTTTCAAACATTGCCATTTATTAACATATATATTTCAAATTCAACTATTTCAAAAGTTTAAGATTATTATTGCAACAATATCTAAAGCTGTTACAATCTGCAGCGCAACGTAAAACTCCTATTATTGGATTTTTAAGCTTCTCAGAAAGCTTAAAAGGTATTTTTGAAGATTTAGTATTAAGTGATAAATTGAAATATAAAATAAGCCAAGATCACCTGGAGGTGTTTTTTTCTCGTATTCGCCAGCGAGGTGGTTGGAACAACAATCCTTCTACAATACATCGGTAACTGAAACAGTATTTTAAAATATAACAACTGAGAGATTATACAATTTTGTAGATGATGATGAGACAGTGCAAATGAAGAATTTTTTGATAGCTACCCGCGACTTTCTGAATATACAAATAGCATTATTGTTTATATGGCAATTAATATCGTCAGAAAACTTTTAAACAGGATTAAATGTCCTGATTGTTCAGAAGCTCTTTTTCTTGAAAACGAGAGCTTGAAGAATGATACTTTTTGGCAACATAAAGATAAAGGTGGTTTAACAAAGCCATCGCAAGATGTGGTAACAATTTGCAGAGAAATGCATTCGACAAGAGCTGAGCATGAATCAGGGAAAATTACCATCTGATAACATTCAAGCAAAATTAGGTTTAAAAGTATTAAAGTTTAGTTTAGGAAAATCGTTTTTCGAGACTCTTTCAGTCCATGTGTTAGAAAGTTCATTTCCTGAAAATCATATTGTTTCACTTACAAAAGCTATAGTAAACGAATTTTTAAATATTCATTTCCACTATCTCACAAAAATTGTCAATATCAAATTAAAGAATAGAATTATTCGTCAAAAATGTACCAAGTTAGTACTGTTTAAAAATCAATGAAGTACGTATGCGTGTAAGCATCTCATATTACTCTTAATAATCAGATTTGATAATAGCAATATCAGAGTTAATCAGTTAATCAGATTTGATAATAGCAATGAGTCCCTGAAAATTCTTTGCAGGAAAGGAAGAGATTTTTTTGAACTTTCAGTTTCATTAAATTTAAAGGTTAATTTCTTTATGTACTGCTGGAAGCAGAGACTGCAGAAACAATGTGGAGTAATTAAGTCGCAAGTCAGTGTAAACGAAATAGAGCACTTTTATTTTAGTTGAAGAACAATGTTTATATTTTTTCTCGCAAAGTTTTTCTGGATTACCTTGTGAACAATTTTGTGTGATTATCATATGTGAGAAAAAAGTGCTGAATAGTAGAAGGGAAGGTGGTGTTATCTTCTTAAAAATATTACAAAAATGTACTAAATCAAGTTTATTTTTGTGTGACCTTGTATTAAAGGCACAAATAATAAATCTGTTTTGGCTGAATGCTTGAAAAATTAGAATGTAAAAGTTATTGCTGATATTAAAGTGTGAACAAATGATACCTATGCTTATCTTACTAGTCTGTGTCTGTAAATACTGTAACGATTTCCAGGACTTTTCATTTCTAATTGTTGTATATATGCACTACTTTTCCCTGTTATCAAATAAATGCAGAGCGTATTTCTTATCAAATATTTCTTCTTTTGGCACCTTTCTCTTATACGGGTACTATAAAAAACATTGCTAAAATGTGTGATAACACGTCAAAGACAGCAACAACGTCATTGGAAGAGCAATACCTATTTTACGAGTGAATTCACGTTGTGATTTACAACATTTTTTAGAACTGTGCAAAACATAATTTGATAGATGATTTTCTTCATATACATTATTTGACTAAAAGTATATTTTTATAGGGAAAAAAAAACGGATTTCACAATCTGCAAGGTGCTTAAAGATGAGTAGGAGGCAGTGAATGTATTTAAAATTCACTAATGCTGTTATAATAAAATATATTTTATATTTTTTGTGGCACCCATATAATGGAAAAGTGCCCAAAATTTTATATAACAGGGTGCTTGCTGAGATTCATTGCATGCTAATGATTTTGTTTTGTTTTTAGAATATACCATATTTTTTTGAATGCTATTAGACCTATGTTAAAATTTTAATTTTGGCTTTAAAACCTTTTTCGAATAAAACATTTTTTTCACTATGTAAATTAAATTCATTAAAGGTGTATTTTGAACAAATTAATAAGATCTATGTAATATTCCATTAAATGTTCTATTAAATATTTATGATTAAAAAGTATTTTAAGATTTCATATTTTATGCCGAAAAGTCTATCAGACTAAATGAAAGAAATGACTTATTTTGCTTCATTAATATTTTATGAGATGATTTGGTGATGATCCACCATGCTTGCAGCAGTCGTTTTAGAGGAAGTTTGAAGGAACATATTGTTGTTTTCAGTACTCACCATATAAGTAGGTATAAAAAGCTGGTTTGGGGCCCCAGGGATCAGAGATCAGAGGGGGCAAAGCCTACTGAGGGGTTCCCAAACGACAGAGCAGCGTGGAACATGGAAGGAGGGGGCGCTTTACGGAGGATCACGTGCCGGTTGCTACGTCACAAACTACGGACGTCCTGCATTCTGCTCGTGATACATTATCACCTCCGATTATCTTGCTATTGCTACATCAGCCGCATGTTTCACCCTATTTGTGTTGCAATCCGGTTTCATGTCCGCCCTTATCTATTGACGCAAATCCGCAACCTGATTGCAACATGATAGAAGTTTCTAGTGCATTCTATTTAGTTCCATTTCTGTCTATGTTATTTGCTTCACTCCTGCTTTCGCTCTTCCTTGTTTGAATCAAGACGATTGTACTTCCAGGCAGTTACTCTTACCATACTCACTATGATTGAAAAAATTGACGATCAGTTAATACTGAACTATTTTAAAGATATTCACAACAAAGAAAAAGCAGATTCCATCTTTACGGAATTGTGCGCTTATCCCTTCCAACCTTTAAACCTGAATATTTACGAACGGCAATACGTTCCAGCTCGACTTTGCTGCGCCTTCGGGGATGATGATGATGGACTCACCTACAGTTTTTCGGGGACGTCGGTTGCCACCCAGCCCTGGACTCCCACCCTGCATCAAATTAAAAACGAAGTTGAAACACTCACCAACGAAAAATATAATTACGTTCTGCTCAACAAATACCCTGACGGAGAAGCCAAGATATCAAAGTCGCTGAAAGCGCTAGACTCTTCGTGCAGCATTCCCACACTGAGTTACGGTTCGACGCGAGAGATACATTTTTCGAGGGAGAATTACATAACTCACATTCTGAGTCTGGAACACGGATCGCTTCTAGTGATGAAACCCCCTGCGAATGTAGTCTGGAAACACAGTATCCCAGCCCAGCCCAGCCCGAAGTGAAGACTACTCGAATAAGTCTGACGTTCAGAAAAATTTTACTTCCGCAACTGAAGCGTTCTCTTGATGAAATGGCCTATAATTATTACGGTGGTATAATTAATTCCGTAACCCCAAAGCTGTGCATGAATAAAAAGATTTTTCTACGCAAGAAAGCACATTTAGAAGATGAGATACTCCAGGATGACCTGCTGAGCGGGCATGCAAATTCGTGTTTATAATCAAAAATGTTTCGCTGTGCTTCAAATGACGAAACTTTGCTGAAGCTTGATCCTTTGCCAAAGAATATGTTTCATCTCGGATGGGATATTTTTGTGACTGTATCGTGTTTCTTAGGTTTCACTCGTGTTCACGTGCGGAAATATGTGACTGATGAGAATGATCTGTTGCATCGTACCCAAGATAGAGTTTCGCCGTCTCCACTAGTATGGAAAGAATTTTGCGATCATGCAAATACATTTGCTTTCTTTGAAAGCTCTGACAGTGTTTCGATTGTAAAGAAAGATGTTTGTGTTTCGAAACAAAGTGTCAAAGGCGAAAAACTTACATCACTGCAAAGATTGTTTCAAAGAAAAGATTTTAGACTGGAATTCGTACCGGAACATGTTCTGTTGAGAAAAGACCATTTACTTAAACTTGACTCAAAATATAACGAAATATGTGCCGTCACGAAAGAAACTCTTATTTCTAAAACTCTTTAACTATTTTGTGAGAAAGCAGTTGGTTGGTGATATATATTTTGAACGTGTATATGCTGGGATCCTGACCGACCAAATGGATTTCATCAACTGCAGGACTCTTTCTGTAAGTGCATTGAAAAATTTATTTCTAACAAAATTACAAAACTTTTTCTGTGTTTTGGTTGTCAAGTAGGTTATAACAATCAGCTAGGACATGACTGCTTATCAACAAGCCGTGTCGAAAAGTTTGAAAATTATTCTGACCAAGCTTTGTTTACAGTTAATTGGACTGACATAGCAAAGGAAATTATTCTTCAAAATGAAAGCAATATAAATTTTAGTAAACTAATTGCTACGAATAACTTTTTAGATGTTATTAATGTAAATGTTGTACTGACAAATATTCAAAGTTTGTACGTTGGTGAAGAAATTGATTTGTTTTAAGATTTTTTGTATAGTACCTTTTGAAAGGAAATAAATATCAGGTTTTTAAATTATTGTATTTGTTTATATTTTCTTTTGCGTCAAAAAATTTTTTTTGTTTAAAGAATTTTTTTTTAACCTATTCAGGTTTTGTAATGACGTACTACAATATTTTAAATTTCACCGAAAATTATGCAAAAGTTAACTGTTCCTAATGAGTGGAATTTTCTTGGTGTGTATATGCGTATTGAATAATTCATTGCATTTTCTCCCAATTATATTATTTACACTAGTTGGATATTATTTACACTAGTTGGTAATGTAATTTATTAGAACAGTCGCAGACGTCCAGGAGAGGTATGCAATATCCATGAAAAAACCTCTTCCCAAACCAAAGAGCAATAGTGAAATATAACATGGAAGGAAAAAAAATATGTCAGATTTCAAACAATATTACTATACGAGTATTCAAAACATGAACAAGGAATAAATATTTTTTCTGAAAATGTCCCGAGTGGGATAAGTCAGGGGTAAGAACCTTAACCAGTTTCAAGAGCAGGGCATGAAAAATAATGAAGTTTTTTAATCTTATTTTTTATCTATAATGCATTTACTTATACTAAAATTTCCCATTTGAAGACAGTATTCTACACTAAAGCGGAATTTTATAAATCAAAATGATTTAGATTTCTGAAGATTCAGCTTCAGAAATATTACACCTCAAACGCAAAACGGTTAGAACGAAAATGGAATATATCGGAATCAATAAGAAATGTTTTTCATCTTAGGAAAAAAAGGTAAGTGAAATTTTTCTTCCTAAAAAAAGAAATTAAAGTGAAACGTTTTCGACCTAAAAAAATCTAATTTAATTTTTTTTTCGACTTTTTAAAATCAAAGTGTAACATTTCCCCCTTGCATTTCGAATTTAACATGGGTTTTCCCATAGACAAAATAAAAGTGGAGATTTTTCTTGCTAAAAAAGTTAAAGAGAAATGTTTTCGACTTTAAAAAGTATAAATGAATTTTTTTCGACTTTTTAAAATCAAAGTGTAAATTTTCTCTTAACATTTTGAATTTAACATGGGTTTTCCCGTAGGGAAAATAAAAGTCGAGATTTTGCTCCCTGAAAAATTAAAGTGAACTTTTTCGACAAAAAAAAAAAAAAAAAAAAAAAAAAAAAAAAAAAAAAACTAAATGATTTTTTTTTTGACTTTGTTAACTCAAAGAGTAATTTTTTCTAATTACATTTTAAAATTAACATGTGTTTTACCAGAGACTAAGTAAAAGTGAAGATGTTTCCGTTTAAAAAAAATTAAAGTGAAATTTTTTTAACTCAAAAAAACCATACTGTTTCATTTGAGTCCTAACGAAAACTGTAGTGAAAATTTTTTGCCTTAAAAAAGTGTGAAGAAAACTTTTGCGCCTTGGAAAAAAAAAAAAATTAAGTGCCGGTTTTTCTTCACTTTGAAAGTAGAACAAGATTTTTCGCACAGAAAAATTTTCTGCCTCAAAATTAAAAAAACTGAAACGTTGTCAACCTAGATCAATGAAAAAGAAAACCGTATATTTCTTTTTATTTTATTCCTAGGATTCTTCTTTAACCTTCATATTTACATAAAAGGTTAGAATTATGTGTTCAGAATGAAATGGTTACAATTTTTCGCTTCCAGTTGTATTTCGCATCTCGCACAAGTTCGAGTCAGAAAATAACTTAGAGCCGAATTAGAAAAGCATATGAATATTTTCTGAAATTCTATGCATTTATTTTAAAACACTTACATGAGTACTTTCATTTAAACCTTTAATACTGTTTTCATTACATCACAACTAAATTTTGAAGCTCAAGTCTGAAACGTAACTAATATCATCACATTTTCAGAAACATGGCTTGAGAAAAAATTTCTGTTCCGTAACATCTTGACCGCTTAGAAATTATTACTCGTTTTTATGTTTTTTATGGCAAGAAGTTACTGAATTTTCGAATATTTTCTTTAAGCCCTCTATTTACATTGTATTTTATGTACTTCGAATCACATTTCATAGTCATTGTTAGTTGATTTAATAAATTTGTTGAATGTTTCAAAGATTCAGCTTCAGTAACATCACTATTTAAAAGGAGAAGTTTAGCAAAATGATTTAAATATATACTTCGTTGTACGATTGGTTAATTTTCAAATCGTTGTTGATCTGTAACACTTGATTTCTAGTGAAGTATTGAAATGACTATTAACTTTCCACTTTTCCAAAGAATTTCGTAGCCACATATATTCAGTACAGAAAATTTTCCAGACTTAACCAATTTTATTAGCAAAATAGAAAATATTTAAAATTTTCCTAAAAATTTATATATAAGTTTCTTCCCAAACACGTACGTGAATACTCACATCTAATTCTTTAATGCGTATTTTTCTTTATCGGAAATAAAATTTCGATAGAAAATTTTTAAATAATGTTATGTTACACAAACTTTACGTATTTGTGAGGTTGTTGTCTTTTTGCAAACGTTTTGAAACTGCGCTCTTAGTAATCTTTTAGATACTTCGAAACTATTCTAACTTTGTTATTGGTATATGCCAATGAATTCTCGATACTTTTTTGGTTTGTATGTACTTTCTTGTTGATAAACAGTCATGTCTAGCTGATTGTTATAACCTACTTGACAACTAAAACACACAAAGAGTTCTGTAATTTTGTTAGAAATAAATTTTTCAATACACTTACAGAAAGAGTCCTGCAGTTAATGAAATCCATTTGGTCGGTCAGGATCACCAGCATATTCATGTTCAAAATATATATCACCAACCAACTGCTTTCTCACGAAATAGTTAAAGAGTTTTAGAAATAAGAGTTTCTTTCGTGACGGCACATATTTCGCTATATTTTGAGTCAAGTAAATGGTCTTTTCTCAACAGAACATGTTCCGGTACGAATTCCAGTCTAAAATCTTTTCTTTGAAACAATCTTTGCAGTGATGTAAGTTTTTCGCCTTTGACACTTTGTTTCGAAACACAAACATCTTTCTTTACAATCGAAACACTGTCAGAGCTTTCAAAGAAAGCAAATGTATTTGCATGATCGCAAAATTCTTTCCATACTAGTGGAGACACCGAAATTCCACCTTTGGATACGATGCAACAGATCATTCTCATCAGTCACATATTTCCGCACGTGAACACGAGTGAAACCTAAGAAACACGATACAGTCACAAAAATATCCCATCCGAGATGAAACATATTCTTTGGCAAAGGATCAAGCTTCAGCAAAGTTTCGTCATTTGAAGCACAGCGAAACATTTTTGATTATAAACACGAATTTGCATGCCCGCTCAGCAGGTCATCCTGGAGTATCTCATCTTCTAAATGTGCTTTCTTGCGTAGAAAAATCTTTTTATTCATGCACAGCTTTGGGGTTACGGAATTAATTATACCACCGTAATAATTATAGGCCATTTCATCAAGAGAACGCTTCAGTTGCGGAAGTAAAATTTTTCTGAACGTCAGACTTATTCGAGTAGTCTTCACTTCGGGCTGGGCTGGGCTGGGATACTGTGTTTCCAGACTACATTCGCAGGGGGTTTCATCACTAGAAGCGATCCGTGTTCCAGACTCAGAATGTGAGTTATGTAATTCTCCCTCGAAAAATGTATCTCTCGCGTCGAACCGTAACTCAGTGTGGGAATGCTGCACGAAGAGTCTAGCGCTTTCAGCGACTTTGATATCTTGGCTTCTCCGTCAGGGTATTTGTTGAGCAGAACGTAATTATATTTTTCGTTGGTGAGTGTTTCAACTTCGTTTTTAATTTGATGCAGGGTGGGAGTCCAGGGCTGGGTGGCAACCGACGTCCCCGAAAAACTGTAGGTGAGTCCATCATCATCATCCCCGAAGGCGCAGCAAAGTCGAGCTGGAACGTATTGCCGTTCGTAAATATTCAGGTTTAAAGGTTGGAAGGGATAAGCGCACAATTCCGTAAAGATGGAATCTGCTTTTTCTTTGTTGTGAATATCTTTAAAATAGTTCAGTATTAACTGATCGTCAATTTTTTCAATCATAGTGAGTATGGTAAGAGTAACTGCCTGGAAGTACAATCGTCTTGATTCAAACAAGGAAGAGCGAAAGCAGGAGTGAAGCAAATAACATAGACAGAAATGGAACTAAATAGAATGCACTAGAAACTTCTATCATGTTGCAATCAGGTTGCGGATTTGCGTCAATAGATAAGGGCGGACATGAAACCGGATTGCAACACAAATAGGGTGAAACATGCGGCTGATGTAGCAATAGCAAGATAATCTGAGATGATAATGTGTGATGACGTCCCGAACAGGATGCAGGGCGTCCGTAGTTTGTGAGGTAGCAACCGGCACGTGTTCCTCCGTAAATCCCCCCCCTCTCTGTGTGCCATGCAGCCCCGTCGTCTGGGAGCGCATCAGGAGGCTTCGCCCCTCTGATCCCTGTGGCCCCAAACCACAGTTTTATATCTACTCATATACTAAAATGAAGCATATAGAAATTTAAACTAATATGTGCTTAAGATTATCTGACAAATAAAGTCATTAAAGTTTCAGGCGTTTAATTCTGGCAGCTAAAATTTCTTAATGGCATTGGATAGTCATCATCTTTGTCAGTAAATCACCATATAAATTCACTCACGTAGAAATGCGGTGACTGTGTGTGTGGCTGTGTGGCGTTTTTTTTTTTTTTTTTTTTTTTTTTTTTTTTTTATATTGTATCACTCCATAAATTCCCTTAGAAATTCAAGTAGCTTCATGCATAGATATGTGGTATTTTTAGCACACCATTTTGTCAGCTTTTAGTCTTTCAGTGTTCAATGAGAAATAATTTTAAAATTAATTTCTCTTGATTTTTGTATTTGAAGGGCATGTCTCACATAAAACAGTCACTAGCATCTACGATGAAAAACGATAAATTATCTGTTTATGTCACAAATTCAGTGGAGCTTGCCCATAGTAAATTAGGCTGTCCTTATTATATAACATGGAT
The DNA here is from genome assembly GCA_000611955.2 of Stegodyphus mimosarum. Taxonomy (NCBI): domain Eukaryota; kingdom Metazoa; phylum Arthropoda; class Arachnida; order Araneae; family Eresidae; genus Stegodyphus; species Stegodyphus mimosarum. Next base: position 98,183 of record KK116801.1, read on the forward strand.
ACGAAGCACATATGAGGCATTTTGCATAGATATGGTATATACACTCACGTTTGTGAAAATTGCAACACCATGAAGGACTTACGCGAGTGAGCTGAAATTTTCAGGAAATGCAAAGTAGCGCATGATATGCAAATGATTAGAATTGCAAATCCGTAGCGCATGCGTATGCTGAGCAGCGCCCTCTGAACGGCTGATGGATCCGAATAAATAGACGGCTGTAGCGAGGCGTGTATGGTTATCGGTGGTTATCTGCTAGTGGTAAACGTTAACTCAATCTGTACTTATGCCTCGTCGACGAAAGAGAGCGAGATTTGAACAACTTACAGAGTTTGAACGAGGGAGAATCATCGGCCTTCGTGAAGCTGGATTGTCGTATCGTGCAGTAGCCTCTCGTGTGCAGCGTAACAGCAGCACAGTGATGCGCGTTTGGAAGCAGTGGACGGACGAGTGTCGGACAACTCGGAAATCCGGGAGTGGACCCCGAAATGTGACGTCAGCTCGCGATGATAGACACCTGGTCCGCATGGCGCGGACGGACCGTACAGCTTCCTCTAGACAATTGGCAGCACTGTGGTCAATAGCTACAGGTGTTTCATTGTGTGCTTCATCAATTCGTAGACGTCTGCTGCAGTGTGGACTGCGCGCACGGACTCCTTTATACAGGATCCCCCTAACGCACGACCATCGCCGCCTGCGGCTACAATGGGCCAATCAGCATAGAGACTGGCGTGCTGATTGGCAGCATGTCGTGTTTTCTGACGAATCCCGCTTTAATTTGTGGTACCATGATGGCCGCATTCGTGTCAGACGCTATGCCGGTGAACGCCACCTTCCGGAGTGCATTATCGAACGCCACAGTGGACGAACACCCGGAGTTATGGTCTGGGGCGCCATAGCATATCATAGACGATCTCAATTGCTACGAATTGTGGGCAATCTGAACAGCAACCGGTATATCCGTGAAGTTCTACAGCCCGAAGCTGTTCCCTTCCTTCAAAGCTTGCCAGGCGCTGTATTTCAACAGGACAATGCCCGCCCTCATACTGCTCGGATTGTTAAATCCTTCTTTGCAGCGCAGCAGGTACAGCTTCTTCCTTGGCCTGCGTGTTCCCCGGATATGTCGCCAATTGAACATGTGTGGGATGTCATTGGTCGGCGTCTTGCTCGTGATCCTCGTCCTGTTGCGTCTGCAGACGAACTTTGGGTACGCGTACAAACGATATGGAATGCTCTTCCTCAGTCAGACATTCAAACTTTGTTTGACTCCATGCCACGTCGTGTGTAGCAGCATATTGCGGCGCGTGGTGGCCACACAAAATACTGATTCTGATCTCTTGTTCTTGTTTGTTTGCTTTGAACATTTAATCATTTATTTGTACCACTACCACTCAACTCTGTATTAAATTGCATTCAATTATGACGATTCCTTCTTGGTGTTGCAATTTTCACAAACGTGAGTGTATATGTCATTCACATGGACTTTCTCACCTGTATGAAAAAGCATTTTTAACTTCGTTAAAACTATCACAGGCAGTGCAATCAGAGTGCTGCAGTAGGTCTCAGACTTTTTAGAATATAGGAAGAAATCAGTGGCGGAAGTTTTATCAAACTTACACTCTCATTCTTAATTGTAAAATCAATATATGATTTTCTTGGTACGTACATCTAAATTTTGTTTCTGAAAATGATTTGTAACACAGACTGTTTTGATAGTTGTTAACTCTCTCCCTCCACACCCAAGGATTTCCTGAAAATAGTTAATAAATAGGCATTTTTTTAGATATATTCTTAAAACTACTTTTCAGCCCAAAGGAGTATTAGCTCAGAAGGGCTATTAGTCTTGAAATGGCATGTTGCGTCGGTTCGCTATAAACAGAGTATCACTTTTTAAATTGTTGCCACTAATTAAAAATTTAAATTGTTTTTAAATTGCAAATTAATATTATCGCCCTGTATCATATTTAAAGAAATTAAATAATGAAGAATCTGCGTGTATGTATGTATATTTCTCGCACTGTGAAAAGCGGTAGTACCTAGAGCCATCAAATTTTGAATAACATAATCTTCTACTCGAACATGGGCTCCTGGTGGCCCGAATTTGTAACAGCTCAACAATTTCAAAGGGAGCAATGGCAATACCATAGGGCAGCGGTTCTTAACCTTTTGACTAACGTGAACCATCTAAACAAATAAGGAAAAACTTATTACCACCACTACATTTTACGATGATTATTTTTCAGTTTCTCCACAGAAATAATGTCAGGACTGAGTGTTCGGTGCATATTCTTGGAAAACATCTTCGTGAACTCCTTAAATCCTGATCTGGAACAGGGAGCTGAATGCAGCTATGTTCTGTGGTGGAATATTGTGATTAAAGTGGTAGAATAACTGCACTTTAAAGGAATTTAAAATCCTCTTTTATTAAACCACAATTAGTTACAGCCACTTCCCAACTCGGGAGGGATACAGAAAATAAAGACTGCGCTTGGGTCTAAAATGAACAATCAAAGTAATTTAAACTAAAACTAATTAGAAATTAAATCGTCGTTGCTCACAGAGCTATAACGCGAGGTTGGCCTCTAAACTAAATGGTGCATAGCAAGATTTAACTAATACTGACGCACTTGGAATTACTTCAATAAGCAATCACGTAACAGCGCTAAAGGCTTAGAATTTAAATGCTAGCTAATCAGGCGAACGTCGAATAGAGTAGCAGTGGTCTGAGACTAAAAGCTCTCTCACACCGAAAGGTTTCTACCTTTCGTTTGAATACTACTTGGCTCCACTTCAAATTAGCATAAAGCTGAAACGCGCGCTTATTCTAACTGGAAGTTGAAATGAGAAGAGATAGAAAGAGTTAAATTAAAATAAAACTTTGTTAGTTTAACTAAAACCTTACATACTTTCCGCCAGAATTGGCAAAAGTTGAACTACTGTGGTCCAAACGGACCATGTTGAAACTTGCAATTCTAGAAATACTCGAAATTTAACTCTTCTAAACTTAGGCCAACCTTTACAGAAAAATAGTTCTTGGCCAATTTACAGACGAAAACTTGATTTATACATAACTCTTCATCTGTTTTCAGTACTATTAGTTTCGTCTACATCTTACTCCTTCCAGCAAAATCTGGAAAGAAAGAAATTTTAGTATAACATAATTCCAGTAAGTTCTAGGTAACAGGCTTCATTTTCTTACCCGTGTAAATTCGCACACACACAACTAAACTAAAACCTTACAATATGAAAAAAATAAATTTTGTGATTTGCACAAACTGTTAGCTATTTGTATTAAATATGCAAACATAAACATATTAAATTAAAAATTGGTTACCATTTTTATATCAACATTTAAGTTATAATACTTTAATTCTAAAATTAATTGTGAAATTTGGTCTTGTTTAACAGAGATCAATTTCTTTATGTCTGGTCATATTTCACTTAGCTTTAACCGTAAAATATGATCCACTTTCAATTTTGTTCTATATATATATATGTAATATTTCAGTTATTTTAACACATCGTGGGTGAGTGGTGAGGCTATTCCATTACACGTTTTGGCAGATGTTTGACGAAGCTGGGATGATTGAACCATGGAGAAAAATACAACTCAGGACTTTCACTTTTAACAACACATCTTTATTTTAATTTAGAGCAGATTATTCAGTAATTGAACTATTAGATACGATTCACTTTAAACTTTAATACGTTATAACGTTCTAGCACAGAAAGAAGAGCATAGCGAAGAAGTTAGCAGGATGAAGGCGAGAAGGCATCTGGGTAGAAAAACTTATGACGCAGCATTTATATGAGGAGGTTATGTAACAGGCGCGAATGTTCCAGAAGGTACTGGTCTAGGGGAAGATCCTGAATTGCAGAGTCCTTTTCCTTCACGAGATTTTTCAATTTAATAGCTAAAAATATTTTGTTTCTTTGCGTATCACCTATTTTTCTCTTGTGTAACACAAGCGGTACGCATACCATCAGTAGAGAATCGCTGCTAAAGGGGAAATAAAAAAATTTTTATCTCCTGCGCTTGAGACTGCCTATCAGGAATTCTTAAAGTATCCTGTTCTTAAATATTCTGTGATATTGTTGTTGAGTTTAATTTTATGTGGTTTAAGTGCAAAGAACATGATAATTAATTAATAAAGGTAACACAAAAAATAAAAAAAATAAAAAACCCTTTGGGCGTAATATAAAATCTGAAAGATTTCAGTTTTTTTTTTTTTCTTTTGCAAATATTGAAAAATATTCTGTTGTTGAGCTTTTATTTTTTCAACTAACTAGAAGCTTATTTATATTAATGATCCACTGTGAAATTGCAATTCATAACTTACCTATTTTTCACAAAAATGGTCTTTATATGACATCATTCAGAAAAAAATTTCACAATAATAGGCATAAAATAATATATCCGTAGCTACAGGATAAACATCACATTTATTTACAATACATTTTTGTAGTTTACTTAGGACCATTTTAAGGTATGATTAAAATCAGCCATTTTTATTATTCTGCATCGATTATTAGGTGATATTAATCAGTTCAAATTATATTTATCTCCAGATTTCATTTTTTATTTCCGTATGATAGTATACCATGCAAACATTAAATCTGAAAAATGTGTTTGCCGTAGTACACAGTACTTAAGAAACCATTTTAAACTAAGTCTTTCATTCTTTATAATACATAAGATACGTAGCGTATTCGGAAACTAAGTACCGTTTCATTCTAGCGCCGTCGCAGCGCTGTGGTAGGCGTCCCGCGCATGCGCACTAGTCTTTCTTGTTCACTGACTTTCAATTGTCACCATTTTTGTTGCTCTATGTTGTGTTTACATTTTGCTGTGCATATTCAAAATGTTTAAGACAATTAGTTCTCCCGCTGACTGTGAGATTCGTGCCGTGATTAAATTTTTGAACGCGAGAAATGTTAAACCGGCCGAAATTTATCGTCAAGCGACAGAAGTTTACGGTGAATACGCGATAAGTGATGGAATGGTGAGAAAGTGGGTAAGAATGTTTAATGCAGGTCGAACAAATGTCCACGCCGAGGCTCGGAGTGGTCGGCCTTCTGTTGTCACCGATGATTTGGTAAGGAAAGTTGATGAAGCAATTCATGAGAACAGACGCTTCACAATGACAACTCTTTCAGAGGCATTTCCACAAATTTCACGTACTGTTTTGTTCGAAATTGTTTCTGACCGCTTGAATTATCGCAAACTGTGTTCCCGATGGGTTCC
>KK116801.1:103841-113904 GCA_000611955.2 Stegodyphus mimosarum
AATTCGACAGTTCAGTGGCAGCAGTTCGATCACCCGCCGTACAGCCCGGACTTGGCGCTGTCCGACTATCACTTGTTCCTGCACATGAAGCGCGAGCTTGGTGGCAAGCGCTTTGGATCTGACGATGACACGAAAAATGCTGTGGAGTCGTGGTTATCGAAACTGGCGGGAAGTTTCTTTGACGATGGTATACAAAATCTGGACACCGGCTATGATAAGTGTTTGATCATTGGCGGAATCTATGTTGAAAAATAGTTTAAGACATGTATTTTCATGTAAAAATAAAATTGGACTCGAAAAAATTGTTTTACTATTTTTTTTTTTCCAAAACGGTACTTAGCTTCCGAATACGCCTCGTATTTAAGAAATGTCAGCAGTTCATTCTATCTGTTGTTTTCTAATAACGTTAATGCATGTCTTCTGAATTTCGTTCATAACCGGTTGATTACAGCAAATATCACAACTGCCGTATTTCACGTAATTCTGATATCAGTAAACGTTATTTTCAAAATGGTACAAGTACTGACATCATTGATTTATAACGGTATTTCAATATTATAGTGTTTATTATTCTGTGACACATAGTTCAATTTAAAATCTCCAACAAATCGCCCTTGTGTTTACGTTTCTTTTTGCCGCTCTCATGGTTGTTGCCAGTTCTCACACTTGGAATCGACTTTTACTGTGAGATGCGAGATCTGTAGTATTACTTTTATCTATAGCCTTACCGCGAAGTGAGAACTGAATTAATTAGTAGCGCATGCGCATTAGCTAAGCGGCGCTGATTCGTCGGTGAAAAACTGTTTCTTTTTTATTTTTTAAATTTCTTTAGGTGTTATTATAGTATCTGAATAGAACTTGTAATTCTTCAGATGCTATAATTTGTACGCGCTCTGAGTTAAAAAATGAATGAGATGTAACGCTGTTAAGTGAACCTAGCGCCGAAGTGTGGCTATGATAAATAAATACAGCGAACTTTAAAGAGTTCACTTATTCTATTGTGGTTTATGCGCTGTCGACGAAGTAGGTTTAATTCGGAATTCGTTCACTGTTAATTCAATATGTTTAAATGAAACGCAGGAAAATTGCGTATAATATAATATTCCGTACAAGGAAGTCATGCGTATGCATCAGATTTTTACATACATAACTGGAATGATAATTATCCGTATTATCAAACAACTGGTAACAGGTAGCTCAGCGGTAGAGCGTTCGCTTTGCATGCGAAAGGCCCCCGCAACTACAGTCGCAATTGCCCGTCAAGTTTTTTTGTGAAAAATACTTATCAGAGCTCAGAAAACGCACGCAGATTATTATTTGCTAATGTATTTATTCATTTTATCCATTTGACTTGAATAATTCGAAATGTATCTTATTAGTCTCGAAACTCTATTAGTCTCGATTTTACATTATTTCACATTTCATTCGAATCGGAATCGCCATTTGAAAAAAATGCAAGATATTTATCTTTCAAATTTAATCAGTCTGTTATAAACGAACAAATTAAGCTCTTAAAATTTTTTTTTTATTTTAAATTTTATTGGTTTAAATAAAAATGCATTTAATTCGTGATATATCTAATTAAAACATTAAATATTTTTATAGAATTACATTGCATATTTTTTCATTTTTTAAATACACAAAAGATGTGTAACGTTCCTTTGTTAGTCGCAATGTGTATTCGTCTAATTTTCTATAAAATGTGTTGCTGTTCCACCTATACCATGTCTATGAATAATCTCTACTGATAAACTATATTAAACTTTAAAAGAGCCCTTTTGGGCAATCGTTAAAATCTGAAAGCTTTCAGATATTTCGGACTCTCTTCTATTTGTTAATTTTATTTAAATTTATATTATTTATGTAAAAGTATTATTTCCAATAATAACAATCATCAAAAAAATTTAATTGAACGTTGGTTATGCATTTTAACAACTCTAATGCTAAAAAATTGTTTTGCTTATTTGACTAAAAAATCAGATTGTATATATAGCTTTAGGACTTGCATAGCAAAAATTAATGCCAAAGTTTTTCGAGTTTCTTAACCAAATGGCTTGCGTTATTTACTCCTGTATTTTAATTTTTAATGTTACATTTTGCTAATATAAAATAAAATATATTTTATTCATTATTTAAGCGACTGATAATTTTTATGAACATTTGGACTACTTTGTAATTGACAAACGATGTTTCTAATTCCTTACGTTATACTATAACTCGGAAAAGAAGGTCTTTTTTGTTTTTGTTTTTACTATGCGTCTTACAATCAGTTAATGATTGACGCCTCGATATAGCAAAAACAAGAGGGCTATCTGCTTAAGAGGGGAGATGCCTACGCGGAGGACATTCTCAGGGAAATGGCTCGTATTCAAGTTATACGAGCGGAGAGACACGAAACCAATTATCCAGTCAGCTCGTTTACTTGTGTTTGAACCTGTATTAGATAGAACTACCAGTATTCAGCGATCTTAATTATTAGTCGTCCACCAAGGCAACACTTGACAGATCACATGGATGGTCAATGCATGGCAGCATAACCTAAATTATTTTGTTAAGGATCCTCTAAAAATGCTTCTAATATTGACACATGTACAATTATGTTCTTAATTTTACGTAATGCTAAACACGCGTTAAATATGAAAATCTTTTTTTTCACTTTGATACTTTCAATTCGAATTTTGTAAAGCAATTTAAAAAATTAAAGAACTATTTCTATAAGGAACATCATTTAAAAATATCTTACTACTTTCCCGATCTGTTGTAACGTTTACTTTGCCTACGTTACGCTACGCCAAGAAACGAAAAACATGACATGAAAACTTTGCTAGTGAAAGAGGATTTCTCGTAAGATCACTTTAAGAAACTTTCTCCACTTACAGTAAGCAAATATTCATACAAATAAGAACTTCAGACTTTATACAGCAGGCCCGGATAGCTCAGTCGGTAGAGCGTTAGGCTTTTAACCTAACGGTCCAGGGTTCGAGTCCCTGTTCGGGCGTCTACTTTTTCCCACTTCATAATGCAGTTATAAGTTGAGTCGTTTTCTTTGAAAGTGGCAAAAGTCTATTTTATGTTATATGGAAATTTCAAGGGTTTGTATTTGAGTGATGTGAAAAATATCGGTAAAAGTTAATATTATCATTTTATTTTTTAAAAATATTAATTGATTTAAATTTATAATGTAATTTTTTTAAGTTATAATTTAAAAGAAACTTATACTTTTGATGACCTCAAACGGACTTGTACCACTTTCAAAGAAGACGGCTCAGTTATACGTGATGTAGGACTTTGTCATGAATTCCATTTTCTTATATAATTTTATTTTATTTATTTATTATTAGATTATAATTATTATATAATTTTATTTATTTATTTATTTGAAATATTTCTTCCATTGAAAAAATAATGAAAGCTTTAAAATATTTCTTCCATTGAAAAAATAATGAAAGCTTTAAAATATTACCTTTTTAAGAACTCTAGAAAATTATGCTCCAAGAGATTAATTAATAGTCGTTATGGAGGTTAGGAATGATATTAATTGGGCGTGCTTAAATAAAATTTATTCTACTTCAAGCTGCGTTCGTCGAAATATGCAAGCAATTTATTGTATTCTTCAATTTAAAATAGTTACGTGTCTTCCCGGTTATATTTCCTGAATTTCTTTGCATGCTGTTCTTGAATTACTTTTCTTAAGAGACGAAACCATTTAGTAACAGTTCTATTATTTAAACAATGTAATTTGGAAAGAGATGGGACGGAGGAAAGCTATTACTGAAAAATACTATCTCTTTAAGTAAGCGAATAAGCGTTTTAATAATAACTGTGCTTTCAGGAAAGCAACAGAGATTAAAGAAAGTGATTGAAGTGTAGTCCTTCATTAGCTGCAAAGCAGTCCTCACATCTCCAGAGCGTGGAATTCCAATTATTTTGAAGGATCTCGTACATGGTCAGACTTCCTCGGTAGCTATTGAGAGGTGACAATGTAGCTATCAGAAGGAGGGGGGTATACACCAGTGTTTTCATATGCCAAGGCTTAATAGATCTGAAGATGCGCAGACCAGTGCACCGGTCTACTATACTTAATCCACTTTCTTATGTAGCGTCTAAGCAGTTGCGGAAGTTATGGCAGAAACGTATGAACTGCCTGTCGTGCTGGGATCGCGATGCAGGTCGCATCCCTGCGGGAAGCTGTTCATAATCCCAAAGAAAGTGCGGCAACACGTGTTCGGAAAGTACCAAGTAATTGCTGCCGACCAGATGAAAGCGCAAAGAGTAAGGTCTGTATCAAAAAGTGACTCCCTTACTGCACGACTTCGTGCCGCATGAGGGTTCACCACCGCGCCCATATTATGTTATAAATTGAAGATTCCCTCGCCTGCAAAGTATAATTCATCAGAGAGTGACACAAAAGCAAGGGAAAGGAGATCTGTAGAGCGCTGATTCAGAAACCCTGTTCAAAAACAATTCAAGGTCAAAATCATCTGCAAACGTGAATCAATGTCATAAATAAACCCAAAACACTGACGCCAACCACTTTCTTAATTTTGGAAAAAAAAGGACTTAAAATACCCCTTGAATTTCCTCGACATAGATAGAAAATTTGTAAGGAATCTTTGACGCGAAGAAAAATTTACCACAGAAAGCTACTTAAACTATTTTGAAAAAGCAGCAATAATAATATTTGTTGGCTTTAGATACTAAGCTTAGTTTCATCTGACGGCTCTTAGCTTCCAATGATTTAAAAGTGGGAGAAATTGTATGGACTGAAGGAACATCAAAGTCCAGATTTCTGTAGGATTTAGGAATCCTTTAAGAGCAGTAACTTGCAAGAGACGGACGAGCACGTGCATGTGTTGCCAAAACATTTAAAGGATTTTATTGCAAAGCTATTCAACTTTTGCACTCACTAGTAGCGACTGACGAGAATGGGAAAATACGGCATCATTTCTATCAAATCATTTTTCATTTAATGTTATTAATATATTTCATGTTATTAATATATTTGTCTTAGTATTACTTTAATTCTTTTTAATTTTACATATTATGATTTGTTTGATTCGCCTTCAATAATTTGTGTTTAGTCTAATGACAAGTATTATTCAGAGTTTGAGAAACTAGTTTGTAGCATAGAAATTTGTTTGTATTGATAATTATTTCCTTGCCTTCCCTCCTTACTGTGTTATTAGGTAACTGGAGATTTTTAAAGACTTTTAAAGCTTATTATATTTATTATCAGATAACTGGGGATTATCTGATTATTAGAGGTGAACTCTTTTCAAAGGAATCAGGTAGGGTGTAGGTACAGACTTTTCTCCTCATGAGAGGGCTCTGAGACGATCACAATTTTTCTGTTTTGTTTTGATACCTAAGTTGGCAACACTAGAGTAGCTTGGAATTCCGATTAGAGCTATGCGTGGAGATGCAGCGAAAGAAAATGTTCCTTGTTTGATTTTGATAATTTTCTTCGATATTCTTTTCACAGTTTTCGTTATAATCTTAGACTGACATCGATGTACATTTATTCGAGTAACTACCTGAGCACCCGTGTCATTAAAAGTAAGTATATGCTGAATTTATATTTTGACTTCATCTCAAATTAGAATTTTGAAACTCAAAAATTATCACCGAACTACAAGTATTCAAATAATATTTTCGAAAATTAGAGGGTTAAATTTATAATATTCGTAAATTTAAACCAAATCTTAAGTTCTAAGATTTGCTAAGGTTCAACTTGCGTCATTTAACTGTATCTAAAGAACTTTAGAGTGATCCTTGTACTGCATCAGCACATAAATTTGCTTCTCAAAGAAATTTTGTAAAGTTTAAAAGAATAAATAATATTATTTCCTTTTCGATAAGTGTCAGTATTGCGTATTTTAAGTGGTATTTATCGTTCATATAAATAACTCTTTGCAATCAATGTTTCTGACTGATTACAAAAATACTGAATTCAAATATAATATTTACTTCTCATCACCTGCCTACCAGTTTAAGTATAACCAAGGAACTAAATTTCCCATGGATCTATCGCTATCCGAAATGTCGCTTACAATAAATTGTAATTTTTATACAAATCTTTAAAATATTTTTTGAAACCAGTTTTGTTTGAAGCCTTCAGCGAATCTATTTCTTGCCCACAAGTTCAGATGTTATATTTTTTCTTTTACTCACATTTTGGTATGGACAGTATTTTGACGTTAAAAGTCGCCTTTCCAAAATTTTTCGATCATTAAATTACGTTAAGCATTCCAATATTTTCCATTCACGGGTCTTGGAAAGAGTTACAGATAAGCAAAACATAAAACCTTTAATTTATTATGCACGTGGTCTCGCACGTAACAATTCAGAAAAAAATAAGATCTTTAATTTTAATTAATAAATCTGTAATTAATCTGTGCATCTGAATTAAATTAATCTGTAACATAACAAAGTGCGCAACTAAAATCAATAAATGGCTTTCTTATATATTTGAATTTTCGTTTAATTTCTATTGTTATCATGCCAAATTTATTTACTTTATATTTTATCGAACTCACAACTTTATGGGTATTTGTATAGTTATTGTACGACACAGCTCAGTAAATAATTTTTTAATGTGTGATACAGTGATTTTTTTCTTTGCTCCATAATTCCATTTACATAAAAAAGAATATACGGTAACGCCTGCAGTCGTATTAATAATACTTCAGTCTTCAGACCAGCGTCCGGATTCGACTAATGATTTTTGTTGAGTTGTCAGGACTGAGTGTTCGTTGCATATTCTTGGCGAACATCTTCGTGAAACTTCAAGTCCTGATCTTGAACAGGGAGCTGAATGCAGCTATGTTCTGTGGTAGAAAACTGTGGTTAAGTGGTAGAAGAACTGCACTTGAGAAGGATTTAAAATCCTCTTTTATTAAACCACAGTTACATACAGCCACTTCCCAACTCGGGATGGATACAGAAAATAATGACCGACACTTGGGTCTAAACTAAACAATCAAATTTAATTTAAACTAAAGCTAATTAGAAATTAAGTAGTCGTTGCTCACAGAGCTATGAACGCGAGGTTGGCCTCTAAACTAAATGGTGCGTAGCAAGATTTAACTAACACTAACGCACTTGGAATTATTTCAATAAGCAATCACGTAAAAGCGTTATGGCTTAGAATTTAAATGCTAGCTAGTCAGGAGAACGTCGAATAGAGTGACCGTGGTCTGAGACTAAAAGCTCTCTCACACTAAGAGGTTCCTACCTCTCGCTTAAATACTCCTTGGCTCCACTTCAAATTAGCATAAAGCTGAAACGCGCGCTTATTCTAACGGAAAGTTGAAATGAGAACAGATAGAAAAAGGCAAATTAAAATAAAACTTTGTTAGTTTAAGCTAAAACCTTACATTCTTCCCACCAGAATTGGCAAAAGTTCAACTACTGTGGTCCAAACGGACCATGTTGAAATTTACAATTCTAGAAAATACTCAAAATTTAACTCTTCTAAACTTAGGCCAACCTTTACAGAAAAACAGAATTTCTTGGCCATTTACAGACGAAAACTTGATTTTTACATACATCTTCATCTGTTTTGAGTAATACTTTGGTTTCGTCTTAGTCCTTCCAGCAAAATCTGGAAGGAAAGAAATTTTAGTATAACATTATAACACTAAGTTCTAGGTAAAGACTTCTTTTCTTACCTGTAAATTCGCACACACACATTATCATTCAAGCAAAATTAAATTCTTCCCCCAATGCTCTCCACCGGTGTTGGATGAAAAGCGAACCGCAATTGCGGGTTTTTTTTTGTTCGGGGGTGTTCAACTCTACCACCTACGATCGACTAACATTAGTTAGAACTTGACATATCAAGACCTCAAAAGACGCCCTATAACCAGCTAAACCTGAGGTTCTAACTAACTTCATGTCTATCACTTTAAGTGTATTTGGTGGAGAGCCTACTAATACTTGCATTCTTTTACTTCTCTCTCACCTTTTCATGCATACAATTTGTAGTTTGCACAAAGAATGCTTCATTCAAAATTAACTTTGCACCTAACGTACATTGATGCTCTAAATCCATTTTTGTTACATTTTATGAAACTTTTACCAATTGCATACAAATCACAAGGTACAATAAGTACGTTAAATTTCTAAGTTTACAGCACGTGCTTCACATTCTTTTTTTTTTTTTTTTCAAAGTTTTTTTCGGAAACATCGCATTACACTGAAATAATAGTCTGTAGACTAAATCGTGTTTTCCTTCTACGGACTTTTCATTCTAGAAATTTACAAGTCTTTCGACAAAGCATAATACAAAAACATTTAGTTAACATTCTCGCAGCAATTCATTGCTTTTACAAAACTAATATATTCACAATGCTTCAGAATCTACTTTACAAACTTTAAGTCATTTTAAATCTTTGGAGAATTACAATTTTAAATAAAAGCATCTTTCAAGGTAAGTAATCATTTATCGCCCACTTGGCGTAAAAATCAACCTCGCTTGAGGTAAATAGTATGGCGAAAGGGCTAATTTCGCAATAGGCTAATTTCAATTCGAAGTTAAATCCTTTCTAAAATCTGTCTATGAAGAAATCTATAGCTAACACTGATACGAAGAAACGTTAATTCAAATATTTATTTACAATATATACAGTTAAACAGTTAACAAATCATCTTATGGAATTTTATGAAACAAAGGATAAGGCTTCCTACGCCTTTCCCGTCTAGCGTCTAACATCTAATTAATTTTTTCTACTTCAGGTGGGGGCGCTGCTATCGCTGCATGACATCATATTTCTCTACACTCCCCACCTGAACTCATGGAGTTCACACAATTAAGAAGAATAAGAATTAAATCCAAATAAAATGAAAATACTTAGAGTTACTTACTGTCACAAACTAAAAAAAAAGGAAAAAATATTCTTCTGAACATCTACTAAAATATAAAATAAAACAAGTTAATCAATTAAACATAAGAAATTATTGAATAATCAATAAGTTCAAAAAGTTCTCCTTAAATATCGGAGTTCATAGTTCAGTCAATATTTCTAAAGTTTGTTCACAACTTCTAAAGGATATAAGAGCTGTATGGGTCTCTTAATTTGTCCTTTGGACGTCTTAATTAAACAAGAACGAACATGTTGATCTCGTCCTCTGTATAACTCTATTACCACACCAAGTTCCCATAAGAGTTTGGACTTTGTAGATCCTTCCAAGAGAACGACATCTCCAACCTTTAATTCTTTACTATGGCTAAGATTATCCGAATGGTGGGCCGATCGCAAGTCAAGTAGATATTGTTCCTTCCATCTTTTCCAGAGATGTTCTAAAAGTCTTGTTTGGTACACTTGTCGTTTCATCAGATAACTTCTATTCGAATTCTTGTCAATCATCTCGATAAAATGAAGTGGATAATTATGATTTTTTCGACCAAAGTTGAGAAAATGTGCTGGTGTCAGAGGCTCTGGTTCTTCCAAGTCATTGTAAGTATAAGTTAAAGGTCTTTGATTTATGACATATTCAACTTCTGTCAAAATAGTAGTCAACTCTTCAAAATGTAATAGGGCTTTTCCAAGTGTTTTTCTCAAACAATCCTTCACAGACTTCACTAAACGTTCATAAAATCCTCCCCACCATGCAGCACGTTCTGCGATAAATTTCCAGTTTATCTTTTTATTCGCAATAAAATCTTGAAATTTGGAATCCTTCAGTATTTTTGAAAAATATTCGAATTGTCGATTTACCTTTTGAAAAGTTTTGGCATTGTCCGAGTAAATTGTGTCACAATGTCCTCGCCTTGATACGAATCGTCTAAAGGCCATCAAAAAATTTTTTGTTGACATACTGGAGACTAGCTCTAAATGAAGGGCTCCACAGGTGAAAAGAACTATGTACGATTTATCAGTTCCTGTTGCAGATCTAACCCAAATTGGGCCCGCGAAGTCCACTCTAGAAACAAGAAATGGCGGAGTCTCAACTATTCTGTCTTTAAGCAGCTGTGCGGTTATCTGTTGAGCAGGTTTTGCTGTATACTTTCTACAAATAAGACAGTTTCTAAGTATCTTTTTCACAAGCTGTCGGCCTTTCG
>KK116801.1:116962-150142 GCA_000611955.2 Stegodyphus mimosarum
CGAGTTTTAATCTCGTTCTATTTGAGAGTCTAAATCTTTCAAAACTTTTGATTTTTCGTTTAATTGATCTAAATTTTCTTCTAATACATTAACGTTTATACTAATATCATCTTTATTTAATTCAGTTTCGATTTTCTTTAATATCTTGGACACTGCGGTCCTGAATACCTTTCGTTTCGATTTCAGTTTAGCAATGTGATCTTTCATTATACTAATAATAGAAAGTGCAGGCTTACCTTGGCAGTCTTCGCACACTTCTAAAGTGTTAATCCAAAATTAGAAAATACAAATTTTTAAATTACCGAACGATTTATTTCAGGCCTAGATGCACCATTATGGCGAAAGGGCTAATTTCGTAATAGGCTAATTTCAATTCGAAGTTAAATCCTTTCTAAAATCTGTCTATGAAGAAATCTATATCTAACACTGATACGAAGAAACGTTAATTTAAATATTTATTTAGAATATATACAGTTAAACAGTTAACAAATCATCTTATGGAATTTTATGAAACAAAGGATAAGGCTTCCTACGCCTTTCCCGTCTAACGTCTAACATCTAATTTCTACTTCAGGTGGGGGCGTTGCTATCGCTGCATGACATCATATTTCTCTACAAATAGAGACCCTGCAACTCGCAGTAACACTCGAAAATTAACTAAACGTTGGAATAAGAAATACTACTTATCTTGTAGTAGTCAGACATTCTTTTCTTGGCCCAGTCCTTGAAGGTTGGGTAGCTTGGGCCAGTTTCCTTGACTTTGGTTGCTGACCGTTGCCCTCTTGTTGTTCTTCCGCCTCTCTTTTCGCGGTCCTTCTTTCCATTCTGGGGTACTTGCGTTGGGGAGGAAGGTGATCCGCTCGACGTTTGTTCGGCTGGGTCCTCTGTTCCTGGGCCCTTGTTCGTCGCTGCTCCAGGCTCCTGCTGTATTTCGGACGTTGATCCTCAGGCTGCAACCGGGGCTGCTTGCTTCTCAGGCTCGGCTCCTTTCCGATGTTTCTGCTGTCCTCTTGGCTACTTTGGGTTGGCCTTGTTCATTGTGCTTTGGTCTTTTGTTAATTTTGAACTTGTATTATTTCTTTTGAATCCACCTCCTCTGGTGATTTTCCGTTTCTTGTGTCTTCTACTTTGTTGAGGGGGGGGCTTTCTTTTTCTGGCCTTTCGTTGCTATTGTTGCTGGTTCCTGTTGTTGCCGCTGAGGTACATCTTTCGTGGAAGTGCGTCTCCCCGGATCCTGGAAAAAATCTTTAAACATTTCCACTTTATTACGGTCATAATACGGCTTAATTTGGTCCACATTAGTAGTAATTTTCTCGCCGTTGTTCCTCCTTAATACTACGACAGTATGGGTGATTTTCTCAATAATGACAGGGCCTTCAAAACGCGGAAAAAATTTCACCACCTTTTCTTCTGGGGCATTTGACAAGTTATGCTTCATTTTCAATACTTCATCTCCCACATTGTACTTGACCCCTCTTCTCTTTTGGTTATAATATAATTTCTGTTTCCTCTGGTCTATTTCTACATTTCCTGTCGCTTCCCGTATCAACTTTTGAATATCATTCATTTTAAATTCTTCTGCCCTTTCCTGGACAAAGAAAAGTTTGTCTAACGGTGTCAAAATCTTTCTTCCAAGAAACAGTTCAGCGGGTGTTTTTTGTGTTGTATCATGTTTGGCAGTTCTAAGGGCAAAGGCAAATTCATTTATATGTCTATCCCAGGTAGAGTGATAATTCTTAATGTAACTTCGAATGATTTTCACTACGTTTCTATTAACCCGTTCCGCTATGCTTGACTGCGGACGATACGGGACCATCTTTAGGTGATGTATGCCCAATTTTGCACACATTTCCTCAAAAATATTACTAACAAATTGGGGACCATTGTCGGAAATAACTTTTAGGGGCGCCCCGTATTTTAAAATATATTTATTTAAAATTGAATCTACTACAATTTTTGCAGACGCGCGTTTTAACGGAATTAACTCTAACCATTTGCTACAATGGTCCACTATAACTAAAGATATCGGCACAATCGTGCAACTCCTCTAATACATTCAATCTAATGCTAGCTGGGATAACCGGTCTAAACTCGTAGTTTTCATTAGTCGCTTTCGTATAAAATAAAAGTCCATCAATTATTTCGTAATTTGCGGCCCTATTTCTTATCGGCACAATATCCGGATGACTCAAATTCTCAGGGTCGGCCAAATAATTGTATATATTTTTGAACTCCGAATCTTTTCCGAGTTCGGCTATTACTGTTTCACGAGAATCTAATACTTTGGATGTCAGCATGGCTATTTTAACTATATTTCCATTTTCATCTAAATTAATTCTGCTTAAAGCATCTGCCACAACATTTTCTTTTCCCGACGTGTGTTTAATTACTAGATTATATTCTTGTAATTTAAGTGCCCACCTTATTAATCTGGGTGATAAATTTTTCCCAGAGTAGAGTCTAGTGACCGCCACGTGGTCGGTATATAGAGTTACTGGAGAACTTCCAAAGAAAACACGAAATTTCTGTATTGATGCTAACACTGCGAGAGTTTCCCTTTCTGTGGCCGAATAGTTTCTCTAGGTTTTATTTAATGTTCGACTGAAAAAGGCCACGGGTTGCCCATTTTGAAAAAGCACTGCCCCAATTTCAAAATCTGAAATTTCTTGTCCTTTATCCTCCTCCGGAAATTTTAAGACGGGAGCTTGAGTCAATGCGCCTTTCAGTTTTTGAAACGCCAAGTTGGCTTCTGCTGACCCCGCAAACCTAGCTTTTTTCCTTTTCAATTTTAGCAGCGGCTCAGCTATTTTGGCAAAGTCTTTAATGAAGGACCGATAGTATGAACACATACCAAAAAACGACGATAACTTCTTCGCTGTTTTAGGAACAGGCTAATTTTTAATAGCTATTATTTTTGATTGATCCATTTCGATTCCATTTTGAGAAATTTTAAATCCTAAATAACGTAACTCTTTTGCGGCAAATTTACATTTGGACGCATTTATCTTCAAACCAGCTTCATTTAACAATAAAAACATTTTTCTTAAATCTTGTAAGTGTTGTTCTAAAGTACTACTCGTAATTATAATATCGTCTAAGTATATGAACGTACTTTTACCAAGGACCGGTCTTAAGACGATGTCAATACATCTTTGGAAAGTTGCCGGCCCGCCGGATAAACCAAAAGGCATTCTAAGAAATGCGTACGTGCCAGATTTAGTTATAAAGGCGGTTTTGGGGACGTCTTCGGGTTTTACCCCAATCTGAAAATAGCCACTCTTAAGATCTAATGTAGTCATATACTTTGTAGAGGAAATATTTCGAATTATCTCTTCGATTATCGGCAGAGGATATACGGAATATTTTGTGACGGAATTTAACTTGCGATAATCTAGCAAAACGCCACCGCTTCGGGTGCGAAATCGGATAATCATTATTTTTCTCACATAAAACTACTGGGCTAGCATAGCTGCTAGAAATCGGTGTAATTATTTTATTTTTTAACATCTTGATATGGCATTCAATTATTTCTTCTTTCACTTTGTCGTACCGGTAGGGCTTTTACCTAACTGGCTGAGCATTCCCCGTTTCTATAGTATGATTTACGACCTGTGTGAAATCCGGTACATCGCTAAATAAATTTGAAAACTCACTTACCAGTGAATGGAGTTTTTCTTGTTCTTCTGCCGGCAAGTGCTGTAATTCCAGCTGCGGGGGCTTATCATTCTTGATTTCTATTGGTTTCATATTCAGTGTCAATTCTTCTCCTTTAAAGTCTAATTTCGCTTCTGCCAATCTAAAAAAATCCACACCCAGAATAATATATGTTTGCAGGTTTCTCACAATATAAAATAAAATTTTTACCTGCTCGTCGTTGATACGCACGAACAACAGTACTTTCCCTAAGCAGCTACACTTCTCTCCTTGGGCCGCTATGACATCCGTGTCTCTTGCACTAAAAATTCTGTAACGGCGAAAGTGCTTCTTGAAAAATCTTTCCTATATAAAGCTGCTTTGGGCTCCTGTATCTAACAGAGCCGTCGCCGGTATGTTGTTAAATAAAACTTCGATCTTCGGTAAACTCAAGTTTTTCACGACCACGGTGTTTAAGTTAATTGTGAAAGGATTTTGCTCGACTTCGGACTTCTTCACCTTCCTCGAAGAAATCCATCTTAGTTTAAATTCTTCTTATTCTGGTTGTCCTCGGCATCTTTGCTTGTTTTTCGATTGAATTCTCTTCGTTCGCCGCTCGATTTAGGAGACACATCTTTCTTCGGCCATTGCTTCGCCTTATTCCCGTAACTTTGCTTCTGCTGGGGTCTTGGCGAACTCCACTGACTTCTTCGCTCAAAGTGGCGTCGTCGCTCGTTGTCGGCTGTTCTTCGGCTTTCAAATTGTACTGCGAGCTCAAATAATCTGTCTAACGTCGTTGGGTTTCTTAGCTCGATGAAATCTTGAACTTGGGGCAGTAGCCTAGGAAGTATAATTTGAATAATTTCAGGATCCGTGCGACTTCCATACAAAAGCTTGAAAACTTGAATTTTTCTCAAAATAAATAATACTCCTGCATGATTGGCCATATCATGTTTAGCTCTTATTAATTTCATTACAATAGGATGATCAGAAGGAAGAATAATAGGAAATCGAAAATTTTCTATATCATCTCTTTTCAGAATTCTGGTTTTAATCCGAAGGATTCCGTTAGAATCAATCATTGGTTGAAGTACACGTAATCTTTTGTCATCTAATCCAGAAAATGATTCACTCTGCAGTAATCTCAGAAGAATTAATTCGGCTCCTTTAATTTCAATTCCAATACACTTGAACCAATTCAGCGCTTGGCCCTTCAAAGCGCTGGTAGCAAGAGCGACTTTCTGAAATTCGTGCACTGGATATAGCATGAAATGGGAGTGTAGCTTTTCCAGGAAATTTATTACGGCTGTCTTGCCGTCGAAACTTGCCGCTGGCTTCATGGCTGCCCGCGTGGTTTGTACAATGTAGCCAAATCCTTCTAGGCCAGGCGGTGCTATCTCAGGGTTCTGGACAGGTACTGCAGGTATCTCAGGTTCGGCTTCTTGTCTTTCAGGCCATCCTCTTATTTTTCTTCGGGCGCCAGTGTCAGGACTGCTTGTTCTCTGCATATTCTTGGCAAACATCTTCGTGAACTTCTTAAATTCTGATCTTGAACATGGAGCTGAATGCAGCTATGTTGTGTGGTAGACTATTGTGATTAAGTGGTAGAAGAACTGCACTTGAAAGGGATTTAAAATCCTCTTTTATTAAATCACTATTATGTACAACCACTTCCCAACTCGGTAGGGATACAGAAAGTAAAGACCACACTTGGGTCTAAAATGAACAATCAGATAAATTTAAACTAAAAGCTAAATAGAAATTAAGTAGTTGTTGCTCGCAGAGCTATAACGCGAGGTTGGCCTCTAAACTAAATGGTGCGTAGCAAGATTTACTAATACTGACGCACTTGGAATTAGTTCAATAAGCAATCACGTAAAGCTATGGCTTAGAATTTAAATGCTAGTTAGTCAGGAGAACGTCGAATAGCGTGACCGTGGTCTGAGACTAAAAGCTCTCTCACACTGAGAGGTTTCTACCTCCAGTTTAAATACTCCTTGGCTCCACTTCAAATTAGCACAAAGCTAAAACGCGCGCTTCTGCTAACGGGAAGTTGAAAATGAGAGCAGATAGAAAAGTGTAAATTAAAATAAAACTTTGTTAGTTTAACTAAAACCTTACAATCTCACCGATGACGTAAAAAAGAAGATGCACAGCCTAGGCAGTGATCTTGTTATCATTCCTGGAGGGATGACGTCTGTGTTACAACACCTGGACGTTAGCATAAATAAACCTTTTAAGGTCGGAGTAAGAAAAATGGTTTTGTGAGCCAAACCGTGAATTGACCCCAACAGGAAAAATTAAGCGTGCTGCACCGCACATTGTTGCACACTCGGTTTCTGCTGCCTGGAAAAGCATCGAAGCACCAATGATTGTGAAATCTTTCAAGAAATGCTGCATTTCAAATTCATTGAATGGCAGTGAAGATGACGTGCTCTGGAACGCCGAGGATGACGATGATGATGATGAGGAAAGAAGAAATGAATCTGCTTCTGATGAAGAGAGCTGCGAGGATTCCAGTGATGAAAACATTAGTGAATAAAGACGTTTACTATTAATCACTGATTGTAGAAACTGTTAGCTGGATAAAAATGTTACAATTTATTTCATGTTCATATTTCACGATAGGTACCATATATACGGTAGTGGTAATTAACAATGATTGTTTTACATAACAATAGCCCACTTAAAGATTAATCCTATGTTCTGCTACTTTATGTATAAATCCATTGTTGTATAAAATATGGTATCTAAATTTAAATAAAATTATCATACCATTGATTGATAGTTTATATGCAAATCCATTGTTGCATAAAAAAGATTCAATAAATTCCTCATACCATTGATGCGCATTACATTCGCCGACAAACAATTTTTTTATTATTTAAAGCTTTAAAATGGGGATGCGCATTAGATTCGATGGCGCACTAGATTCGCATAAATACGGTATTATTTGTTAGTATATTTATTCATGTTATTCTTGTTATTGACTCGAATAATTCGAAAAGTATCGTATTAGCCCAAAAGGGCTATTAGTCTCCAAATCGATTTTACATTACTTCACGTCTCGATACGGCAAAGCCGCGAGGGCTATCTCCTTGAGAGGAGGGATGCTTACGCGGAGGACGTTCTGAGAGAGATGGCTCGTGTTTAAGTTACATAAGGGAAGAGACACAAAATCAATCACCCAATCAGCCCGTTTGCCTGCGTTCGAACCTGCATCAGATAGAACTACCAGTTTTCAGCGGTCTTAATTATTCCTCCACTGGTGAGACGGCAATACTAATTTGAATAAAATAATAAATCATTCTCAAATAGAGCGCTAGATTTGTAAATAGTTCTTGGAATTCAGAATGCAGCTGTCAAATATTTATGAAAATAATTTGTTGGCATAAAAAATCAATATATTATTAAGATACATATTAATTTTTAACTGCTGAACTTCTTATACGGATAAGCAGTGTATTGCACTAATTTAGAGTGTAAGCGAAAGATATTATACCGCCAATAGCTTCCTATTTTTCGCAGATTTTATTTACTTTGCAAAACAAAAACAATAGTCTTCGGGTTTCATACAGACAGAACGAAAAATAGAAATACTTTGCAAAATAATGATATCTTTTTTTATTAAATTTATAATATGAATCACGAGATTCTGTGTCAAGATACCCAATATATATGGCATTAGATGATGCTTTTACTAATAAAAAATAATTCACTAAATGGTTCATGAAAATTATCATTTGGATGTCTTGTAACTTTAATCTCTTGAGCTTGTATTAGCTAAATATACAATTAAAAAAAATGATTTCTGCGTTATGAATTGTATTCATTGCTATTCACGCTGTATTTGTGAAGCAGTTACCAGACAGATTAAATTTGAAAGATATTTAAAGACTAATGTTTTGCAGAAGAGGACCAGATTTTGTGGGGCCTTGTGGAAAACAGACTTTAAGCTTAGTGGGAAAGCAACACTTGCCAGTTCGCATGCATGTTGAATGCACGGTAGAATAACGTAGGCTATGTTGATAAGGTTCCCCTAAAGATGTTTCTAATAGTAATATGCACTTATGTTCTTAAATTTACGTAATCCTAAACACGCGTTAATCATGAGAACAGTTCCCCTGATTTTGATAGTTTCAATTCGAATTTTGCAAAGCAATTTAAAAAATTAAGGAACTATTTTTATAAGGAACATTAGTTCATAATAACTTACTTTTATTGCGTTCCTGATCAGTTGGAACGTTTACTTTGCCCAGGTTACGCTGCGCCAAGAAACGAAAAACACGACATGAAAATTTTGCTAGTGAAACAGGTGTTCTGATAAGATCACTTTCACAAACTTTTTTTAACAAATTTTCTCCACTTACAGTATGAGAATATTCAGACAAGTAGGAAATTCAGACGTGCGCATGTGAGCCCGGATAGCTCAGTCGTAGAGCGTTAGGCTTTTAACCTAACGGTCCAGGGTTCGAGTCCCTGTTCGGGCGATTCTTTTTTTCCTACAATATAATCTATATGAGTTGAGTCGGGTTTTTTGATAGTGGTACAAGTCCATTTTATATTATTGGGAGATATATATGGGTTTGTATTTGAATGATGTGTATGTTAATACTCTCAATTTACGTTATTAAAATATTCATTGATTTAAATTTCTAATGTGATTTTTCTTTTAAATGTTAGTCAAAAGAAATTTATACTTTTGATGACTTCAAATGAACTTACAACACTTTCAAAGAAAACTGCTCAATTCTAGGTGATGTGGGACTTTCTCATTAATTCCATTTCATTTTGAATATGTTTGATTTGAAATATTTCTTCCATTTAAAAAGAAATAAATGAAAACTTTAAAATATTACTTTTTTAGGAATGTGTAGCTAATATAATACGCATAAGTCATGTCATACGCATAAAATATTAATTTTTAGGAAAGCATAAAAAATTACATTCCAAGAGATTAATTAATAGTCGTTATGGAGCTTAGGAATGATATTAATTTGGCGCGCTTAAATAAAATTTATAATACTTAAAACTGCGTTTCTAAAAATAAGAAAACACTATTGCATTCTTCTATTTAAAATAGTTGCGTGTCTGTCCAGTTATATTTCCTGAATTTCTTTGCATGGTGTTTTTCATCTTTTGTTGTGAATACTCTGAAAATAATCCTCAGATCAAAAAAATTCATTTGTGTAAAACTGGCATTAAACTTATTTTAGATGAATCGTGGAAAAATCTGTGGTTATCTAAGTTTTATGACATTTCAAGTTCAATTATCAGCCTTTGATCATCGATTTTTTTTTCCTTACTTCCTTCTACGAAGTAAAAGAGGTATTGAAATCGTGAAAAATTTTCGGGTATCATATTTGAACGGAAATATCCATTTTAAGCGTTCCGGAATCTATTTGGACTTTTTTTTTTTCTTTTGAGTCACATTTGCAGGTACAGACAGAAAAAAAGACTCTCTTTTCCAAAACGGGTTGTAAAACGAATTTAAGCTGGATTCAAAAGAATTTTTTTTTTCCTGATGTCTGGACGTAAATACGTTGTATCGTATCGTACGTTGTACGTATGTATCTCTCATAACTCAAAAACGGTTAGCCATAGAACATTGAAATTTTGTATAATGAACTGCTATAACATCTAGTTATACACATCTCTTTTTTATTGCAATCGGCAATACCAAACGAGTAGTTATAAATTGTACATACATACCTACTTAAGTGGCTTAAAAGTCCTTAACAATCATTGCTTCTAGTTAAATAGTTCCAATTGCAGAAGTGTTTTAAGTAGCAAAAATATTCATGTTTTGTCAATCTCAAATTTAAAAAGAAAAAAGAAAAAAAAATTGACAAACAATGAAATCTAACTTTTAATGTCTATCTCTCAGTTTCTATACTTATACTTGGGAAAGCTTTATACTCATTATGAAAAAAAAAAAAATTGAATAAGTTTGACTTCCGAACCTGTACAGAGCGGGATATTTAATTGCAAAATTTACAATTTTTGATCTTATTTTAAATTTGCCTTGAGAGAGCGGTTATTGAAATTAGAATAATTCGAGGAAATAACATTAAATGAAGTGGAATAAAAATGTGCATAGCTTAACTAGGGCGTACAAGGAATTTTTGTGGTGCCCACAAAATTTCGTGTTTTCACTTCATATTGATACTATATTTTATTATACTTAAATTAACTAATAACAATAGCAGCTTTATGTTAGTCTAAAAATTGGTATTAAAGTAAATGTTTTATTAAACATTTACATTAATAATTTTTTTTAAATGCCATTTTTCTCTAAAAACGAAAAGAAGAAGGTTTATTTCTTATATATTGTGCCATCTCTAAGACTATTTTTGGAGAAAATGAGCCTTAATGTATACAAAATACGCATCAGTTTCATAGTGATTTTTCTGTAGGGCAGCGTAATAAAAAACTGCAAACAATAACAACGTAGTTTTTTCTTCTTTACTTACATGAAAGTTAAAAACACATTAAGATATTTTAAAAGTATCTCAAAACGCTTGCATGAGCCCGGATAGCTCAGTCGGTAGAGCGTTAGGCTTTTAACCTAACGGTCCAGGGTTGGAGTCCCTGTTCGGGCGTTGCTTTTTTCCTTTTAGTGGAAACACGCAAATTACTTTTTGACCTGCAGAAAGCTGTCTTTAATTTACTTCTGTCGACAAGAATATAACATTTTTTCAGCGAATGCAAAATGATAGCAGACGTTTTTTGAAATTATTCCAAAATTTTATTTTGAATGATAATGAGTTCTATTAACGAATACTGAATGAAACGCACTCTTGAAAACACATTCTTGATTAAAATAATAAGAAGTTTGACTCCCTTATGACAAAAATTGCCTGAGTTATTTAATTTTAAAATTTAGAGTTTTTTTATGCCGTTTTCAACTTGCCTTTAGGGTTCGGTTATTCAATACTTCGAGAAAATAAGTTTGAACGGAGTGTAAGAAAAAATGCGTGTAATTTAATAGGCCGTATAAGGAAGTCATGTAATTGCCACATAAAATTTTTAATTATTTTTCTTAAATATTTTTTAAACCCGTTTAAATGATACTTATTACTAAGTTTTATAATTACAACAGTTCAACTCTTCATTTTCCAAGGATTTCATCTTTATTAAGTTTTATAATTACAATAGTTTATATTCTCTATTTTCCAAGGGGATAATGTTTACTAATAATTTAATTTAATATTAATAATCTTAGCTGCATTAGCTCTAGATTTAGGTTCTGAAAGTCTCTTTTTACCCTTTAAATTAACCAAAAATATAAAAATTAAAATTAATTTAAAGTTAATTAAAAGAAGAAATGGAAATTTAATCATGGGAAAATTGGTATGCTGGCTTTGAGATTTTCGTCAAAACTGATATATATATAATATAACGAAAAAGAATCAATTTGCTATCCGTAACCTTCCGAAACCCTCTGATACTAGCTTTGTGATCATTTCAGATGTCATGTCAGCTTACGATCGTATGACTTAGCAAAAATCACATGACCTTTGATGTCACATGCTACTTTTTATGACTTTTCGAATCTGTTGTTACCACATTACTTCAAAATTTTCTGGCAACACTGAATTTATGACTATTCCTGCTAATGGAAATAATATTCTTCAAAAATTGCTTATTACTGTATAAGGTATTTCTCACACCTTCTTCGCATGCTTTCGTGGTGTATGGGTCAGCACCTTGAGGCGTAGCCGAGAGATCCGTGGTTCGATTCCCAGCGAAGACGTTGCTAACTTTTATCATCTCTTGCTTCGAAATAACCTATTGTTTCGACAACTGTTATAATATAAATATTGCTCTGTTTATTAAAACAAATAGATATTTAAGTCTTATATGACAGATATTATTTAATTATTTAGTTTGCAAGTGTAAATTAATTAATATAAATTACTTTGTGAATCATTCGGTATTTTATTTTGGGAAATATTTAAGGAAAAATTTGTTTCTCAATTTCTTTGCTTTAATTAAATGTATTTCCTCCCCAGAAAGAACCAGTCAGCTAATTACTTTGATACCGTTAGCAATGTCTAGATAACTAATTTAAGATAATAATGAGCAGGATTAATGAAGATGAATAGTAAACAAAACCGATTATTTTAAATCTTTTCATAACGAAAGAAAACAAGTTATTGTTCTCAAATGGCACTTCTTGGAAAATCTTTGCTGCGTACTAATCACAACCCATTCCTTCTCATGCTTTCGAGGAACTGTTTGGGAGAGAAACGGAAGTAAATACATTTACTATTACATCAAAAGATACCGATTTCAGCCGTGTCGCCATTACCCCTTTCAGATGAAATCTTTGAATGAGTGAGGGAAAACAACAATTCCTTTTTCCTATGCACCTCAATGGGGGACTTTGCAGACTTTCCAGACTGTAAACAGAACCATGTCCTTTCCATTGTCTGCAACTACTTGGGACAAATAGCATTAAGTTGGCTGATATGCCAGATCCTTCCTTCCCCACATGTGATGTTTTACTTGCAAGCTTCATTTGCTTTCTGTCTGTTTTGTTGGTCTATAGTGCACTATCATTTGAATTCTCACCTGTATATTCTTTTATCCCGCTTTCCGAAGTGACAAAGTTTTGACACAAACTTCCTAGAAAACTTGCGAAAGCATTTGAATTGAGAAGAAAGAAGAGAATTGTCGGAACTGACTTCGAGGATCTGCGTAACCAATCTCCAGAAGAACCAAAAGAAAGAAAATCTATTTCACTCTGTTTACTTTCAAAAATGAAGCATTGATTGTACTATGGAGGTTTTCTCTCTCCATTGCTAAGGCATGCAGTTCTCACATAATAAAGAAATTGTCCAATAATTACGGCATTTAAAACCCTCCCATTAAAGAGTCGCTTAGGTAAGGTACATGATTACTATTTGTTGGGCAGTATTTAGGCCTCCCAAAGTTAAAGAGAATTAGATCATTGAAAACCGGTAATTCGAAGCGTGGTCGAATCTCTGCAAAGAGAGAGTTGGTTGCACAAGACCTTTCATGGTTTTATCAACGTGTAACGTAAATAAAAGTCAATTTTCCCCCAGGAGATGCTTTCCGGTGGCATTTCTGCTCTTAGAAAGCAAGCTCTCTTGTACTTTGCCGGGTTCATTGAAACAAAACAAATGAGGAATAATATTTAAGACTGTCAAAAGTATTTGAATATACGGAGTATTTTACGTTTTGATGCGGTGTTCTATTTTAGAATATGCCCTGAAAAATATCCAAGATTTCGTTAATACACTTGAATTCTGTAATAAATGACTTCACTTGACAGCGGAGGACATATAAGAAAGGGGGTATTTACATGGATTCCCCAACAAAAGATTGCAGTTAAAAAATTAAACAACGGTCCGGGAACAGAACTGAAATTGTCCGAGACTTTTTCTCATTTAAGAATATGTATGTTCAATAATTGTATTACTTCTGTTCTTAGCTGGAACAAATACAACTGAACTACTGAAAATAAAAACATTTATTTTCAGTGATAATAAATATTTCAATATGTAGACACCTGAAAAAAAAAACTGATAGTCAGCATTCTGAGAAATGATAATCACAGTAGTATATGTATAGTCAGAATTCTTAAAGAGACATTTTGAATAAGTAAAATTCGGAATGTAATGATTTGATTACTTTACTTATTTTTGCTATGAAAAACTGGGATGAGAATTTGATAGCATGCGAATGACTAAATAATATAAAACGTGTGATGCGCTCAAAGAGTCAAAGCCTTTTATTCTCCCTTTTATTTACTTAACACTGTGTTTCGAAGTGTTCACTGTTTTCAGTTTGCCATAAAAATTACAATCGCGATAGGTTACCAAACGATGATGCATACAACTTTTCACTCATTTTCAATATTATAAAAATGATTAATTCAGTACAGTTCAATTAATTACTTGAAAAGTCATTCTAACTACGATCTTAATAATATTTTGCAAAAAATGCTAAATAAGTTCTTGATCTCTTATAATAGGTCGATTATAAAAATCATCAAGGTTAAAATCGAATGGTTAAGATGAAACTTCGTAGTAATGTATAGATTGCAAACCTTTGCATGCATTTTTGTTTTCTGTTTGTTTAAACCACGATACTTTTGTGAAGATCAACTGTTTTTAATATTTTGACATTATTATTCGGAAACTAAGTACCGTTTTGAAAAAAAAAATAGTAAAACAATTTTTTCGAATCCAATTTTATTTTTACATAAAAATACATGTCTTGAACTATTTTTTAACATAGTTTCCGCCAATGATCGAACACTTGTCATAGCGGGTGACCAGTTTTTGTATACCATCGTCAAAGAAACTTCCCGCCAGTTTCGATAACCACGACTCCACAGCATTTTTCGTGTCATCGTCAGATCCAAAGCGCTTGCCACCAAGCTCGCGCTTCATGTGCAGGAACAAGTGATAGTCGGACGGCGCCAAGTCCAGGCTGTACGGCGGGTGATCGAACTGCTGCCACTGAAACTGTCGAATTAACGATTGAGTGACACCAGCAGTATGGGGCCGAACATTGTTATGGAGCAACACAATTCCTTTACTGAGCATTCCTTTTCGTTTGTTTTGAATGGCACGCCTTAGTTTTGTTAAAGTCTCACAATATCGTGCCGCATTAATGGTTTCACCTCTGGGAAGAAATTCAGTAAGCAAAACGCCTTTCCTATCCCAGAAGACAGTGCACATGATTTTTTGTGATGACACTGTCACTTTGAACTGTTGTTTTTTCGGAGAATGACTGTGTCTCCACTCCATCGATTGTTGTTTCGATTCTGGTGTGAAATGACACACCCAAGTTTCATCACCTGTCACAATTTGGTTTAAAACGTTTTCTCCCTCATCACTGTACCGCGTGAGAAATGTCTGGGCACTACCAAGTCGCTTTGTTTTGTAAACATCAGTGAGCATTTTTGGAACCCATCGGGGACACAGTTTGCGATAATTCAAGCGGTCAGAAACAATTTCTAACAAAAGAGTACGTGAAATTTGTGGAAATGCCTCTGAAAGAGTTGTCATTGTGAAGCGTCTGTTCTCATGAATTGCTTCATCAACTTTCCTTACCAAATCATCGGTGACAACAGAAGGCCGACCACTCCGAGCCTCGGCGTGGACATTTGTTCGACCTGCATTAAACATTCTTACCCACTTTCTCACCATTCCATCACTTATCGCGTATTCACCGTAAACTTCTGTCACTTGACGATAAATTTCGGCCGGTTTAACATTCCTCGCGTTCAAAAATTTAATCACGGCACGAATCTCACAGTCAGCGGGAGAACTAATTGTCTTAAACATTTTGAATGTGCACAGCAAAATGTAAACACAACATAGAGCAACAAAAATGGTGACAATTGAAAGTCAGTGAACAAGAAAGACTAGTGCGCATGCGCGGGACGCCTACCACAGCGCTGCGACGGCGCTAGAATGAAACGGTACTTAGTTTCCGAATACGTTATGTATATTTATACCATTTTATGCTAAAAAAATAGACGCAGGCATAAATGCTTGAAGTTTTAAAACTGAAATTTAAAGTGAAATTTTAATACTTTTCAGTGGTACAGATGACTTAGCTTTATGAATTGGTCACATTAATTTTATTTAAGACGTTAAAAAATGATTTTATCAAGTTTTTCTGTTTTAAATTGAAAAAAAAAATATTAATAGTTAATTATGTATGGAGGTGTATATACGCACAACCCTCAATACATCTTTTTTTAAGGAGAGAAATGTTTCAACAAAGAATTATCATTATTTTAGAAATTAACTGGTGAAATTTTATTTATTTATTGCTTACTTTAAGTTCAACATATTCTGCTCAAAGTTAATTTCGGTTTCCGATTAAGATTAAAAAATTTCTACCGAAAACATGTACACTTTATGTCAAAAATGTCTTAATGTTAGCTTTTGTATGAGATCATTACTAGCATTGCTATTACTTTTTTATAATACATATGCAATTTGTTCAAATTGTAAATTACCTGTCACGAAACCGTAGTGGAGAAAAGTTGCACCAAATTGCTTTGCATATTTCTTATATTTTTAGGAAGTTTTAAAAATAATAAATCGAATGATATGATAAAATGAAACAAAGAAGAAAGAACTAATTATAATTATTAAAATTAATTCTAATTATAATTACAGAAAGTACTAATTATAATTTAGAACAGTAATTCGCATATGTGATAACTATTCTAAAGCTCAGTTATTCTCAATTGTTTTTACTTCCTTCATTATCCTAAGAGAAAAGAAAAAAATAAAACAAAAGAATGCAATTTATTCAACAAACAAAACTATTAGAAAAACAGCACCACTACCAACCGGCAGCAACAGCAGTGTGCCATTACAATTTAAGTGTCGAGCAGCAATTAAAAAAGCAGTCAAATTTTCAGTTCTCACACGTCTCGGACAATAGTGGGACGAGACGCTTTTCGAGTCAATGTTTGCGCCATTAAGTTAATTCAGGATTGCAGTTAATTTTCATTTGTGTAGCGAGAAGAGGAAGTCGAATTTGATGGCGTGCGAGTTGGATAAATTGAGCTTAATGGCGGAGTCACGCGACTATACAATGGCCCAGATGGTTCTTCCCTTTCGCGGAACTTTAAAAGGAATAAGTGGGAAAGTATTATTATAATCTTAGATGTAACAGTAAAAACAGATGATAATTCCTGCGGTAAAAATGTCGCAGGAACGTCGAAATAGTCGTGAGTATATTCGCATTTTGATACTTGAACGATTACTTGACTTTGCTTATTGGAAAAAAAAAATTAATAAATAAATAATTTTGTTTATTTTTATAAAACTACCATAAGCATTCACTTTGTCAAAAAATACAATTTTTCATTAACGTGAACGATTAACCAGTTGTTATGAAAATACTGTTTATTGCTAGAAGACTGCGTTACGTATGAATACTGCAAAAAAAAATTGAACCACATTTGAATAAAATTTGTCCAGAAGCCGGAAATGATTATTTATCAGGTTTCTAAAATTCTCCCTGTTTGTGCAAATTCGGAAAGAGCAGTAACCCCCTTCCCACAACATTCTTCCCAAAGAGTTTGTGCGGGTGGTTGGGTAAGTCGTTAGTAGGGATGGGCTTTGTGAATGACTGTTTTTGCCTAACTTCTGAGTTCAGTCTCTTTCTCGGTTTTTCTAGTTGCGTTATACAGGTAGCCCTCGACTTTCGCACATTTTTAAAAATTAAAGTTTTTAAAATTTTCTGTTTTTATTGCAAAAATTATTCTCTTCCACACTCACACATTGCCTCCTATTTGGAGTATCGGATTTCTCGGAATCTTTGTGACGTCACTAGGATTCCGACCTGCGGTGGTGAGAGCCGAATGCATACAATATATTAAGCAGGGTTTGCCTTGCATCAGGACAAGCGTCGATGTGTTGTTGTTGTTGTTGTTACTTATGCTTACTTGTCTGACGCAGTCAGCTCAAGCCCACGAAATTCCTCATGGCAAGAAGCGCAAATTTACGTCTTTCGTTCGAAACAGCCTGGAACCCCTAACAGGTGTTAGTGCAATTTGGCTCAGTTCTGCTCCCAAGTTTGATGGAGAACACCCCCGGGGGACGGGTCCGAGGGTTTTCCATCCCTCTCCCCTTCCATCAAACCACACGAGAGGACTTTCGGCTTGCCGGATACTTAGTGCCGCCATGCCGCACCGACACTATACATTTACAAACATCCATGCCTTCTCCTGGATTCGAACCCAGGCCCTTCGGCACAGCAGTCAGCGACGCTAACCACTATACCGGTTGGGCGGCGTCGATGTGTTTTACCGGTTTATTTATTCATGTTTAAATATTTCTACCTTATAAATTTATAGGTATGAGCCACAAACGGAGAAACTGCAGTATTGACGCGGGTGGAAAAAAATAATAATGATTTGGTTCATTTATTTAGTTATGGCAAAGCATTCGAGGGCTTTCTTTCTCAGGGAGAGGGATGCCTTCCTGGAGCGCCCATGCAGCCAGCCCTTTCGCCGGGATTCGAGCTCTGAACTGAATTACCTGCGTCACGCGACTTTACCGCTCGGCCGCTCGCATGTCCAGAAATTATTGACTCATAACTTCATATGGAGATAAAGTTGAAAATAATCAGACGGTATGAAAGCGGTAACTATCGGCTGTTCATACGACATAAACACGTCTACGATATGAATTGTCTACGAATATCTACGATATCAACTTAAAAAAACAAGAATAAAATTTGGGAATGCGTTCAAAATTGTGGAAATATATCTTTAAAGATTGTTTTCAAGAGGCATGGCATAGTGATTGATAAAATGAAATTATGTTTCTCATCATAAATGATTGATGAAAATTAAAACAATGTCTGAGTTTTTACAATTATTTAAGCTAGGGCTCTTAGTTTGAAGACTAGAAGATTAGATTAGATGAAAATCTAAGATAGTACTTCAAGTAAATAATGACTGGTTCGACAAATTTAAAATGTGGCACTTTTTACATAATTAATTTACCGGAGAATAATAGGCTAATGTAGATAAAGACGCTGCAAAAGAATTTATCTCCTCATTGTCCGAAATTATTGTAGATAGAGATTATTCCCTTAGCCAAATATTCAATGTAGACAAGACGGGATTATTTTGGAAAGATATGCCTAATAGCACATTATTAAAGGAAGAATCAGTTGCTTCTGAAAGTAAACCTTCTAAAAATTGATTGATATTGTTTCTTGATGAAAACTTAACTGGTGATTTAAAATTGAAGACAGTGCTGGTTTATCAAGTATAAAATCCAAGAGCATTTAAAGGGAAAGATAAAAAATTGCTTCCAGTTATTGGGATATCAAATAAAATAGCCTGAATTACTGCGTTAATATTTAAAGATTGGTTCATTTTTCCTTTGCTGTCGGCAATTAAACAATATTGTAAAGATAAAAATTTACATTTTAAAACATTTATTAATCCAGGACACTCAAAATCTCTGCAGAATTTATACCCGAAAATTAATGTTGTGTTCCTTCCTCCCAATACTTCCTGCCTCATACAATCCTTGGATCAAAGAGTGATAGCTACGTTTAAACCATAGTTTATGACAATATAATAAATCAGGTCATCAAGAGAACTGGCAGGAAAAGTGTAAATACATTACGAGACTTTTGGAAGAACTATATATAGAACACAATAAACAATATTGGAGAAAGTAGGCTGAAATAAAAAAGTCAACAATGAAAGATTCCAGAAAACAATTATGCACAAAAATGATGAGTGAGTTCATAAATTCTGAACAAACTCCCGAAACGATTAAAGATGAAACAGGAATGAACTAAAGCTGGACGTCAACAAAGAAGATGCTAACGACTTGATTGAATCTCATTCATTACCTCTGTCAAATGAATACTTAATTAAGAAACAAAAATTAAATAAAATACACAGTGTAAATTAGGAAGGAGAAACTGATAAAATTATCAAAACTATGAAGGAAACGTTCATGCATCTTGACAAATTTTTTACTATCATCGAAGGATGTGATCCCAATGAAGAACTTATATTTCAAGTAAGTCGGGCGGTTAAGAACGCAGCGTGTTATACAACTCTTATCAAGAAACGAGAAGAAAATGGTGGCATGTAACCAACTTTTGGCGAGTTAATATTAATCCTGTATAATAAAGAAAATACTTGAAGGCGCGTAAACAAGCTTCTTTTAACATAATTATGTATATTAATAAGTAAATAACATTATTGTTAAATAAATACTTCGAAATCCAGTTTTTATTTTTTTTATTTTTTTACTCTTTTCTACTTTCAATCATTCAACTTTTACACCCAATTTTAGGAACACATCAATATGTTCCTAAGTCTAGTTTCATCTGTATTACTGAACATGAATGTTTTAGGTATTATTCATACTAAAAGGAGAATAAAACATGCACACAAAAATCATTTTATCAGTATCGAATTATTGCTTCAAGAAATAAAAAAAGTGCATTTTATTAAGTATGTATAAAAGTTACAAACATCAAGGGCATACCTAAAACCAAAGACGAAACGATTTTTGAAGATAAATTCTATTCGTATCAATCTGAAACAACTAATGCTTTAGTCAAAAAGCGTATACTTGTAGGGGGGTAAAGATATCCAGCCTTTTAAATTTACAGTGGAGTTATAGGAAAATTATGTAATCAAAGTTTTCATATATTGATTAATATTCCACAGTTTTCAAGCATTTTGAAGTTACTTCGTACAATTCCAGGCATTATTTGAATATGGAAAAACATACGAGGGCTATTTGCCTAAGCAGAGGGTATGCCTTCGTGAGGGACTTTCTAAGAGAAGCCGATTTGCATTAACATTGCGCATGAAAAAGCTACGAAAAGCAACTTTGTAGCCAGCTCATCAACCTCTATTCAAACCCAAGTTGAGCTACCAGTATTCAGCATTCTTAACCAATCGGCCACTGGCGGGACCTCAATTCAAGGCAAACTGCCGAAGCGTACGGTCTAAAACAGGACTGTCCAACCTAAGTGGCCTGTATGAAGCCGGAATAAAGTGCTGTGGAAAGCATTTTATTCCGGCTTTTCGTAATATATATATATATACACATAATGTCTCTGTGCCACGTTTCAGAACTTCTAGGAGGATTAGTGTGCACCCCGACGGCTCGGAACCATACAGCAATGCACGGTCTGAAATGCTTTTCTGACGCCGTAGATGGCGTTGCAAAAAAATTCCGAGATGGAACTTTTTCGCAACGCAAGAAATCGTCATTTCGAACAAGGACCCAGAGTTAGTAGGATGAACAATTATATGGACAGGGAGTTTGCCGATATGGTATATGGAGCTGCAAATTGTAGTGAGCCAACCACACAGCGCCTGTATGCAGAACGATATTCTACGAGGCTCAGCCATAATTTCTTTGCAAGGCTAAACCGGAGATTAGCTGAAACAGGTTCCTTTCAAAAAGGCTGCCATGAATCGGGCACGAACTCCGGATATCGAAGAGATGTGGTACATCAGGTGTAGGTGATTCCAAGTTTGAATATACGAAGTGGATTCATTTGGAGGATTCTCAGAGAAAAAGAACTGCATCCTCATCACGTGCAGCGTATCCAGGCACTTCAACCGGGCTATTATGCGCCTCGTATTGCTTTTGCACAATCGTATTTTGAAAAGTGTGCTACAGATCAACCCTTTCCCTGCTAATGTGCTGTTCACCAATGAGGCATCTTTCACAAGGAAGGAATATTCAACGCACATAATCCCTATCTCTGGGCGGTAGAGAACTCTCATGCAACACGACATCGTGCAGCGCAGAGTCTGTTTTCGGTTAACGTTTGGGCCGACATTGTGGGAGATCACCTCATCGGATCTTGCTTATTGCCTTTTCGTCTAATCGGTTGTAAATACTTGATCATTCTGCAGCCAGTTATGCCACAACTTTTAGAGGACGAGCAGATACTTGCATCGACGCGACCGACAATGTAATTCCAAAATGATGGGGCCCTGCACATTTTAGTCATAACGTTCGTACTCACCTAGACGTCGGATTTTGCCAACAGTGGATCGGACGTAGTGGTCCGGTGCATCGGCCTGCTCGATCAAAGGACTTGTCATGTCTTGATTTCTTTTTTATGGTACATATGAAGACACTGGGCTATAACGTCCTCTTTGACAGTGCAGACGAGCTGGATGCACGAATTGCAGTAAAGGTCGAGGGTAATTCAATCGTCGAAGGTAATTCGAGATATGCCAGGAATATTCCAAAATATTCGGAATTACATGCACCGTAGATGTGAGTCGTGCACTGAAGTCGGTGGACGAAACTTCGAACATTATCTTTGACTCATGGTACTTTGTTCCTGTAAATTAATTATTAAAACGAATATCTTACCTGTCCTCTTTGCATTTCTGATGTTTCTGTGTACACCAACGAATCACGATAGCATTTCCGACCCTGCATTGCTATACGATTCCGAATCATCGAGGTGCACACCACCCCTTCTAGAAGTTTTGAAACGTTCTAATACTGAGACACCCTGTATATATATAGATATATAAACCTTTTGAGGTTAAAAATTGAAAACAGAATGCATTATTGATACAGTTTTTATTATTATTCTTAAATTAACAGTGGAACAGTTAAATATTTATGACTATACATAAATAATAATAGCAAAAACCATCAATGAATTATCAGTGCTATATTTTTTCTGAGCTTCTCAGATTGATCTCAAAACATATATTTGCCCATCGTAACTGGTATTGCAGATTTTTGTCAGTTATAGACGATCGTAATTTATGTTTCGTGAATTTCATTTTCGAGGGGGGGGGAGATTCGATGAAGTAAATTGTTCTGCCGTGGACCGCAAAATTTTACAGGCCACAGCTTGGCCATTCCTGAGTTAGAACAGAAATCCTCCACTCGGGGGGGGGCTTAAACTTGGAGGTAATTTCACTGTTTCGAGGGAGTGTGGTCAGCCTTTTAGTTAGCTATAAAGTATCTAAGCTATTTATTTAAATTAACTACTTATGTTACTAATCTTTACTGTCGTTTCTACCTTTCCGCTTTCCTGCTAGAATGCTAATTTCAGTTCGCGCCTATTTACATGAAGCAGAAAGACAGAGTATTAAAGGAAGGTTTTAGATTGCTTAGACAAAGCGTGGCGGAAGGCATAGCTTTAACTTAAATTCTGCAATAGCATTCTGGCTTCGGCGTTGCTTTATTCTTACCAATAGTGCTTGTCATGCCGATGTAGGTTCGAAAAAACTTGTGCTTTAATTTCTTCTGTGTAACCTTAGGCTAACCTAAGACTTAACTTTAATTTGAATGTTAAAATCGTGATTTAGTGCATGTTACCTAAAAGAGTAAGAATGAATAAGTATTTAGTTTTAGTTTAAAAGAAAAACCTACTTTTTTTAGAGTTTTGGTATTTATCAACATCTATACTTTTTGTCGTTTAATTTATTCTCAGGACTGAGTGTTCGGTGCATATTCTTGGCAAACATCTTCGTGAACAGCTTAAAGTCCTGATCTTGAACAGGGAGCTGAATGCAGCTATGTTCTGTGGTCGGATACTGTGATTGATTAAGTTGGAGAATAACTGCACTTGAAAGGGACTTAAAATCCTCTTTTATTAAATCACTATTATTTACAAACCACTTCCCAACTCGGGAGGTATACAGAAAGTAAAGACCACACTTGGGTCTAAAATGAACAATCAAATAATTTAAACTAAAACTAATTAGAAATTAAACAGTCGTCGCTCACAGAGCTATAACGCGAGGTTGGCCTCTAAACTAAATGGTGCGTAGCAAGATTTACTAATACTGACGCACTTGGAATTATTTCAATAAGCAATCACGTAAAGCGCTATGGCTTAGAATTTAACTGCTAACTAGTAAGGAGAACGTCGAATAGAATGATCGTGGTCTGAGACTAAAAGCTCTCTCACACTGAGAGGTTTCTACCTTTCGATTAAATAGAACTTGGCTCCACTTCAAATTAGCATAAAGCTGAAAACGCGCGCTTCTTCTAACGGGAAGTTGAAAATGAGAAGGGACAGAAAGATTTAAATTAAAATAAAACTTTGTTAGTTTAACTAAAACCTTACATTATAAAGCAAGTAAAAAGTGATGTAAATGTTAACAATGTATATGTACTCTCCAAGTTTTGTGAAGGAGGGGAAGGATGAGCTTCTAGCAATGTTGAAAGGGGTGTATGGAGCAAAATATCTATCCTCTGATTGGAAGTACCTCCAGTGAGATCGATGCTGTTGTTTCTGTACTGATTTGCTTACTTTTCGACAAACAAAAAGTAGTCTTGTGAAAACATATTTTGCCTGATTAAAAATTTTAATATAAAAATTTATGTCTTAAAAAAATCGACAATGAATTTTGAAGTTGCAATTACGCTTTAAAAGCTTTTTCCTTCTGTGGAAATAAAATGTTGAAATTTCGTCTAAATTAGTGTCTCTGGTACAATTCTTAATAGAGGACTTGTCACTTGCTAAACGAGTTTAGAATCAGGAAATGACAGCATCTCTTAACCCACAGTTCCATACCCATGTCGATAATACTTGGTTGGTCAGCTGTACAAGAAAATTCCCCATATAATGCAAGATTAGAAGAATTTTATGATTATGTTGTTGATCAACAGTTTGAAAATGATGAACAGTCCAAATGTGGAATTGCAATGGGAAAATGCACATGATATATAAGTTCTCACGTGAATTTTAGGGATGATAAAATTTTTGAAAAACGAAGCTGTACAAACCTATTTTTTGTACAGCTTCGTTTTTTAGCGCCACTATTTGAATTTATACGGAAAAAGAATGTACTTAAAAATTATTCTATTATACTATACTACTAATTACTCTATTATACTAACGTATAATGGAGGAATTTTACCTATCAGGAAATATGAGGAAGCTCTTATCTCTTCGTTATTTATAAAAATTAACCTAAAAAAATTCAAGTAAATTAAAAATGCAATAATTTTTTTTTTTTTTTTTAATTTTAAAAGAAGGTCGTGTGCTAAACATCGCAGAACTTTTAAACAGTCTAGTACACTTTACTTCCAAGGAGGGAAAATACCAAGGAAAGATTTATTTCTTTCTCTAGCACCAGGTTAGCAATTTTATCATGGCGCGAATTTTAAGAAATTTTCAGTAAATTCTCGAAAATCAAAATTTTTCGCGAAAATCGAATTCACACCAAAATTTTCAAGAGCACAGGGGACGAAAATCATCTAGCAAAAGCCTTAGAGAAGGTTCACTCTAATTAAATTTGTTGAATAATTGTTTTCTAAACCTTTTACAGTATTGCGGCACAC
Organism: Stegodyphus mimosarum; assembly: GCA_000611955.2. Classification (NCBI taxonomy): domain Eukaryota; kingdom Metazoa; phylum Arthropoda; class Arachnida; order Araneae; family Eresidae; genus Stegodyphus; species Stegodyphus mimosarum. The sequence continues at coordinate 141,424 of KK116801.1, forward strand.
ACAAGTATAAATTGCAATCAATTCCAAACCGCAATTACAACTGCAGTTGATCGTGACCCACAGCATACAGTTTCTCTGAAAGAGGAAGAGGAAGAAAACGAGAAGACCTAGAGAAAAACAATGTAATGATGAAATAATTATTAAATAAAAAGATTATAATTAACAATTTAACTATTAAAATATAACGCATTTATATTACTCAAACTAAATTAATTCTAACTATTAATCACTTATTTTCATTACCAATAGTTATATGTAAGTATTATAGTAATTACATAACAAAATAGAAACTTCAGATGTTTTTGCGATTCACCAAAATTTACTCATGGCCCACTGTGACAGTGCTAAAATTTATATATATATATATATATATATTATTTTACAGTAACTTGCTGAATTAAATCTTTGAAGCTAAATGTATTTTATAAAATTAATTGCATGTCATTAGTCCAAAGGGCGTTAATCCAAAAGGGCTATTAATTGGCCTTTTGCGTTGATTCACTTTCTGCGTACTTTTCAAACTGTTGCCACCAAATATTACAGCCTTGTACTATATTTAAACAGTCGTCGTATATTTAAAAAAAAATTAAATTATGAAGAATCTGCATAAATTTATAAATGTTTTTCGCGCTGTGATAAAACAACGGTACCTAGAGCCATCAAATTTTTAATAACGTAATCACCCACCTAATATGGGCATCTGGAAGCCTTAATTTGAAATTTTGAATTTGTTTATTATGTATTTCGTATTTTGTCAGACATTAGAAGAATTTTTGATTAACAAACTCAAGAATTTCAAAGCGGGGAATGGCAACACTGTACGAGGGGGGAGGGGAGAAATTATCTCCAGCTTGGGAGACTGTGTATCGGAAATTCTAAAGATATGCTTATTTAAAAATTATTTTGCGATATTGCTGTTGCATTGAATTTTATGGTTTAAGTGGAAGAACATGATATTTAATAAATAAAGTTAACACGCAATGTAATATCTGAAAGTTTCCAGACTTTTTTAAATTATTTGGTTGATTATTTAAATGATTTTTTCCCCCTACAAACCAAAGCTAAGATCCCTTGATTTTTAATAAATTTACCCATAACTGCTTTTCTATGGATGTTCCGAGGAATGAAAGTAAAGCAAGTCATTTATTTAATATTCAGGTACTGCATAATTTTAAATATGATTTCAATCACATGAGACTTTTCGTTTCATTTGGCCAGGTACTAGTAGCATAGATGAGAAATAATATTTTTAAAAGAATAAATATGCTTGATATATAAGCTCCGTCAAATGATGCAATGGTATTAGCAGTAATTTGGGTTTGTATTTTTCACTATCGTACTTTCTTTTCATAACAAATATTTGCTGTGAACAATTTTTTTCACAACTTAGCCTTAATGTAGAATTTCGAATGAATATGAGGATAATACCAATTATTGTTATAAGATCTTTCCATCCATTGCCAAATTCATTTTAGTAGCTCATTATTCCTTCCCATTTGTAAATATACAATTGGCATCGTTCATGCAAAGCTTCCGAGATCGCAGAGATTTTTCATCTATTTTCACTTAAACATTTTCTTCTTCATCTATTTTTTTTTAATCTTTCCTCTCACTTCGGGAAGGTCCAAAGCACTGTCAACCCAATTTAAATATCCATTGCGGGAAAGGAGGTATAATGAAGATTGATGGTTTCGCGCAAATATGAGAGATTTTGACAAATGCGCAAACAGGAATCACCATTTTTAAAGGAATCATCTTCTTCATTTAATATCTACTCTGCTTTACAGTTTTTTTTTTTTTTTTTTGTTCCCAAAGCTTTTTAGCTGCCCTCAAATTTTGCAGGTAAAATACTCAGCTATTCCAATCGTTCATGCTGAGAACTAACAGTTCTTTACTGTTGGTTTTTATTATTGACCGCAATATGTTAACGTGTCTGTTGAATAAGAGAAAAAGAAATATCATCAAAAGCTTTTCATTATACATCCCACAGTATTTCAAAATATATTTCATATGCTATAAAAGCATACCTCATAATTTATTAGCTCAAAATATATTTTACCCTTATTAGCTCGCGTGTGCTAGATTTCAGCAAATGACGCTTTGAGAAAAAGTGAAAGTAAGTCTAATGTTCCGAGTCTTATTTTGAAAAGCGAAACGCTTTCTTGCATACCTTTTATGTTTTCGAATAAAATTAGCTTTTGATGACTTAACAAGAAAAGTAAAAAGAGCGGAACATTAATTTCAGAAATAATCCTGATTACAACAGAAATTTTTGTATTCTCCAAAACTTAAATTCTCTAAGTAAGTTAAAAAGGTTTAGAAAAAGTAAGTCTGTATGTTCTTGAAAACTTCTTTCACTTATTTAAAAAATAACGAGTGAAATGTGGAGCACTCAGAGTACCGCCAGACACAGTGTTTTGTGTTACACGTCATTTTCAAGTCTGAAGCATCGTGACTTTAACCTTAGAGCTAATTTATTGCGCAAGTTTTTCTATATTTTGCTCTTTGAATTGTGCGCAAGCGTGAAATATGTAGCCATAAAAACGCAGCAATAAAGTGTTGCCTGTGTTTCCATATCACGGTTGACACATTATAGTGCTTCGTTTTAAAATAAAGTGTAGTCATTTTCAGTTGGTTTCATGGAAAAAATTAAAACGAAATAATAAATATATGAAGCAAATTTTTCAACAGAAAGGCATTACCAGTAACGTTTAAGTACACTTCACATATACAATATCGACCTAGAACAATTCAAAACATGTTGCAAAATCTATACCCGTATAGAGTGCGCTTAGCATTACCGCACGTATACCGAAGATTTTTATTTTATTTTGGTAAATAAGATATGTTTGCGTTTCTCGACCAGTAAGAACAAAATCAAGCATTGAATGCACAGACAGGAACATGAGATCACACTGAAAATATTTAAAATAATAATAATAATAATAATAAACGAAAGTTTTCAGATTTTATATTGCGCCCAAAAGGGCGTTTTTTTTTAACGTTTTGAGTGTTACGTTTATTTATTCAATATCATGTTCTTCGTACTTAAGCCATAAAATTCAATTCAACAGCAATATCGCAAAACAATTTAAAACGAGCATATCTTTAGAATTTCGAATACACAGTCTCAGGCTCTGGAGATACAATTGTTTTTTCTTCCGTACACTGTTGCCATTGCTCGCTTTGAAATCGGGTAACTTTTTTAATCAAAAACTCATAAATGCTTTAAAAAATATGAAATCGATAATAAAGGCAAATCCTAAATTCCAAATTTGGGCTTCCAGATGCCCATATTCGGGTGGAGACGTACGTTATTCAAAATTCGATGGCTCTAGGCACCGTTGTTTTATCACAGAGCGAGAAACATACATTCATTTATGCAGATGCTTCATTATTGAATTTCTTTAAATATAATACAGGGCAATAATATTTGGTGGCAACAATTGGAAAAGTGAAACGCCATTTATAGTGAAACGCCACAAAATGCCAAAACGAAATCAACAGCCCTCCTGGGATAACGCTCTTTGAGCAAACAATAACTAAAATTTGCAGTATCAGTTAACAGATTAAGAAAATATGATTTCTGAAATATTCTAACCGTTTTCAGTTAAAAAGTGCTGCATCACCAAAGGGCCCGGAAATTTAGCTTTAGCAAGGCATTATATACATGATCATAAAAGACAAATATTCTACAGTTTAAGGGGCTAGCAGGCAGGGAGGGGGGTTGATGGGGAGAATCTACTTTAGTTTTCATAATTAAAGTATTTTATTTTTGTATTTTTTGTATTTGTATTTTTTGTACTTGTATTTTTTTTTTTTTCATAATTAAAGTTCAGCTTTTTTGCTAAATATTCCATACATGATTAATTTTGCTAAATGGCAAATCGAGAGTGAAGATTTGTAAACTTCAGATTAGTCATGCTCATTATTAATATCCGTAATGTCATTTTTATAAACAAAACAAAGACAACAAAAACAACTCAAATTCCTCTTCGTGTTGAAAAGTCTAAGTACTTCGTTTTGCTAAATGTAATCAAAAGAATCAACTTCGAGCAAAGCAAGATTGAAGTTTACTACTTCCTAGTATTGATCAACCTAGATTACGCACTATTCCAAGTAAAATGCGACTTGAAGGTATTTATAACGCGATGCTATTCCTTTTTTACGTCATGAATTTTCTGCGAATAAAATTACGTACCGCTCTCGGTATTTGGCTGCTGCGCAATGCGTCATATTTTATGGTTATTTAACATAAACAATAAAATGACAGCAGTTTTCTAACAAGAATTATTTATTTATATTTACAGAAAAAAGGCGGCCTTCTAAAGTAAAATCTATCCACGATCGATTTTTAGGCAAAGGATTTATTTGAAATTAAAAAGAGAGTTACCAAATTTCCAATTCAGGAGAAATGTTTTTCAGCTTCATTTTTATGATTAAAATTATCAAAGGGAAGGAATACTACTATTAAAAAAACTTGTAAGTTGATTTTGGAGATTCCTGTTTAACATGTAAGAGGTTTAATAATCCGTCGTTATTGCGATATGAAATATGCTAGCTTCGTTGAAAAATCAGACCGATATTTTTTCTCTTCTTTTTTAGTTTAATAACGTTTTTTGATTTAATGATGTATATTTTATGCGTACATAGTATGCTGGCTAGATGCAGCAATTGCATTTTTGGAAAATTCGGTTTTTAAATTCTGAGTTCTACAAGCTTAATATTTTTCAAAATGCAGATCAAGAGAAAATCGTAAAATATTTCATTTCTCTTTTCTTCTTAAATGTAAACGATGCTTGCGATCGCCGTCTAGTAAATCGAAACTTTTAACCATTAAATAAAATTCGACATTGAGCTGAAAAAATACTTCGGTTCTGAAAACTAGTGTTTTTTCCCTTCCATTTTCTTTACTGAAATTAAAAAACATAAAATATCATAATATAATTAGATAACAGAATGCCTTTAAAATTAAACTAAAATGTGACAAGCACATACGAAAGACCGTTGTCTATATACTGATACATAATTTTATTATCATCATTAGATTTTATTTTTGAGGTATAAGTGGGAGAATTTGAGGGAAACTGTGCAGTCGAAATATGTAAAATACAGCGTTAAAACGCCTTTTATTGATGATACAAAAGATTCATCTGCTTATAAAACAAGTAATTTTCATCAAATACCAATATTTTACTTACAAATACTGATAAGTTAGAAATTAGGGCATATGAACAGCAAACATGAGGTTAGTAAACTCAGTGTCGTCAGAAAGAAAGAAAATTTGGTTAACAATTGCGTAATATTTTTCCATGGCTTCCATACCATTTTTTTACTGATAAGTAATGTAATTAATATAATTTGCTAAAAGATAAAGGAAAAATCTAATGTCTCATAGATTAGCAAGATTTTCACTTTTTCTAACAGGTGTGATCTGAATAAATGAAAATAATAATAGCACATGATAATAACTTACTCAAATACTTAAAGTAAATTATTCAGATAATTAAAGTAAATAAGTCAAATAATAAAACACATTTAAAAGTTAATTCATTCTTGGCAGTTTTCAAGTGATTGCGTCAAATATGTACAAACAATCTCTTATGCTTCATTTGGCAACGTAAAGCTCAGTTAGCTAAAAGATATTTGTCTGACTATTCATTCTGTCTTGTATTCTAAGCAGTTTTTGATAAACGTAACAGTAATTCATCTCGGTGAGAGTTAAATTTTAATTAGCAAATAATTGTTGAACAGAAAGACGATTGCAAAGCTAATTACTATTAAACGCTAGAAGATCAAAGAATCGTCATTATCGAAGAGAAATTATGCAGAAAAAATTTTTGTATTGTGTTTTTGCTCTTATGCAATTAAAGTGCTAAAAATTGGACAGAAAAAAAATCAGATTTTCTTTATTGTGATGGTTATTCAAAACTGCTTTTTAACATTATTTTGTAACAAAAAGAATTATATAAAAGTGCAGTTAAGATTCTGTGAAAACGAATCGTCTAGGAAAGGACACGAAGATAAAGAGACGATATTTTCCTTTTCAGTTATGATTCGAAAGAAACTCTTCTTCGAGTCAAAAAAGAAGAAAAACCCAAGCTGTTAAGTATGTGTATTTAAAAAAAAATGTTCAGGCAATTAAATATTTTCTTGAAAATTCGAAATTGCAAATAATATATTTTATAAATTAATTGCTAGTTCATTAGATGAAAAATCAAAGAATAAAAATTCAAGAAACATTTAATATCAGATAATCTGTTAACGATATTTATTTAATAATCTACAATAAATCTTGAAGAAAGACCACAGATATTTTTTGGAATACATTTCAGTCAAACTCATTTAAAATAACATATATAGAAGAAACTGGCTATTTAAAAAAAGCAAAAATTTGTTTCCAGTTTACTGTCGATTTCAAGTAGAAAATATCAGAGCTTTTATTCGAAGGTATAGTAGATAAATTCTAGTTCCTTCTTCACTAAAATGCAAATGCACTGGGAACGATCTGGCGCTCACAGAAGCCGTGAACTCGGCTTCTTCTGCTTATGCCCTCTATGTACTTTTTGCTGCAAATCATTTTAAATGATGTTTCATTTTCATAGTCATTTTTATTAATTTAACGAAGGAAAAGAAGTTACCGCATTATAAAATTTATTTAAATCAGGATATTTTGGACCTCTTGAATGATATCATTCTGTAATCGCGAGCAATAAATAAGAACTATTACAGCCCGATTGACAAAGAAAAATCTCCATCACTACAAAAGTGCAATATGCATAGTAAAATCATGTTCTTCCCTGTTTCCATTTATTTTCGTGAATCATTACTTTTGGAAATGAATGTTATGAAATCAAAGTGCAGAATGAGAAGTACTGATGAACAGCTTAATGACTGTTTACGAACAAGAGGATAATCCAACATATCAAATGTTATGACATTCTACCTGATGAAATGTTGTGCGAAAAAGCATAAACAGGAACCCTTGTTTATATGTTAAATTAATTCTTTTAGTTTACAATTAATTTATTTTAACAGAAACTGATGTATATATGTATATTAAAGATAAGCAAAAGGAGCAAAATTCTAAAAGCAATCGCCTAAAAGTAAATTTGATACCTTAGTTCCAGAGTTAAAAAACTTGAACAAAAAACATTACTAAAAAGTAAAAGCAGTTGTAAAAAAATATTTGTATTTGTGTATATATGTATATTTGTGTATCATCTAGTGCGGTCTAGTATTAATTTTCTTTTAGAACGGTTCTGACACTGTATTACTGATACTTTTTTCAATTTTCCCCCTTTTTTCATTCGATTTTAATGTATTGATGTAGGTATGGATTACTTAAATAATGAGTTCCTTTTTAAGTGCATTATACAGACTTGTAGACTGAAACTTTGACCTACAAACACCTAGAAAAAATTTACCATTAAAATTTTTCAAAATACAAAATGTACAAAGATTATTGAAATAATATTTCGTGTCTATTCTTAAATGCTATGCAGTCAACAATTCATAAAGCTAAATTTTTGGAGCTAAACAAATTAAAATTCAAAAATAATTAAAATTTTTAAAGTTCCATATTTATTTCTGCATATCTTTCTTGAATAAAAACTGATATGAATCTTCTCTCACTCGGAGGAGCGGATAGTATCGTTTAAACACAATTGGGGAGGGGGAATGAGTGTGAAGTTTCCAGTTTTCATATTATTACAAAATTGCTAGATTTTATACTGGATGCAGAGGCTTTCGTTCACAGGAAGTACAGTTAGAAATTTTGCCATCAACGTATTGCAAAGTATAAGAAACTTTTTTTTATTCGTATTAAATAAATACTACTTGTTGCAAAATGTTTCTAAGAAGTTCAGAAAAAGTTCATTAAATACTTAAATTATGCTGCCTTAAGCAATTTTTTTTTAACAATATTGAAGATAACTCAAAGTGTCTCTTATACCGCTGAAGGTCAACAACGTTTGTTTATATTGTTTAATTAATTATGCAAACATACATGAGCTATTTCGCTAGTGGTACAGATACTTTTCTGAAAGAATTTTGAAGCAAAAATGGATTGCATTCGCAATATGTATGTTGAAAATCACAAAAACTCGAATGTAGCTTCTTTACGAGGATTCGCATACAGATCGAAGATTAGTGTTCCATCGATTCGGTGGATTTAATTCTCTGCCACTGGTGAGCAATATTGTACACAGCTTTAGCACGAACTGAAAACTATATTTCCTCTTTGAGTGGCCCCCCCCCAAAAAAAAAGGATTGGATTATAAAAATATGTTACTTAACTTATGTATATAGAAAATGTTTTAAATATTTAAAGCTACACTGTTAAAAATTTGGTTCAAAGTTTCACCAAACTATGGTGCTGAAAAAGTTGCAACCAAAAGATGGTAAAACACTGAACCATTATTTGGTGCTTTGGCTGAACCTTTATTTGGTAATAGGTTGAACCATTATTTGGTAATAGGTTGAACCATTATTTGGTAATAGGTTGAACCATTATTTGGCAATAGGTTGAACCATTATTTGGCAATAGGTTTAACCATTATTTGGTAATAGGTTGAACCATTATTTGTTAATAGGTTTAACCAAGAATTGGCAGTATGTTAAAGCAAGAATGGGGAATGTTGAACCATAAATTAGAAATGCGTTAAATGGGCTATATTACAATATGGATTGAGAATACCTTAAACCCTTAATTATAATT
>KK116801.1:150161-187556 GCA_000611955.2 Stegodyphus mimosarum
CGTTAACTGTTATAGGAAGTTATTTGAGAGTTCTGTCATAAAATTTTATATTATCCATTTTTCTGGTATTTTTTTATTCAATTACTGCTATGGCACCCTTCTCCTGGTACTTTTTTTAAATCATTACTGCTGTGGCTAAGATATTTAGAAATTTCTTATCCAAATCAGCATATCTATAGCAATAATTATTGAAAATTTTTCTAGAACAGCAGATTTACTTGCATAAGATTGATTCAGTTTTCAGAGAATGAAAGTATAAAATATATATCATTAAAATACACATTTGCAATATATTAGCATGTATATAAAAATATATTTTTACAAAATTAAATGCCTTACACACCAATAGGAATAAGTTAAAATGTAACTGCTCATTGCAAGAGCTGAATTTTAAAAATTCATGTTTGATATACCTTCACTTGTAAATTAAATTGCATTAGCTTTGAGATTCAAGGTCTCTAGTATTTAAATTTACAACAGAAATTGCTTTCTCATAACAAAGTTGATATTATACATTGTGTGTAATGTGTAATTAACAGCTATTCAACTAATTACTATTATACTATATAAAGAAAAATTATTCCATGCATAATTCTTATTTTCATTCACATGCCATGACACTTACCTTTAAAATTTGGAGACCAGAAGTGTTTGCTAGAATCTGTAAGGTTTCCCATGTCCCCTCCTCACACAAAAACAAGTTTTACTTTATGGTAATTTTTTATTTACAATATGTTAAAATATATTATGAAGCATGATAAATTATAATACTTATGTACCTATACAATAAAGAAAATTTTCCAAAGCTATTAATATTGTTCAATAAATTCAAAAGTAAATTCCATTTTTCTGCAGATTAAACATATCTCTTGGTAGCATGTTATATAGAAACGTAAACATTTCATGTAAAATAAGTCAGAGGAAAAACATAACTTAAGATGGCAAAGCTTTAATGAAGAACACATTTAAATCCACATAGACAAATTTTCTGCAACTGCTACGTAAGAAAAGTAATTCATTAAGAAATATTTTATGCTGAATTTTGCACAGACATACATGTAAGCATAATTTAATAAATTATATCACTTATATTCTGTTTAAGAAATTTAAAATGAAACTACTCATAAAACCTGTCGAATGATTACGTATATTTTATAAATATTTTAATCATTATTTTTCAGAATTTAATAACAAGTACTTCTGAATAATTAGCATACATTATTATGCTTATATAGAAACAGGACATACATCAATAACATTCTTCTAACTTGAAAACTTTAATTGTATGAAATAAATAAGATAAATGTACTTGTAAAGCATGCATGGGGGGATATTTACCATTACTTATAATATTGACAAAAAGCATTTTGCAGTTTCATATCCTGGAGTATTTAAACCAATAAATCTCAGAAAACACAAGTGTATGTAGTAGTCATTTTAATACATTTGTGAAAATTTCAATAGGATATTTAACAATATCATGAAACCCAAATTTAGAATTTTTTATTTAACAATTTAATGGTTGTCTCATATACTTAAACAGTTCTTGCAGTTCATAATCATTAGAAGAGAGACGCAAAGAATGCATGGTACTCAACATTAGATCAGTGATTTTTCACACTGTTGGTTGTATCGGAAATGCAACGGGTGGTAATTTGTGGGCACAGTGGTCTGACAAGCACATTATATCAAGCTCAGCGACGGTGTACCTCATAACGCACCATTTGGTGACTGCACTCTTTTGCCAGGATGAATTTCATAAGCTTGTTCTAATGTTCCAATTGAGATAAGTCACAACACATTCTGATCTTGCATGGATGTCGAGGTAGTCTTGGGGAGTACAGGGTCAGGCCTTCACAACCAGTGATTGAAAGAAGACAACATCTTTTAGATACTGTTTGTAGCTCTATTTCAACATCATTGGGAACCTAAAAAAAGAAGCGTTAATACACAGCTACATAACATCATGCATTATCTAAACTATTAATTTTATATTTATTTTTTCTTTCATAATTCTCACCCTCGTATCATGACTGATGTTACTATTAGTATTACTAGGTTATACTGACTGATGTTTCTGTGTTTTAGTATATAAGTTACAACAAATATATACTATCATTGCAATATATACTAAAAATAACATAAAGCATCCATAATATATTAAATTTAATTAATAAAAACTTAAATATTCATTTTGATTGGTTTATTTGGATGCAGCAAGCCACTCGATTGCTATCTGACTAGGGTATGTACATTGGGTTGCATTCATGTTACACATGGAGGAAGCCAAACATGCAGGCAGTGCGTTTGCATGGATTCAAACCTGGGTCGAAATGCCAGTGTTAAACAGTATCAACCATATCATTACTGGTAGTAAAATGTTAGTTTTACTTTTAGTTTCTAATAAAAAGTATAGAAGAAACAAAAACACAATAAAAAAGGAAGATGCATTAAAAACAATTTTTGTCAAATACCAGGGCTAAATATCAAATATATGGCTGGCCGAACATCAATACTTTGAGATATTGAGGATTTTATTTTTTAAAAAAGGAGGTATTAAGACTATCCCCGAACCCAGCAAAGAAGCACAAAAATGTACTGATGAGGCATTGCATCATGCCGCCAAAAAATATTTATGTTGAAATGTGTTGCTGCTGGTAGAGCATACATTCCACCGGTATTTAAAAAAATCTAATATATAATGTATATTAATATGCCTACACATCTAAAGGTATATTTAGTAAAAAATACACAATTATAAGAATTATAAAACATTAAGCATTAAAAAAATACAAAACATTAAGAAAATTAGCTGGATTACATTATTATACCAGCACCAAAGTGTTTATTTTACTATTATAAACCTACCAATATTACCCAAATATATTTATGTGGCAATTTAGTTGTGCCCATAGCAACCCCAAATGGCTTTCCAGACATTTCACCAGTACGACGGCAGATTATGATCCCTTCTATGGGAATTTCTGTGTTTCAGTATAGCGGTGAATAGCATATTGCAGTTTTCATCGGCGAAATCTCAGACTTAACTTCCTACACACATACAGTGCAATAAGACTTGTTTAAAGGCATCATGTGCCTTTTTTTTTTTCATGTGTGTCATTTTATGATTTTGATGCCATGGTTGTTCAAAATGCTAAGTTTCTGGAATTCTCTGCTGCTTCCTTCAGTGAAAGCAGATCGCTGTGTACGTGAAAAGAAGAGTGGAAAAAACCCAAAAAGACTGCATGTCTTATATGGAAAAAGAAAAGAAATTATGAAAGCAGCATTTTTGAACTAGAAATAAGGATATCCAAACAAATATCTCTCTCCAGTCAGCAATCAATTTGTGACTTTTTAATGGGGATGAATAATCAGAAAATACCAAAAGGTTTTTGAAAATTATATGTAATATATGACATTACATTTAAAAATAAGAATAATACAAGTTAGTAAAGGTAAAAATAGAGAAGCTAGATTTTGGAAAATTTTTCTTATGTAAAGCACGGGTTCTCAAGTTTTTTCTTACATAAACCCCTTTTAAAAGAACTTTAGAAAAACGTTTTCTTCATCGAACCCCTTACATTTTTCTCTGTAATGCAGCATAATCAAAATACAAATAATTGCAAATAAATAACAGCAAACTAAAATTTTGAACAAAAATTTAAAAAAAATGGTTTATTGGATTTATTTTTTTTTAATCTTTATTTTTAATTTTACAAATATAAACAAGTTGCCAGAAACAAAATAACTTATTTTAACTGCACAAAACTTCAATTTTAATTACACAGAAGTATGAATAATTAATGTGATCTGTGCATTCATGTAATTCTTTTAGCATTTGGCATAAAATTGCTCAATTCTCAAATCACTTCCATTACAAATATTCAACCTGTTTCTTTCTTCCCATAGTAAATTGCTGACTTGACTCAAATCTACTTATACTAGGTTAGAAGAGGGAAAAGGCAATGTTGGTTTGGTAACAACTTTTATTTTGGGATATTATTCTTGTATGACATTTAAAATCTGAAATAAAGCATATACGTACCTGCACTTCTGGAATCAATAGGAATCTTGACTATGCTGATTAATTGCCACTGCAAATTCGGCTGTCAATGTCCAGATCTTCATCGACTCCCTATAAAATTTCCATGCCCACCTTGGGGCCACTTGCCCGCCTGGAGGCGATTGGGATCCCTTGATACAATGATATGATTGCAAAAAGCACTGTTAGCTAAGAAAGTGGAAATTTTCAGAAACACAACTTTTTGTAGTAATATATTTTGAAAATATAACAGCTTAAAAACTGAATATTTTGAATATTTCAGCAATTTGAAATAATTAAAAAGAAAACTGGAGCAATTACATGTACAGTTACTGATACAAATCAGAGACTTATACTCTGAGAATTTAAACTGAAAATTTACTTTACCTTTATTACTGTCATCTTGAAAGAATATTAATATTTACATCAAAATAACTATAAAATATACATTTAATTTAAATTTATCAAACGTTTTTATTGTATTCATGTATAAGCACTTAAAAGTTACCTAAAATAATTACAAAAAAGGTAAAGTACAAATAGTCCTCTGCATATTATTTGAATTAAAAAAAATGGATGTCTTCGAAACAAAATGTTATTTTGGATGACTTCACAAGTAAAATTAAGCAAAAAGTTTAAATTATTCAAATAAAAAATAAGGTTTAGATTATATAAACCAAAAATCAACTTGCAAAAATATTCAAGGAAATTCCACAGCATCAGTTTTGCACAATTATCTTCATTTATTTCCTATATAACAGGCTCTTTTCTCACATACACTAATGTAATGCTTTCTAAATGACGTTAACCGTATTTGGCAATATTTGTTACCCTTAACAATAAATTATACTGCACAGTTAAAAAAATAGTACTTAAATTAAATCTTTGTGTTATGCTCTCCAATTATAAAAGAAGTTAATGCATCTATGAATTATTGATATCAAATAAAAAATAAACAATGTCAATTACTCTAATATTCTGCCATATTTACCACTAACGAAATGACATATGAAGAAATAACACTTAGCTCATATTCTAACTGGTTAGAAATAATCAATTATATTTTTAAACAATCAAACTTCGTTTTGCAGATTTAAACACAAATAAATACAATTTCAATAGCACATCTTAACTACTTCAGAAAAAAAAAGTCTCTTATTTGCTATTATTTTAAATGCCTGATATTAATTAAATTCTTAATGCAAAGTTATTTCTTAAAATCAGAAACCATAGTCAAAATTCATTTACGTTCCACCTCAAACTACAAAACATGATTTTGCAGGATTATAAGAGGGGTTAAGAGATAATTATTTTTGTCATTTCGGCTATTAAAAATACTACCAGTTTGGCAAAATCTTTCTTGATCTTGAGAAATTCAACAAATTAACAATGTATCTGTAAAAGCACAAATTAAGATACATTTTGAATGATAAGTAAAACAGAAATTTACTCCCAGTTTGGCAGAGAAAATGTACAGAATTTCTTAAATTCCAACATTTGTGGCAGTTTGATGCTAAGCTGAATGAGTACCTAGAACAAAATCTATAAATTGTTGGCATTTTTGTAGTAGCTTGGTGAGCAATCATAACAGTATGCATAATAAACACAACTGTTCAAGTTCAATATATATTATTATATGAAATATTGAAAAACAAAATTTTTAAATACCAAGTTTGGCCAAATAAGGATGCTTTCGAACAGAATATTTAAAAACATGGCTAAATAACAATAATTCAATGCATCTTTATCAAAAAATTCTTCTCGTAAAAAGGAAAGTTTAGATAATATTTCAAAATGGTTTTAATCAAACAATAAGATTTAATAAACAAAAATTTTCACAAAGCAATAAAAAAACTTGCTACTTCAACAAAATATTCCAAATACAGTTTTATCATGTCAATCAATAACTTTCAATTTTGCTGGGATCCCTAGGGAAAGTTTTCATAATCAACATACTCTTTGAAATCATCAGCACATTTTTACAGAGATAAAAAAACTTGGATATTAAGCGTAGTTAATAACAGTAAGCTGACCATAATCTGAAATTTTTAGCACTTTCAATGATGATTGACACTGTACCAAGATTTTCATCTAGAGAAAAATTAAACCATAAATTTAGTTTTAAACAACAAGACTTAAATTTTCATGTCAAAAAAGTTTTTTTAACGTTTTAGATGAATTATGTGCTTCTTATTTCTCAAGTTCACAAACAGCGTAAGAACTATTATATTCCAATACTGATGCTGACAGAACATTCTATGTTTGTATTGTAGTATTCTATTTTCTACAGAATGACTATAACGTATTTTATAGCAATACATATTACGTAATATATGCAGAACTACACATTATGTTATAACAATGTTTTTACTAAGAATGTTCGGGAATCTCTTTTTAGACTTCTATTCAGCTACGTTCTATACAGTAGTAATAACCAAATGGTGAAAGTAGGCTTCAGCACTAACGCCACTCATTCCAACAAAATCATTAAAAAGTTACTGCGAATGCATTTTAACACCATTTTGTATCTTACATTTCATTAATACATAAATCAAAAAGGAAACAAACCAAAAATATACGTACCTTGTAATTATCGAATACACAACCGACTATCCGTTAACAGATTCAAACAGCCGCCATTAAACTTTCTAAAGATGGAATCACGGGAAGACCAGGCATGCGCTGAATGCTTCGGTTTGATTGGCTGCAAAGTATTCCTTAAAAATAGTGAAACGTTTACCTAGTTGGATCGTTTCACCAAATATCAGTGAAACGTAAAATCAAGTGAACCATGTTTTGGTACTATCTTTGATTTTGAACCATTAAATGGTGTAACGTTGGACTAAAATTTTTTACAGTGTAAGAAATTCAAGTTCGAAGTTTGCATCTTACCTTGGAAATTCCGATATTTGTTCCACTAATGGCAAGTTTTAAAACTGCATTCGATATCATTCTAGATTGAATTACAGAGTTACATTTGGGATGTGTCTAATGCAGTAAAAGGCTAGATAGAGATCGTGCGTTTTTATTACAGAGTTACAGTTGCGGAGACTAATGCAATTCGTCATTGTAAATGACTAGATATCATGCATTTTTTTTTATAGAGCTGCATTTGCGATGTCTGATGAAATTGTTTATCGTAAATAGCTAGAGATCGTGCTTTTTTTTTTTTTTTAATAATTAGATTTGCATTGGCAAAAGCAATTTGTTCCCCTAAATTGCTAGAAATCATGAGTTTTTTCCTAGAGTTTCATTTGCAGCGGCTAATGTAATTCTTACTACTGTAAATGGCTAGAGATCATGCTCGAAAGCACTACGCTGAGCTTCTTCCCCCTAAAGAGGTTTATTGGGATAAAAGAAAGCATCCTCTAAAAGTATCGACAGCTTCCCAGAGAAGCAAAATATGGATGGGTTCATTTACCATTGTATCTTTACTTCGCATCCAACTTAGTTATTTCTGTGCATTGTAGCAGTTAAATCACTTGGATGTTTTTAAGGTGTTTCAGAGTTGTATGTATTCATAATTCTGCATTCTTTTTGATGACCCTGTAGTGAGATTGACCTGGGGTCCTGCGACAAGCTGACCACTTTTCCAGGGCATATGCTGTTGCACTCCGGGGCCCAAAAGGTCAAGGAAACAGAAAAAGGGCACTGCAGGCCGGGGCCCACTAGGACTGTTGCGCCGCTGAGTTAAGTTTTAGTTTGGTTTAGTAGTGAGACTGAAATAGAATAAAAATGAAAACGAAATTCTCATAAGGCTATAAGGAAAGGAAAATAGAATTCTGATTTTAGATTCGTATAAAATGTCTGTTATACGTTTTTCTCAAGACTTTAAAAATCAATCGTTGATGAACCGTAGCGACTGATCGGTTCCGTTGGGGAAAGCTTGTTGACATGGCATTGGCCTGTAATAGGCTGTAGTGCAACTGAAGAAGAAGAATATGCTTTTCAACACTATCGATTTATTTTCACAGTATCAAAAGAATAAGGTTTAGGTTAGGTTATTCAATTATGGCAAAGCACACGAGGGCTATCTGCCTAAAGGGAGGGAGGACTTTCTAAGGGAAACTGGCTCGTATACACGTTTCACATGGGGAAACCACGAAAGCGCCCATTCAGCCAGCCCGTTCGCAGGATTCGAACCTCGGACCGAACTACCAGTGTTCAGCGTCTTTACCGCTCGGCCGCTGGTGGAATAAGAAAAAAGAATAAGGAATAAGTAACTTTAGTAATAATTGAAGATTTGAATTGGCATATAGGCGTTGCACTCAGATGGTCCGAAAACGTTTAAAATTACAAAATGCTTTTGCGAAATAAATGGATTAGTTTTATAGCTAAACGCATTTGTTTTCTGGATGGAATTATTGTTTCATACTGACCATCTTGTTTACAAGGTTCTGTAAAGATTCAGAGAGATGTGAAAGAAGCCAAAATTATTTATTGCTAAGTCTTGTGGTTGAAACTTCACTATACACAAAAAGTTCTTACATTACGCCTGATTATTACATTATAAAAGTGTACAATAATTTCCAGCACGGTAATTTTTAACGGGTGTTATGCATTGTTGCTCTTTTACTCTGATTTTCCGTTCATTTTCATGGCCTTTTGGAAGAAAATCCATGACCAAATTGCCCCCTCTTTCACACAATAGTTAGAAAAGAATATATGATAAAAAAAAGAAAATTTTTTAGCGGTAGGGATAATCGTTCAAACATTAACACCCTTAAACATCCCCATTTTACCACGGAATATTTCATGCGGATAACAGACAGAGCTGGATTACAATCCATTATTCCATGGATTATTTTCCAGCAGTTGACAGCACAATGACATTTTCGACACGCCCCCTTTAGTCGGGGGCTGAAGAATCGAGTAACCGATCTCCCTCCCATTCAAAAAGTTATTGACAGTTGACAACTGCGGCAACGCTCTCCCAAACTCGCAAAACAAGCCGGTAGGCGGAATTTCGATTAGAAACTTTCTATTCTTGCCGCCGACCAATCGGAGACGCGATGCTTAATCGGAAAGCCCCGCCTCATGTCTCGCGCATCGCTTGAAGGTTAGTATTAGCTCAGAGCAATTTGGCAACAGTTGTGATGAGCCGATTTCTTCGCTGCTGAGAACCGTGTGCATGAAGAATTTGCGTCTACGTGCAGAACTAGATCCGTGAAGAGGGGAAGGGTTTTTTTCTTCCCGTTTTGACCAGCTCCAAATCGGAAGTTTTTAATTCTGGATTCGCGTAGTCTGGATCAGCTGCAGGGGACAGAGATGGCCCCTAGTTTTAGATGGGCGGCTGATTGCATGAGTTTGAGACCTCTTTACCCGGCTTCATACCCTTTTCAAGGTGCGTATTTTACTTAATTTTTAATTTTAGTGATTTAGTTGCTTTTCCACAGTTGCATCTAGTGTAGTGATGTTCTCAATTTTTTTTTTAACTAGACGCTCCTTTCCCCCCCTTCTTTATGAACCTCGAAAAATACATATAAATTTATATATATGTATATTTAATGTGATTTATAAATTAAGTAAGGAAAAAGGGTAGGAAGTATTGATAAAAACCAAAGTTTAAATAAAAGTATATTTTTTATATTCATAAACTAAAGCTAAATTAAATAAAAGGCTGACCCTATTCTCCCTCCCCCGAAACTATAAAATTCCTCCCAAGGGGGAATACCCCTTTATTGAGAACCCCTGATCTAGCGTTTTTATTTGTTTTTGCAGACCTTAACATGCACAATCTAACTAGTAGACAGGCTCTTAGGAGACACAAGCACAAGAAAAAGCTCCATAAATAAATTAATAAAACAAAAATGGAGAATAAGGATATTTTAAAACATCGTTTTCTCTCTAACTTTGGTTGAATGATTAAACAAATTAACCTGTTATTTAATTTTAAACATTTAAAAAAATTAATCTGTTGGTATAAAAGGAATTTTAAGTATAATGGCAAAAAAATGGGATTTTGGCATGGATGCCCAAGACTGTGCGTCTGGTGTTGTTTATTTTTGTTATTTAAGGGAACTGCAATAAAAAGTTTGTGCGAAGAAATTTTTTGTTAACGATATGAACATCTTAGTGTTTTTATAAACAGTAATTTTGTTTCTATTATACAATTTATAAGCCTACTCTATTGTTTGATTTATAATGTATTTAGAGGATATGTAGTGACCGCTATATTCTTCAAAAGGGTTTCATTTTGTTAAGAGGGATGCTTGAATTCATTACTCGATCTCTGTTTATAACTCTCCCTCTAAACAAAGCTTTTGCCTTTTGTCAGAACACGGAATAAAAAATTAACAGTTGATTGGTTCTACTTAACTAAGAAATAAAATTTAAAAGAAAGTACAAAAGCAAGCTCAGATGAGCGAAGATTTTAAATGAAACTCAGTTTACTTTTAGGAGGGTTTTTATTCTTATGTACGCCAATCTAAGGTTACCTTTTGGCATAATTTTGAATTTCAGTATTCAGAATTTCATTATACGAAGATTTTCAATAGAAGCTTCATATTTTAACTTCCTTTTAAAATCTACTTCGTAATCCTTACTAAGGATGTCAGTTTCTTCTAAATGCTATTTTCTACAATTTGCTCGGGAAGGGGGCATCCGAAATAGCGTATTAGTTAAGATCTTTTATACGTTTTACAAAACGAATTACAGTTGAATATTACTAAAACAGAAAGAAATTTACTTTCAGAAAAAAATGATCTGTGATCACAAAAAGAATAATTATAAAATAATAATGTATTTTTATTAATTAATTATTTAATTGCTTAAGCT
The DNA here is from genome assembly GCA_000611955.2 of Stegodyphus mimosarum. Taxonomy (NCBI): domain Eukaryota; kingdom Metazoa; phylum Arthropoda; class Arachnida; order Araneae; family Eresidae; genus Stegodyphus; species Stegodyphus mimosarum. The sequence goes on from KK116801.1 coordinate 160,981, forward strand.
TTTATCGCCAAAAAATTAGCAAATGTTTCTTTTTAAATTTAAACTTATTTTATGCGTAATGTATTAGTTAAACTTATTTATATGCATAATTTTGTATATTCTTTTTATGAAATTTGACATCCTAAATATCATGATAATAAAAATTTTATAAATAGATTAATGTGTTCCAGCCTAGGCCTTGTATGTGATTACTCAAAGTCTATAGCCCGCTTACAACGTATTTTAAACCTTGTATAACTATGTACAATATAATCAATGATGCAGTAGCATTTAATTGTTCTGCAAGTCGCACAAAATGAAGTTTAAGTTAAATGAAGGGCAAAAAACAGTAATTCAGGATACCACAGCGAGTTCTAAAAATTTTTATGAAGCTATAAAAAACCTATTATTCCTAGAAAAAATAAAACATGGAGTGTTATTTAAAAAATAAATAAAATAAAATATTGAATGCTTATGTATTGGCAGATCATTAAGTTTGCATAACTGTCATATTTGAATGTTATTTGTTTCTAATATGTATGTTGAGGAGGGACCTAACAAAGGTATAAGATCTTGCCAGTGGCTTAGCTAGGGTGGGGTAAAGACGAACATCTGTTCCCGGGCGCAGCATCCAGGGGGCGCCAAATTGATGTTAAGAAATTTTAGAAATGTTTTTCATTTTTGGCACACAGAAGGGGGGCGTAAGATCTTCAATTCTCCCCAGGCGCTGAAAATCCTAGCTACGCCTCTGGATCTCACCCACTGACATGCACAGTCTGATGCAGTGACAGGATCTTATGCCTCGGAGGATGTGTATATATCGTTTTAAAGACAACATTTGGTTGATAAAAATGATCGCCTTTACAGAGCTGTAGAAAAGATAATTAAATATTGGTTTCTCTATAAACAAAAACCATACATCATTTGAATGGAAGTGTGAACACTGAATTTTGACAATCACGAATAAAACTGTTTCTGTTATGCTGATATTGTAAGTAACGTAGTTTTCATATTTTTATGCTATATCAATTTTACTCAGTAGCTGTTTCATTTATGTCTTGTTAACTCACTTTATGCACAGATAATTAGCAGCATAGAAAAAAAAAGAAAGAAATAGAATAAATAGATTTTAGTAAGCTTAGCACAATAAAGCTATAGATTTCAAATAATCATTTCTATATTATGAATGGTACATGAATAGCCGGAACATGAATGAAAAACATTCATAAAATATCCAATGAATTTTATTAGATGTTATTGAGTATAAACACGAAAGCTTTACTAGATATTCATAAAATTATCTTGCAAAGCTTTCATGTTTATATTCGTACTGTCAGCATGACAGTTAAAATGTTTACGTTTTGCATTAATGCATTTGTAAAGCATATCGGGTACTATGCTATTGTATTTTTAGTTATACACCATATTAGATTCACAGAACTGACACGCTTACTAATAACAAATAATGCGTCTACTCTCAGTGCCTTTTATATATGGATCATTAAGTTGGTATTTAGTAGACAAACTTTTAATGAAACATTTAATTAAGAGGTATTGTAGCAGACGCAATTTTTAGAAAAATTATACCTAAATTAGCCATTTTAAATTGGATGCAAATTTAATATCTGCCGTAAGTCCCTGAGGAAAATTTAAATGTTATATCAAGTTCTTACTGGCATAGGGCTCACTGACTTTAAGTAAGTAATTGAGTGAATAAGACAATTTAAGGACTGTTTTAAATCTGTTTGCAAGGTAGTTTTTACATTTGATTACATGTAAAGTTATTCAATGTGTGTAGAGTGATATATGGCCGAATTACATAATCTAAATGAGAGAAAATATTTGCCAAAGTAAAGGAAAATTCGGTGAGAGTTTTCAGGAAAAAAAACTATGCTAAATAGTAGAACATAAATCACAGTTAAGATGAAAGCAAATTTTTGTCTCTGCAGTATATCGAGGAATACTGCGTACCATGTAACTATATGAATATATACCAACATAGAATTCATGCTTGCAGAAGTTTAGAATAATATCGATATAGCATACAGAAAATAAAACTTCATTTAATTATTTATTTATAGCTAAGCTCCCTGAAATGTATGGATAAATGCCTTATTTTTCAAGAACTCTGTCTACAAAGGGGAAAAAAAATCATGCGGATTCTTTATTATTACCTTATGAAATTTGATTATAAAAATTAAATTTAAGTATTCGAAGTAGCTGTTATTTAAGAACGTGCAAAATTAATTTTTGAAACGATATAAAAATATTTTAGTCTTACAAGGACATACAGCTTTGTTTATGATTTCTGTGACAGCGAGAAAGAAGATAACCAATATTAATTTAGCAATTTCCTTTATACTTGTAAATAATTAGATCTAGTATTTAAATATCATTGTTATTATCTTTCTCTGAATCACCACTTTCTGAAAGCTAAAGTAGACTTATAAATAACTGCTGCACTGGTAGTTCGATATATCGCTATGTATGAGATGGCAATGTAACTAGCCAAGTCTTTGCTTTTACATTCCTGAGCTGAAAATCACTGTTTGTAATTCATGTTGAAACGGTAGGCTTTCGGGTTAATTGTACTGTCATCTGTCAATAAACAAGGCTTCAACTTTTCCTTTTTAATTATATTTAGATTAAAAATATGCAAATTAAATATAAAAAGTGTTCCAAACTTGAATGTTATTTTAATTGGTAAATGAATTTTGATTGTTTATTTAATTAAAAAAGAGGAATGTTCTAGTATGGATGTAAGTCTAATTCATTTATTACGTATTCATTCAGAATTATAATGTAAGTGAATGCAGAAAATATTCGACCTTTAAACTCCATTTTAGTTGAAAAATCAAATTACGTTTTAATTGATGTTTTAAATTATCAAACTCGAGCTTATTAAACTAAGTAAATTTAAGTTTATACCTTGTACAGAAGACATAAATTGCATAAATAGTTACATATCTCTTGTACGAGTAGTAGTAATGCATATTCCTGTACAAAACTAATCATAATGATGCCATTCAACACTATAATCTTGATTTCAATTGGAAAGACAGATACGTTTTTTAAGAGAGAAGAACGATCTGATTTTTCAAAACAGTGTGTTACAGAAGAAAGAAAACCTCTCACCTCATTTTCTAGAAATGTTACGAATTTTTCAAATTAAAATCGATGTTAAGTAAAAACAGATTTGGAACAAACTCCAATTTGTGTACAATTATCGAATCTTTTAATATAAAAAACTGTTATAAACAACTGTATTCAAAAAATAAATTTTTAATTCTAAATATTAATCAAAGAGCACATAAGAGTAGGCCTAAATATTAAGTATAACAAACCAGGATCACATAAAAGTGGACAAAATATATGTTTCATGTAACATGCAAAAGACACAAAAAAGGGGGAAATTATATGTGTCTCATAACATACAAAGGATATCTAAGTGTATAAAAAATAAATGTTTCATTAGACTTTTGTTTCAGCAGTAAAATTTTATTGTAAATTTTTTAACGTAGGCTAAATTAACAGTAAAATTTAAATTTAATTATGTGCAAAATTTAACAGAAACTGCAGGCAGGTTTTGAGTCAGAGTTGAATACTTCACCTAAATCGAGTTATACAATATTATTCCAAGTTCTATGATGTATATTCTGCTTACTAAATATATATATCACGATAGTATTCTACAAAATTAATACTTATTAAAATACATCCAATACGCAATCTAAGGCTGTTTTTTTTCCTAATTAAAAATTTTGCACTTGTATATTTCTGTTACGATTAGAATTAATATATTATTTATTTTCAAATATTACTTACGATTGTTACAATATTACTAAAATGTTTAGAGTGCCGGAACCTTTTATCTTTCTTATATCAAATGCAGACAATCTAACAGTCCTCAAGTTTTCACTTAAGTGATTTTAGTGAATATAATATATATTTTGATAATTTTAAATCTAATTCTAATTCTTTTTCAAATTCAGACTGGTTACCATCACTGCGAAGTGTATAAGTCAATACGAAATTTAGTAACGTCTTCTGCTAGATTTTAGTCTTTGATTTAAAATAGATTCAGAGATAATGCGCGCCAATTTGGAATTTAATAACTTAATAAAACTCGAGATTCCCAAATAAAAAAAAAGGAGGGGGCAAAAAATATGCATAGAAGAACCAAAGTTCAAAGCATATATAATGCTTTTTAATTAAATCCTTTATGATGTGCCCGATTTATGATTTTAATTATATTTGTACTATACAAAACAGCTCACTAACAGAATTAAGTCCATTATATTGTTATTAACACCTGTATGTCCGAAAATGTAATTTATGTAACTCATAGCAGCTCCACACATCTGGGCTTAGTATACATATTGATATGGAAGATTGCTTAACAGCTATAATTGTAAAAGGCTCACTGTATTTCATTACAGAACAGCAGATTGAATGAAAGATCGTTAACCTTGGCCCCTGACTTTTCCATTTATACCTTATAAGGTCTAGCAGTTTACCGTTTTTATTAACTGATTAGCTTGAGGAATTTATACCAAATTCAGTCATCATCTTTACAGAATTAAAGCACGCGAGGGCTATCTGCCTGTAGGAGAGAATGCCTTCATAAAGGGCTTTCTAAGGAAACTGGCTACTATTCGCATTATAAATACGGGTAAAATCAATCATGCATCCAGCCCACACAGGCCACAAGTTCGAGCTACTAGTATTCAGTGGCCTTAACTGCTCGGCCACTGGTTAGGTTCATTTCCCAGAATTAAATATGTAAGCAAGTAAATTTTAATTAAAGCTTTTGTCTATAGCTAATAAGCTATTAATAAATAAAATTTAAATTTTGAAAGCTTGAGACTGAACTGCAGCTGCAAGTATACTGATAGATATGTCTGTAATTAAATATAATAGTCTCGATTTCAGACCTTTAGTTACATTACATTTCTTTATCTGGCATGTCATGAAAACTTAATTCACATAAGTCATTAAGCACATTATAATGAACTATTCTTATAATGTGTTCGTACATTAATACTACGTTTTATTACTGTAAATCTATCGCCCAGATTTTATTCTTATTTGCAGAATAGCAAGTCTTACATGATGTTAATTTTTATTTTCGCAAAGGAAATTAAATCCTTAAGTTTTAATTCACATTGCAATGTATTTATTTTCTTTCATGCAATTTCTACTTTCTGATGAATGCAGTGCGTGCAACGATAAATCACTATATTCCAATGAAATAATTTTTATTGCTGGACCTAAAATATGAAATTACATATTGAACTTCATGTGGAAAATTTGTAATTGTCATTTATTACACAAAGTTAGTAAAAAATGTTATTTCTTGTTCAGTGAATCTATTTCAATAACCGATTTTTAGCATTTTGGATCCTACACTACCGATTATCCGACGATCATTCAAATCCATTTATGGCGGATGAGCTGAACTCTAATGTAGAGTTTTCAAGTATTTGTGATCTGAAAAGAGATGCACTACTAACTAACTCTTTCCGCCTCTTCCTATAAGAAGCTAAATTAAAACTCATTTATCACTACTCATCTGCAGTTTCTTAGACAAGAACTAACCGAACAATCGGAAAAGAGTGCCGATACTTAAAATGATAATCACTCTGCTCAGTGAGATGACGTGTCTGTTTCTCAATTGCTTTAATTTGCATCTTTTTATATTTAATCTGCGCACTTCTAAAGTAACTCATGCAAACCAAAAGAAAGGCGTACACAAAAATGTAAAATAAGATCTTACAATTTTGGTCAACAAAGGAACTCAAAATTGCCCTGAATACTACAGTGGTTAACAGAGGCTGATTGCAAGTCCAGAGGGAGATTTGAACTCTTATGTAGGACATCATTGGTCGTGTGCGTCCTTCTCTCCTTTTTGCGGATGTTACAGCGGTTTACCCCCTGCGATACACTCTGAACAACGCTTCCGGTGATAAAATGGTTAATTGACTGATGAGTTCCGCCATTCCCAACAATTGCTTGCGAAGCAAATATCCAATCATTTGGGTAGGGGGGGGTGAGAAAATAGATAACTGATTTTCACACAGCATTAAAACTGGAGTCAACTCGTTTGGATAAAAATAGAGTCAAATGATCTATGTAAAATATATGAACTAAATAATTTAAGTTAAAACAGTCCTTAACTTTGATCAGCTAAATTATTTTTCAAAAGCTCCAGAGTATGGCTTAAAAGAATTGTACAATTTATTCTAAATAATGGATTATGAAATTTCACTAAAAATTCTGCGACATTTAAACTTACAAACTGGTGATTAGTTTCCTCTTTGCTCTTGAAATGATATGCTTATATATATGCTTGATATGCTTCTTGAAATGATATGCTACAAGTATTTCTGATAAATAAGTGAGATAAATTTCAAATGTGTTAAAATTTCAAAGCATTTTTATAGTTTTAAACTTTAATAGACACAGTCTAAAAGTATCACACGGTTAGAGAAAGAAGTTTCGACTATGAAAATTATGAAAGATAACTTGATGTCCATAATTTGAACAATCGTGTGATAATATTATTAAATGAGATGCCGATATTTGAATAATATGACGGAATTTATAAATACCACCCACTAATGTTATAGATCAATCTACCTTCTTGGCAAATTTCTGTTTATTGATAGCAGTAACAAATACAGGATGTTTCACATTGAACGGGACAAAAATAAAGCATACTCTTGAAAGCTATAATTATTTTATTATGATAAATTAAGTTTACAGTGAACCTGTAGTTACCCAAGTTTCTGTAGATGTTCTCTATGTATCCCTCCGGTGACACGGCAAATATCTATATGGTATTTCAGTTCCTGCAAATATCTATGTGGTATTCCATTTTCTGCTATAATTATTTTATTATGATAAATCAAATTTATAGTGAAACTATAGTTATCTAAGTTTCTGTAGGTGTTCTATATGTGCCCCTCCGGTGACACGACAAATATCTAGCCGGTATTCCGGTTCAGTATCTATGCGGTATTCCAGTTCCTGCTAGTACATATGGTTATCCAAGTTTCTGTAGATGTTCTATACGTGCCCCTTCGGTGGCGCGCAAATATCTATGCGGCATTCCAATTCCTGCCTCCAGAGATTTCCTACTCGTGACGAAATATCCTTTTTTTAATGATTTGATCACTTCAGTTTCTGCAAGTGCTGGAAAAAGGGAGGCACGAACACTTTGCCTTTAACAAAATCCCAAAAGAAAAATCACAACATGTTAGATCTGGGGATCTCGGTGGCCAAGAAAACAACGGCATATTATTTGACCACGGTCAATATCCAGTGATGAGACGGACTATCTTTCAGTATTGGCGTACTTATTTATGGCAATGTGGTGGAGCACTATCATGCTGCAGAAGGAAGCAGAGAACCGCTTCTTCTAACTGAGCGAACAATCGCTCTGATAGCATAAATTCATAAATGTAGCCATTTATCGATTTTTCCATGAAGAAAGAAGGACCAAAAACACAACTGTTGGAAATGGCGAAGGAAATGTTCACCTTTGGAGAACCACGCTCATGTTCAATTACACCATGTGGATTTTCCGTGTAAATTATGGGGAATAACTTTGCCAGAAAAGTGAAAAGTGGATTCATTCGTACACACAAGTCTGTTCGCGTAACCATCTCTTCAGACCTATCTTGCCAATTCTCGCATAAGCTTTACGCAACGGTTTGTCGGAAGGTTTTTTTTTAGCGTCTGCATCATGTGACAGGTGTATGGCCGGATTGTAGACGTTCCGTAACACACGCCACACCGTTAGACGAGGCACACTGAGTTCAGAACTCGCACGAAGCATCAATTTTGTTGAGACTTCATAAATACGCTTTACGAATTTCTTCAGCTTCGATTTGGGCTGTTGCTCGTCCAGGTCTGTTTTCTTACACAAGCAGCCGCGTCCTGAAACTGATTTTCCACCGTTGGTAGTTCTTTACCAAATTTCGTGCGAAAATGTCTTTGAAAGATGATGAACGGTGATGTTTTGTATATTTTAAAACACAGTACGCTTTCCTGTGCATGGATGGCGCCATTTTGATTAACAGTGCCTCTAGCGGCGATTTCGTAACCGGAAGATTTTTCAGTTGCCAGATAAAACTTGTATTATTATAGTTCCACAATTCATTTGTTTCGGCTTAATAAATCAATTGCAGAATTTTTACTATGCTATTCCTTTTGTCCCATTCAATATGAAACTCCATGTCATTCTCAAATGTTTAAATTAGTATTAAAGCTAGGTTAGCTAAAGATTACTATTTCACGATTTTCATTAATTAAGAGTTATTGATGTTCTTTAAAGAAAATACACAATTCCCTTCCTAAAAATAAAATACTTTTAGTATTAAATAAAAAAAATAAATCTCCACTAACAAAAACGAAATACATTGTTAATTTAACAGGAATTTTTTTTGCTGATTACAACAGAAGAAAATTTCAGTTAATTAACGTTTCAATAACATATATAAACACATTTTTATCAGTGCAAAGAGAAGCTCTTTTCATTATCCATTAATCTGCCGTCATGTGAAAAACTTAATCAAATATTCTCCACATATACAAATAATAAGAACATTACTTATTTCCCTTTCTACTTCCTAATTTAATTCAGTTAATTATTCCGCCAAGTCCTGTTTGTTTATTTTTGAAATCTAATTCTTAATTCACATGTATTCCCGAGGAAAGGAGGAATATTCACAGAATGCTGGTATCTAGGAGAGAATGTTTAATGTCTAGGAAATAAACGTGTAGTAGAAGTGAGTATCTATACGTAGATAAAACATTAAATAATAAATTTAATTCAAGGTGAATATATATTTATAGATACTCAGGTATAGCTATATTTTATTATTTAAAATTTCTGTAAATGCAGTGTATACTATATATATAAATAACAACCGTTTTAAAGCGCTAGATTCTGCAGCTTGTAAAATGGTTGCGAATATGAACTATGATTATAGTAAAATAATTCTTTTAATCCCTTTTCATAGTCTAAAGTTAATTATGCCTACATAATGTTATTCCATATTCCATCCATAATCTTGGTCAATTGCATACATAATGTTAAGGAAGCAGAATAAAGTTTTTGCAGTAATGTTAAAGTTAAGAATAAAGTTAAAGAATAAAGTTTTTGCAGAAATTAAATTGTTATTTTTGGTTGTAGATTTTAATACTATAATACAATACATACATTATCAGACTAATAATAAGCAAAACTTAAACAATTTACAGTGATCATATTAAATATTAATTTATATGAAAAGAAAGGATAAATGCATCAAACTTCAAGCCCGCAAGCTCAAGTAGAATCATATATGAATCTCAAAAAAGGAGGAAAAAAAAAAAAAAGACAAGTGTCTCGATTGAAATAGTATTTCCCGATTTTAAAATTTCACGAATCATAGATGCCTCTTTTAAAGAAAATTTTTGTTAGAATTTTAAATGTTTGCTGTTTAGTAATTATTATGTTAAAAAATAGCAATTTTAAAATTTAAAGATTAAAACTCATTAATACATTTAAAATAAGTAATACAACTGATATTTTTAGTCCAAGCTTCCCTTTTAAGAATTTAAAAGAAGAATGTGAACTTGCGTTTTGTTGCGTTAATACCGTTCGTTCAAAGTTTAAATTATGACATCTTTCAAATTATTGTCAAATACTCTGAAAGCGTATTTTCATGCAATTTTAAGAATGCGGAGTCTTTAAAAACTTCGATTCTTTTTTATATTTTTTATAACAAATTAAATATAAGAATGAAAATTTTTTTCCTTTACCTTTGCGCTTTCCAATCAAACGAAGATTTTTTTTTTTTTTTTTAAACAGAAATTTGGTATAAGTACTCAGATAACAATCTTAATGCTCTGTGACAGATCATTCTCAAATTTGCTTTCATGTTTAAGAAATTTTATAATAAACAGTTCCTCTAAATTAACACAGAACAAATTATATCATAATTTTAATTAGAAATATGTGAAAAGCAAAAAGAATTCTCCAGTCTCATAAAATAAAGAAAAAATTTAAATGATTGAAAAATAATTTTTATGTGAGTTTTTTTAATTTTTTAATTATTTCTGCATAATTCTCAAAAAAAAAAAAAGAAAAGAAAAGAAAAAAAAAAAAACGCCGAAAACAGCAATGCATTACTAAAAAAAAAAAAGAGAAGAAAGAAAACCTCAACGTATGCGCAAAAAATGTATTCTGATGCAATGTCATTACACCTTATGAAAAAAATAAATAGCATTTTAATGTATTTTTATATGTATTCGGTCTTCTAAAAGGATTCGTAATGTAATTAAAGTAATGTATTGAATTTAATAAAAAAATATTTGTTTGTAAATTTTTGATAATTTGATATCTTTTTTAGCTAGTTACCCTTTTATAGCAGATAGTGAAATTTCAAAAAAATGTTTAAGTAACTTTTTTAGCACTGCCCTATAAACCATTTCCCCCCCCCCCCATTTTTAAAGAACTGTAGAAATGCATTTTAGTCTGGCTACCTTGATACATATATCATAAATGTAAGTAGTTCCTTTCAGATTCTATGCAAGTACATTTAAAATACAGATTACTAAATAAAGTTTTTTGAAACATGTGGTCAGATTCGAACAAAAGAAAAAAATTTTGCTAATTTTAAGTAAAAAAAAAACTTCAAAATTAAGGTATAAATCCCTCTTCTGTGGTAAGGTATAAATCCCTCTTCTGTGGTCTGTTAGTCTTAGCGAAATTCAGAACGTTTCTAATTATCTTGATAAATGCTTTCGATTATATCAATGACAAGCTGAAAAGTTTAATTACGAACATATTTTCAGTGTTAATTAATAGTTTGTAATCTTGAAAAATAATGAATTTTTAAAAGTTAAATTCATTAATGAACAGATATTTCATTAGGGCATAGATATTACAAAATAGAACGAGGGGAAGAAGGGCAGACGTTTTGCAAACTGAAGTTTTTAATAAATTTTGCACATTATTCTACTTTTATCTAAATTTTAAACAGAAGTTTTTTAATAATATCTCGTAAAGGAATTTCGAACTTTGGTCAAAGATTTTTAAAAAAAACAACAAGCATTTTATGTGGCTCTATTTGGGAATTTCCTTTACGTCTTTTGAATTAAATTTATATATTTACTGAAATAAAATGACAGATTTATTGCCAGATAATAATAAACAAAATATTTCCACAAACTGTTTAAGATATTTTTTTTAATGGGCACATTTTCAAATCCTTTATAACTAAATTAAAGGAGTAAGCCCAATTTTTGTTAATAATCAAACAAATTGTAATATCTACTTTCTGAAGAACTAATGACATTCGTAAAACAATCTTTATATAACAAGATCTTTATAAATAAAACAAAAATAATTCAGTAAATAAACACAATTTTAAAACATAACAACAAATAATTGATAAAAGTAAAAATAAAGAAAAATTATAAGCATGGTCATATCACATATAATTTTTAAAATATTTATTTTCTACAACAAACTGGTGTCAAGTATGAAGGAAAGTTTGCCCCAGATTAGCTGATACAGAGGCTGTTCGCACATTTTTTAGACGATGTATATTGTATTCACAAAACTAAATTACATAAAATTCCTGTGTTTTAAATGTTCTATTTGACATCCCTTATTCTGAACTATCTTTCGACACCGCAATTTCCAGGATAATAATCCCCTTTGAAGTGTTAGAAGAAGTATTCTATCTCATTCCTCCCGAACAGGTTTCCAGAGTCCTGTTAGGGTTTGGGGACGACGTTTCGATAATGCAGTTTTTAAAAGTCCGAAAGCACAAAAATCCGTAGGTGACACATCGGGAGATTGAGTAGGGATATTAGTGAAGGGTATGGCCTTGATACCTTATTTCTGTTCCATTTCTTTTAGGAAATTTACAGTGGATTTTGATGTGTGACTGCTAGCTTTGTCCCGATGGAGTCTCACAGATGGATGGCACTGTGGATAAAGCGATGGTATTTCATTCAGAAAAATTGGCGATAAAATATGTTCCTGATAGTATTTGGAGTTAATCTTGACATTTTATTGCACTCTATTTATTTTTAACTTGCAATTATAAGAAAAACCAGCAACAATCATGAATTCCTTAGAAAAACTTTCTTTCGATTCTTTAAACCATGTACTTAAATTTTTTCTCCCCTTGTATGATAATAAAAGGCTCTTTTTTTGTTACAATCATTTAAATACACCCATGCTTCATCTATTGCGACAATTGTTTTCCATTTTTCTTTGGATAAATATTTCTCATATAGAATTCTTCAGCGTGTCCTGCGTTGAGCTATATGCTTTAGAAGAAGACGATGCAAATTGCGTTTTTTCGCTTTCTTAAGATTTAAATCAACGCTTATCATTTTGTTTACAGTGGACACCGAGCATTTTAATGATTTTGCAACTGTCCTTTGACTAGGGGGATTTTCTTTTAACATTAAGCAACGTACCTTTGCAATAGTCGAAGATGTCCATTTTTTCCTTGGATACTCGTTTGGAATTTTTGTCCCACTTGAGGCTCCAATTTGATGTTTTTTTCCTTTCTTGTTGATGATATAACCTATCGACGCTTTAGATATCACAAAACCATGACTCTCACATCGTTTCTTGGATAACGGAGTATGCATATTTCTCTTCGGAAAGAGCGTAAATGTAGCCTTCAAACCACTGCTTTGTTAAATTCGCCATTTTGAATAAAAACAAAACTTTCAAGCCACAGACGATAATTTTGACTTTTAAAAACATAGTACAATTGCAATTACTTCTTTTGCAGCAAACGATTTTTTAATACCGCTTACCAAAATCGTCTAAAAACTGTGCGAACAGCCTCTGTATTAGTTTAAATCAGCTCTTCACAGTAAGGCGGAGCATAACTTGTACTGGTCTTCCGAGTCAAAATTTTGAGAACCGAGCAGACTTTCACATATTATAAAAATTTCATATTATAAAATATTATAAAAGTGTCCCTATCGTCAGCTTCACGCTGCTACATCTATATTATTGCAGTCTTAAATTACTTACTGAAAAATCACCTTAATTTACGCTGAAATTACTGAATGATTGGTTTTCAGTCTTGAAATCTATCATTTTTATATCGCAGAGCTGTGTGAAGTCTATAAATTTCTTCACTGAGTTCACACAGCTCACATCAGCAATAATGGCGATAATAATAATAACGGTAAAACACCTTGCTATCTGAAAACTTCGGATTTTAAAGTGATACTTTAGAAGAGAATTTTCCATTAAATAAATTAAAATAATACCTTCTGCAACAGACAAATCTAAATACACATTTTTAAATAAAATTTAAATTTAATTCGGGATAGAAGAATTTATATTCTAAAATTTTCTGCTTTATAATTTGCATACTGCTTTCGCACGCTCGCACACACACACAATGAAGAAAAAGAAAGAAATAGTGAAAATAGAAAAATAATTTAAAAGCAGGTTGCCATTTGAAAAAGAAAATCACTATTTGAACGGTTATTGCAAATACTATTAGAAATTTGTTTAAAAAATTATTTTTTGAAATGAATAAGTTTATTATGCTGACAAGCAATGGATTTGTGTAATACGGAATGAAAACAAAACACCTTAATACCTCATCTCTCATCGACTAGCAACATGTTTTAGTCCTTATTTGAACCAGATCAAAACCGTTGGAGGGAAACAATTGTACTCCGCCGAGATATTAATAAAGTTGTTATACTGTTACAAATAGACATATGCGTACACATTACTCGATTTAAAACATAATATGCTTGTTTCTCTTTACATCTAAATAGCCAAAGATAATTTTTATTTCCCATTTATAATGAAAAAATAATTATTAATTAAAATAATTATTGTCCTCTTCTGTTCTATTGTAACGTAAAATAAACATTATTATCCACAAAGTAAATAATTATCGATGAAACAGTTAATGACGCGTATTAGATTGACATTGTTTTTGAAGATTACCGGCAAAAAAACTATTATTAACTCAAAAGCGAATATCGGTATTAGCATAAAACAACTTTGGCGTATTTAACACTTAATTTTTAAACTTAGAAATTTAAATTAAATATTTGAAAAAAAGAAAAATGTGAAAGGTTTCAGATTTTAAATACGTTTTCAGTATCTTTGAGATTTTGTGTGTTATCTTTATTTATTAAATATCATGTTCTTGGCACTTAAACCATAAAATTCAGTTCAAGAGCAATATCACAAAATAATTTTAAAATGAGCATATCTCTTAGAATTTCCGATGCAGTCTCGGACGCTGGAGATAAAAATGTGGTTTAGTCCAAAGGGGCTTTGTCCCTGAAGGACTATTGTTTTCGTTTTGCGATTTTGCGTCGGTTCATTAAAATATGAAATAGATAACAAAACAAATTCCAAATTTTAAATTTGGGCTTCCAGATGGCCGTATTCGGGTGGAAACTTCAATATCCAAAATTTCGTGACTCTAGGTACTAATGTTTAATCAGAATGCGAGAAACATATATGCATTTATGCAGATTCTTCATTATTTAATTTCTTTAAATATAATACAGGGCGATCATATTTGGTGGCAACAATTTGAAAAGTGAAACAACGCTTTTAGTGAATCGAGGCAAAATGCCAAAACGAAATTAATAGTCCTTCTATGCAAATTGCCTCTTCGGACTAAAAATTAATGTAATTTATTATTCAATAACCCAAATTTAGAATTATAAATTTGAATATAAAAGCCGATTATAAAAGTCGAAATAAAATTCGAATCATCAAAAATTTCTTTGATTTCCTGAGTTGAAATACATTTATTGCCATTTTTGTTTCAAAACTAATCGTTTCTTTCATTCGATTCACGTAGAAATCCTTTAACCGGAATAAATATAATTATTTAGTAACTTGAATTGATTTTATTTCACTAGTGACATGGATACTGCTAAGCTTAGTTTGCCCACTTGTGATGCATTATTATTGTCTCGCTACCTGCCGAGGCATTTTATGTCAGCATTTTAAATGTAACTACATGTCATCTGTCTGAGCAAAACATGTTTAGAATTTAGTAATCAGGTTATTCGCATTTGATTGCGTTTTACGTTGCAGGAAAATGAAATTTTATGCTTACTTTTTTACGGGAAGAATGACGAAAATTTAGAAGTTCAGATTCCATCATGACTAAGCACTTTTATTTTTTAAAATTCCTGCTTGTATATGTGTTCTAGTTTTTAGTTAGATTTACAATCTAATTTAATATACGAAATTGAAGTAATTCTTTTGCATTTTACGATTACGTAACTGCGTTTATCACCGATACATTCAAAAAAAAAGAAACCATAAAAAAAAAAAAAAAAAGAACACGAGTAAGCTTTCTGAAAGTTACAAGTTAATTTTTTTTTCTACCTGAAGTAAAATAAATATTTATTAAAGAATGTATTCTTCTGTGCCAGTGTCCCGTTTCCTTTTTGCTGCTAGGTTAATTATAGGTTTCTGTGGGATTAAACATGTCTCTTTGCAGCCATTTTCTGTCTCTGACACGGATCATTTTCTGCAAGAGCATTATAATTTCTACAGACTTTTTACACATAGCTTGGCAACTTACAGAAGTCCATACAGTCTCAGGAAGACTATACTTGCTCAGTCCCAAAATACCTCCTTGTAATTCAAAATGCCTATTTCCTCGGTAGTTTCAAGTAGCCTCAATAATTTTGTTTAGACTTTGAAAGAATCTTATACAACATGAACAAGATATCCGACTCTTTCTCCAGACCAGAAGAGCACCGAAGAGTAGACAAAGACTGACGCAATGCAATGTAATGAATATTCTAAATTCTTTAATCTCAAAAACTTTGTTCAGGAAGTGAAAGATACTTCTGTAACCTGGGCAAGATATCTGACTTACTTCAAGCTATGCACCAATACTAGTGCAATTGAATTATTCAATAATAAATATAATTGAGTAAATATAAATATTTCCTTCGGCCTCAAGAATTTCTTTCAGAAATTACAGCAGAGGCGATGGACGGGCAAAAGACGAAAATTCGGACAACATATAGAATTCCTTGAATTTGTTTTTTAAGAGTCTCTAACTTTAATTGGATTTATATGAACAATAAATTTTTCTTTAATAGTAAAAGAATGAGAACATCTAGTTGTATTTTTAATATGATTGCTTAGACGTTATAAAGTTCCAAAGAGAAAAATCGCATTAATTTGATTACGTTGTTATGGAATACTTTTTTATCATTTTTAAAAACAATATTGTTTAAGTTAAAACGTGGTTAAGAATATGGTACATGTCTGCGGTATGAATGTGAAATATTTCTGTTCTATTTTTTTTAAATATTAGACCATCTAACACATAAATTGTGTTGTCGTTCGTCCAAATCAGATTATTCAATTTGTTTCCTGATTAAAGAAAATGAATTATTTCTCATCCCAATAAATTGCAAATTTTCAAATTTTATTGCCTTGATTTTCAAAATATTGCTTCCAGTAACAAAAATATTTGTAATGGAATGATTGTTGTGTTAAATTTTAACTGCATGCTACAGTTTTTTCAATGCATATATTTTAAGTTATAAATGTTAGTGTATTTGGAAACTAATATATGTATTTATGTATTCGTACATAATATCAACGATTGCCAAGAAAAGATATTGTTATTTGTGGATTCTTTATTAGGCTTAACACAGCTAGCCAAAGGGTGAAAGATATTCGCCTTTTATTCAAGCATAATTAGCTTCATTAACGCTCTAGTTAACTAAGCGAGATTTAAATAAATCAGCCTTAATTTCTAGATGGCAATGCAAGCTTATAATAAAATCAAAAACCAGAGGTTTTTCTATGGTAGAAATGATAATGAAACAAATTTCGTCTTTCTTCTATCTCATCCCAAATGAAAATTGGGGTAAATTTGGACAGTCATTGAAATACGAACTAATGCAAAGGAATATTCTGTTGCTGGATGTTCAAATGTCAGTTTGTTTTCGCTCAGAAATTTCCAAAACCTGACCGAACATTTCAGTGCTGCAGAGTGTACTGTGCTTTATTACACTATCGTAAAATAAAAAGCGTTATTAATTTTAAAAATTGTGCCTTAATATCATATTATTTACAAAGAGTTTATCTGATTTTGATTTTTTTAATTTTAATATTACTTTTGGTCTGATTTAAAAAGTTTAAATATGTGATAATGTACTACAAACCAATTTTCTCTTCCTGTGTCTAGAAATATACTTTCTTCTAAAAATTTTCTCCAGTAGCCTTGATAAATTTGAAATTTTACTGGGGGATGAGATTTATGTTATGGAGGAGAAATTATTTTGAATTTAGTTCGGTTGGATTTAGTTTTCGAGTCGCTCTTCGAAATTCTCATGGTTAATCTTACTTACAAAAGACATACTTCTAAATGCTTACTGTTTATTAATTAAAACTGTAATAAACTTTATTTTTGTTTTATGATTATACTTTTAACTACTCATTGTTGATTCTTCTAATAGCCTTCATTACTTATTTCTATAACTTCTGAAAAGAGAATGGTTTAACAACGACTTCGTTTCTATGTTATAAATATTTTCTTAGATTGTGATCAGAAAACTCCGATGACTGAGTGTTTATATGAGTATGATATGTTCTTGAATTCTGTGGAAGATGTAATTAAATGTTGCACAGTATTTCTAAAATCTTCGTCAATATCTTACCGATTTTTATTATAATTGTTAGAAATAATTTAAATTCCAGATGACTATTGCTTTAATCTTTTTCCCTGTTAAGTAATAATCATCAGATCTATGTCAGCAAAAAAATTTCATAAATAATAATAATACACTGGCCGGAAAAAATAAATGAACATAAAAAACTCGGGTAGCTCGAAGGATTTTTTATGGCTTAGGACAGTGCGCAAAATCTTTATCTTATCGTGTCTGACATTTATATCAACATGCAGAATGGCTTATTTCTGCAAAATACAAAATTAAACAAAACTTAGGTGATATAAAGTGCAATAGAGATAAGTTGGTGCTTAAACTTTTTAGAAACATATGAGAAAAATCAATAAGGTGTGTGGTTTCCTCTGATCAAAATGCAGACTTTAGAGCAATTTTCCATGCTGCGTGTATTAGATTGTCCACAGGAGTTCGTGCAGTAAAAAAGGGTATTTGTGATAAATAACTCGTTGAAATTTCTGAAGAATGCTGTGGAGTTGCAGTGATACAAGTCGGCGTTCTTATATGCCTTCATACACGTTCTATCGGATTTAAATCCGGAGATTATGCGATGCACTTCATCCGCTGAACGCCATGGCCTTCAAGATAATCGGCCACTAGTGCAGCGCAAAACTGCTCACCTAAACAACTTGGTATATAGATCAAAAACCTCCTCTGTGCATATTTCAAAATTCGTATTTGCACCAGTAAAAATGTATAAGTCAGTGCGGCCGTCCAAAATGATGCCCGCCTATACTATGGTCCCATCATCATTTCATGGAGGCCTTTCACCGATATTTTCAGGCTTATTGCGTATGTTTTCTTTCTCCAGATTGTATTATGTCTGGAACTACTCTCCAAGAATATTCAAGACTCATCAGAAGAGAGAACTCTGCTCTAGGCCATGGTTTCTCTAGTAACGATGACATCTGCGCCACTGCAACATGGCGAATTTCGCAGCTCGGATTAGCGGGACAAAAAAATCATAGGTTTTTGTTGAACTTGATGCCCTTATTGCTTGGAATATTGAGCAAAGTGCACCGTATTCAGCTTTTTATATGGTAGGCGCATCACTTTGAAAATTTTTGGCTGCATACATCTCCCGAAAAAAAAAAAATTGAAGTAAAACATGGTTTTCCTTGCATACAGTCCTCTTTTATGCAGCCTGTTTCTCACTGTACATCTGGACAGTCGAGTTACTGTAACTGCAGTAAATTCCTTTGCAATCAGAGTTGACATCAGTTATCTATTTCTTTTAGCAGTTTTTGAAATAAAGGTCCTGTGAGTCTATGAATGGCATGTTCTAGACCTTTACCTGATTGTCTATATCAGTGATCACTGTGCCGCGGTTTGCTTGAAATGGGCTGCCAAATTTTACGAATATAATAAAAATTATTTTGTATGTACTTATATATAATATGCCTGTTCTCATTCAATAGAATTTTTTCCCTTATACAGTACAATGTAGGAAAATCAGAAATATGGTTCTCCTACATCGTTGTCAAGAAACACCACTTCGAATACCCTAGTTACGTCGGACGTATAGTTAAATTGGTTCTAACTTCCTAGCGGGGATTAACAATTGAACCAGTCCCAACGCATTGCATACTGTCCTCGGACTGTTCAATATTTTAATCAAAGTGCACAACTTTTAATCCCGATAATGACCAAACTAGCCAATTTGAAATGCGCATGACTATTACAGTTGTAGATTTAACCTAAATAAAACCATAGCAGCCAAGTCAGCGAACACTATGAATTGAGAAAGAAACTCCGAAACCTGTAGTGTATGTATAGAGAAAAAAAAAAAAAAAAATGTGTGATGCATCATCTCATTTTTTTTTCTCATTCATTAATTCATTCATTCTTCTCATCTCATTTCTCAATCATTAACGTATAATAGATTAGTTATCCGCGTGATGTGTTCATTGGATTAAGTTGCAATTTATATATTCATTTTCGCATGTGCAATACGACAACATCATGTTGGCAAACTTTATTAAAACGTATTCAAAGGTAATATATGGTCGTCGTTTTCAATAATTTTATGGCAAAATTATTTTTATTTTAAAAGAACTTCCTAAAATTGAATAAATGAATGAATTAAAAAAATAGTTTCAGATTTTAAATTACGTCTAAAGGGACTTTTTTTAACATTTTGTGTATTACCTTTATTTATTAAATATCATGTTCTTCGCACTTTAAACATAAAATTCAGTTCAACAACAGCAACAAAATAGTTTTAAAATAAGCATATCTTTGGAATTTCTGATACAAAGTCTCACGCGCTGGAGATAATTTTTTTTTCGTACAATGTTGCCATTGCTCGCTTTGAAATAGTTTAATTTCTTAATCAAAAATTCGTTGAAGTGTTACAAAATATGAAATCGATAATAAAACAAATTTCAAATTCAAATTAGGGCTTTCACATGTCCATATTCTATGGAAGAGTACGTTAATCAAATTTTGATGGCTCTAGGTACCGTGGTTTTATCACAATACGAGAAACATACATATATTCATGCAGATTCTTCATTATTTAATTTCTTTAAATATAATACAGGGCGATAATATTTGGTGGCAACAAAATATATCTGAAAAGTGATTCGCCGTTTATAGTTTTCAACGCAAAATGCCAAAACGAAATTAATAGTCCTTCAGGGTAAATTGTCCCTTTGGACTAAACGAAAAGGAAGAAAAGAAAGCTTAACGACGGTAATAATGGTGTTGGTGGATTAGGTTTTACGAATTCGAAACTCAGTATAAGTAAAGAGATTTATTTCGCCAAAAAAAATGTATTGTTCATGGCAGGTATAGTGATGATTTCTTAACAGTTGAATTTACATTTACAACGAAAAATGATGAAACTGTACCCTAGTATGTGCTGTGTGGTTGGAAAATGTATAATGCTATAGTTCCAAAGCTCCAACGTCACTTGCTCACTAATCATCCTTCGCTTGCATCAAAAGATTAAAGCTGTTTTCAGAAACCGTTATCGGCAAGATTCAAATAAGTAAATGTTAAATTGCCTGAAAAGCCTCAAATAAATTCTTTTAAAGTGGCTGATTAATTGCTCTTAAATTAAATCTCCCATTGTTTTTTTGCATCGAAATCATTTATTACGAAAGAATTGCAATCATAATTGAAAATTGTGTTGGAACAATGTGTTAAAATGATTAATGATATAAAATCAAGACCACAAAAAAGTCGTCTTATCCACTTATGTCGGGCTATGAAGTCTGAACGCGAGTCGCTAATACTCCACACTAAAGTTCATAGTTGTCCAGAGCGAAAGTTTTAACTCGCGTGCTTGAAATAAAAAATGAGTTCTTTTTAATGAATTAATGATGATCTGTGGTTTTGATTATTGATTTGATGACTTGATTATTGATTTTGATCACAAAATATTGTGTGCTAAGCTAGCTTCCTTATATGATATTTTTGTTATTTTTATACACATAAATACAAGTATATAAGGGCAGAAAGTATATATTTTAACCTCGATCGATAAATTGTTAGGATCTCAAAAAGTAAAAGGAAAAAAAAAATAAAGTCAGTTCCAAAAATTGTTTTAAAATAATTCATAAAATAATTATTGGTCAATTGACAATACTAGAGCAAACAATTTCCATTACTTTCCAAATTTGAAAATTAAAAAAAAAAAAAAAAAAAAAAAAGATTAGGTTTGAACTCCATTTGTGATAAACGACACATCGGTGCATGAATTTAATTTGAAAGAGCAGAAAGAATTAATTTTGGTGTGTAATAACCGAGATTTAATTTCATAGCATTCAGAAGATTAATCTTAGTTATGATTATCCAAAAATACAAAAAGCCTTAGTATGTTATTAAAAATTTCCACATCTTGTTTGTGCAAATTTGTACTGTCGGCTTTAATCAGCATAAAAACAAAAACATAGATCATTAAGATAATTTTACATTTAGTTCACGAAATAAGAGTAGCCTTACCATTTTTACGAAATGAGAGTAGCATTATCACTTTCATGCCCAAATATAAGTGAAATTATAATAAACACTAATTTTAAATTCCATATTAAACGTAACTGTAATTTATAATTAAATACACATTTTATTTATTCTGTAATGCAATTTTATTTCACATTTGATTCAAAATTATTAGCCCAAAGGAGCGTTAGCCCAGAAGGGCTATTAGTCTCAAAACGAGATTTTGTGTTGAATCGCTATAAGAAGTCTGAATCACTTTTCAGATTGTTGCCATCAAATATTATCTCCCTGTATTATATTTAAAGAAATTAAATAGCGAAGAACTTGCATGAATTTATGTTTTTTTTTTTTTTTCAATGTGAAAAAACAACGGTACCTAGAGCCATCAAATTTTGAATAACGCAGTCCTCCAACCGAATATGGACACCTGATCCTCCAAATTTTGAATTTGTTTTATTGTGCATTTCATATTTTGTAAAAATTTAACGAATTTTTGATTAACAAATTCAACGATCTTAGAGAAAGAATGGCTCACTGTACGGGAAAAAATTGTTTTTATCTCCAGCGCGCGAGACTGTCTATCGGAAATTCTAAAGATAGGCTGTTTCTAAATTTTTTTTAAACCAAAGGAACACTAGCGCAAATGCTCTCGAAACGTGTATGTGTATGTAACGTGTATGTGTATGTTTCACACATGCCGAATGAATGGACGCAAAAATTTGCATTTTTCTCTGTACCAAAGGTGAATCCCATTGAAGGAAGTTATAAAGTTTTCTTTGAGCTACTAACTTTATCTACATCACTGCAACAAGGTTTTGATGAGTTTCTTAACTATGTTTTATTTAACTACTTCAGCGGAGACTGTTGAGTTTTAAGGATAAACAGTGTTGTCAGGAAAAGAGTTATTCATGACTCTAAAGAATTAATGCTGCATAATTTCACCAAGAATGTTTTTTCAGTTACCAAATATATTCAAACTTCGCGTACCAAAACATTTGAGATATGCTTTAAGGTTCCTTTCATACGTTATAGCTGTAAAATTATCAGATATAAATTTAGTTCAGAGACCTTAGAAAAGGTTAAAAAAAGTCATTATTGTTATAGATGCCACTGCCTTTCAACCGAATGTTTTCCTTACATTCAGAAACATTGGTTTTTAACTTAATAATTTCCTTCGCTCATTTTTAGGTTACTCATACAGAAAATAAAAAAATACTATGCCACCATACCAAAGAATGGAAACTAATGCGATGGAATTTAGCGACGCTTGAGGCTAGTAGAAACTTTTTCCGAGAAACATGCTTCTCCTTCTATTGCTGATGGAGGGCTTCTAGCCGAAATCGATCTTCCGGCCAGATACGCAGGACTTTTACATTTGGGACGCAAATGCTCCATTTGAAGCTTTGTTCGTCCTACATTTTTCCCAAAGAACAAGTTTTCGCGTAAAGCAACCAGTCAGATACAGTCTGTCTGTCATAAGAAAAGCTCTCGCCAGTTAGTCTGCAGCTGTCTGTTGCCGTAGAAACAAGCCTTGACCCATTTTCCGTAGGGGTGTCTTGAAGATTTACTTTTCAGTTTGCCATCATGTCGCATTTAAAGATGAGTTGGCAACCTTTGGTTCGCCCCTATTTGAAATATACTAGCGCTGTTGCTATAGCGACCGCTACCTGGCAGACACTGTGGCGGGAGTTGTTCTTCTCGTAGACAAACAGTATCCCCAAAGGTAAAATTCCTGGAAATGTTTCTTTCGACGTATTATTGTGTACAAGTAGTAGATGTGATCCTGGTTAAGGGAAAAACTGGTTCCATGGCTTTAGCCAACTCATCATTGGTAGACTTCAATTACAGAGTTTACAGTAATAAAATCTTCAACGATAAACATGCGTTTGTTCTATTTTTTAAAAATACAAATGAAAAAAAAAAAAAAAAAAAAAAAATTTTGTTACTGTAATAAAATATTTAGAATAAGGAAGATGTAATAACATTTGTAAAATGATATGTAATAATGAATAGAATGAGCTATTTTGATATATTAACAGAGAATAGCAATAAATAGATATCCGATTTAAATTCCCTTCATGAAATAACAAAACGCTTTGCATTTTTTTTTTTTTTCCCTCTCTCTCTCTCTGAGTTCATGCGTTGCATATCTGATCGTCATTGATTCCTAATTTTTCCTAACGACCAATTTGAATGTCGAAAATCCGTAAAGACGTAAAATGTAAATTTAATTGAGAATTTTCTTCATTTTAAATCAGGAAAAATATAGATACCTTTTATAACTTCACTATGTGATTTAGCAAAATGTAAAGAACATTGATGCTTTTAAACACAGAGAAATTTAGATGCATGAGACTTGGAAATTTCGCTTTCATCATCCACAAAACAAAACTTATAGCATTAAGGCAGAGTATGGAGGTAAGAAAGGATGGAGAGGCCACGCCTGCACTGAGAGTGAAGCACTGCTCCAAGGCTTCGGGCTCCAGATGGGGTGTTTTTTATTTACATTCAGAAGCTCCCTTGACAGCGCTCTGATAGTATTTCGACACACGACAGTTCCATATAAATCGAAATACGGGACACTTTCGCATAAAGAAACATTCATTGTGTGATGGATAATAGCAATTTGTATAATTTAGTGACATTTACGCAAAAATGCCATCTTGGTTATTTTTCGGTAACTAACAACAGCGATTTTGATTATGAATTTATTTTACAAAATTCTAAGCTGTTGAACCACAAAAATATAGATTTTATCAAAAATGTTATGCTTAAAAAATGAAAAATACCTTACGGCACCTTTAAAATTGCGGTTAATGTTTAAATGTGAAAATAGTTATTCTTTATCATATTATCAGAGAATTATTAACTGGATAAAATCGCTATAAGAGCTATTGAGTGCTCTGCCAAAACTGACTTACTAGAAAATTTGAATTTGATAATGAATGTATCCTAAAACGTGTTTTAAGTCAAAAGTTTGAAACTTGATTGCTAAATAAATGTAAATATCAAATTATGCATGTTAAAATATTTGTAATTACGCACATAGGTCAGGTTAAGTTTTTATTAAATCGGGTAAGGCATGCAAGGGCTGTCTGCCTAAAGGGAGAGATGCCATCGTGGAGGGATTTCGAAGAAAAACTGACTTTTGAGAGGATATTAAAACTGATGCATGTAATTTTCATTCAAATTATATTTGTACTTATTTCTTATGTAAAAGTTTCTGGTATGGGCTAAATTATTGTAAATTACTTTACTCAAAAAATATAATGAATGCACAGAAATTAATGATTTGTACGTGCCGAAAATGATGAAATATGTATGGGTATTTACGCATATGCTAGCAAAAAGCATGCATCTACTTTTAACAAAATACGTAAGTATTTATTAAATTATTTATAAATATATTTGAAATGAAGGATTTATTTTTTATAAGCTCTTGTGAAAGTTAGTGTGAAGAAATCTAATTATTAAATGCATTATAATGATTATAAATAGTATCTAAATATATAATGACCTTAACGTTGAATTGCAAACATAAATAGAAATCCTGTTGACAAATTGACAAATACGTTTATAAAACTATTTAAGCAAGAATTATTCGTACCGAAAAGCAAAGGCAAAGCAAATTCTATGAGATGCGTACTTAAGGAAGTAATACGGAAGAGTTTTAGAATATGCATTGTTGAAATTGAGGATAAAAAAAAAACCTGATAAATATAATTAAAAGAATTATTCCTTTACGTTTTATAATAAGTCAGTTACAGGTTTTAAATAATATTTTAAAAAAAAATCCTTCTTTTATTCTCTTTCAGAAGTATTCAGAGAAAGTCAAGTGCTATTTAACATATTTCACTATTAAAATAAAAGATGCTATAATTTGAAATGGACCAAATAGAGCATTCATTATAAATTGGCTTAGATTTTTCGATTTAAAAGATGTTGCAGAGGCTAAAAAATCATGTCATATTTGAAAAAGTATTTTAGAAAGAAGCTCTATTAATAAAGAAATAATGCATAATTTTAATATTAATAATACAATAAACTTTTATCTTAATTTTTGTAATCCTTATACGAATAAAATCGAATTACCTTAAAATTTGTTTCTAATGTAATTAAGGAAAACTTGTGAAAATATTTCATTCAAATTAAACCGTTCTGAGCAAACTGTTCTGTGAAAAGTATAGCATTTAATTCCGCCGAGAATGAAATGTTGTTTAAAAATGTATTCTTTTCAGATACTTAGGACTCTGAGACATTGTAAAAAAGATAACATATACATTTATATGTATATTTCAGACGCAATTACAAAATATTTACATCCGATCGTGTCAAAACCCATTGATCTTAATGGTAAATAACCGAATGTTTTGGTCACCACGCAGGGATCTCCAGTGCTTCAAAGCAGTATATGGGAAAAACCGGTTAGGGGCCTCTCCTTCGTACTTCCTACCTCCATGAGGCAGAGACAATTTTTGATTGTATATACTAGGGAAGGCCAAACTTCATGTTAG
The DNA here is from genome assembly GCA_000611955.2 of Stegodyphus mimosarum. Classification (NCBI taxonomy): domain Eukaryota; kingdom Metazoa; phylum Arthropoda; class Arachnida; order Araneae; family Eresidae; genus Stegodyphus; species Stegodyphus mimosarum. The sequence goes on from KK116801.1 coordinate 187,149, forward strand.
TAAGCGCCGCATATTTGAATTTAGAAAATTCGAGAGTCACAACTAGATTTTTTAAAGACACAATTCCATATTCACATCATTTTAAAAGCGGTGAAACAAGTTTCAAATGGAAAGAAATGTCTAAGTTAAATAATCATTTATTGACAGTTTGTCTTAACATGTGAAGATGAGTTGAAGATAACTCGAAATTGGGTGGTGTCTTTATTTTCTCTTATTACAACTTGATGTGGTAAAAACTACTCTTTTTCAGTTTGTGAATACTCGGATTTTTCTGTGATACTTTCTTGTAAATATTGATTTATCGCAGCTAATGCTCATGAAACTTCGGATTCTTCTTAAATCTGCGCCACAGCGACTCAACCGTTTTTCTGTTACCTGAAAATTATCCCGTAATTCCCCTTCACGCTC